>CAWWDK010000015.1:0-22201 GCA_963942575.1 Priocnemis perturbator
GAAATGCGAACCGACCGTACGATGTTCTTCAAACTGGCAGGAGTGCTCTCGATTGACGACACGAGCAGTCTGTACAAGTTTCATAAACATCGTACGGCTGGAAGCGGAGTTAGACACAAATTGTCATCTACAACGCAGTACTGGATAGATCCCGTTCAGCGACTATGTCCCGTCGTAGCTGTATGTAAGTTCATCGAGAAATGCGAACCGACCGTACGATCTTCTTCAAACTTGCAGGAGTGCTCTCGATTGACGACACGAGCATTCTGTACAAGTTTCATAAACTTCGTACGGCTGGAAGCGGAGTTTGAGAAAAATTGTCATCATCCGATATTCCGCTCAGCGACCAAGTCCCGTCGTAGCTGTATGTAAGTTCATCGAGAAATGCGAACCGACCGTACGATGTTCTTCAAACTGGCAGGAGTGCTCTCGATTGACGACACGAGCAGTCTGTACAAGTTTCATAAACATCGTACGGCTGGAAGCGGAGTTAGACACAAATTGTCATCTACAACGCAGTACTGGATAGATCCCGTTCAGCGACTATGTCCCGTCGTAGCTGTATGTAAGTTCATCGAGAAATGCGAACCGACCGTACGATCTTCTTCAAACTTGCAGGAGTGCTCTCGATTGACGACACGAGCATTCTGTACAAGTTTCATAAACTTCGTACGGCTGGAAGCGGAGTTTGAGAAAAATTGTCATCATCCGATATTCCGCTCAGCGACCAAGTCCCGTCGTAGCTGTATGTAAGTTCATCGAGAAATGCGAACCGACCGTACGATCTTCTTCAAACTTGCAGGAGTGCTCTCGATTGACGACACGAGCATTCTGTACAAGTTTCATAAACTTCGTACGGCTGGAAGCGGAGTTTGCGAAAAATTGTCATCATCCGATATTCCGCTCAGCGACCAAGTCCCGTCGTAGCTGTATGTAAGTTCATCGAGAAATGCGAACCGACCGTACGATGTTCTTCAAACTGGCAGGAGTGCTCTCGATTGACGACACGAGCAGTCTGTACAAGTTTCATAAACATCGTACGGCTGGAAGCGGAGTTAGACACAAATTGTCATCTACAACGCAGTACTGGATAGATCCCGTTCAGCGACTATGTCCCGTCGTAGCTGTATGTAAGTTCATCGAGAAATGCGAACCGACCGTACGATCTTCTTCAAACTTGCAGGAGTGCTCTCGATTGACGACACGAGCAGTCTGTACAAGTTTCATAAACATCGTACGGCTGGAAGCGGAGTTAGACACAAATTGTCATCTACAACGCAGTACTGGATAGATCCCGTTCAGCGACTATGTCCCGTCGTAGCTGTATGTAAGTTCATCGAGAAATGCGAACCGATCGTACGATCTTCTTCAAACTTGCAGGAGTGCTCTCGATTGACGACACGAGCATTCTGTACAAGTTTCATAAACTTCGTACGGCTGGAAGCGGAGTTTGAGAAAAATTGTCATCATCCGATATTCCGCTCAGCGACCAAGTCCCGTCGTAGCTGTATGTAAGTTCATCGAGAAATGCGAACCGACCGTACGATGTTCTTCAAACTGGCAGGAGTGCTCTCGATTGACGACACGAGCAGTCTGTACAAGTTTCATAAACATCGTACGGCTGGAAGCGGAGTTAGACACAAATTGTCATCTACAACGCAGTACTGGATAGATCCCGTTCAGCGACTATGTCCCGTCGTAGCTGTATGTAAGTTCATCGAGAAATGCGAACCGACCGTACGATCTTCTTCAAACTTGCAGGAGTGCTCTCGATTGACGACACGAGCATTCTGTACAAGTTTCATAAACTTCGTACGGCTGGAAGCGGAGTTTGAGAAAAATTGTCATCATCCGATATTCCGCTCAGCGACCAAGTCCCGTCGTAGCTGTATGTAAGTTCATCGAGAAATGCGAACCGACCGTACGATCTTCTTCAAACTTGCAGGAGTGCTCTCGATTGACGACACGAGCATTCTGTACAAGTTTCATAAACTTCGTACGGCTGGAAGCGGAGTTTGCGAAAAATTGTCATCATCCGATATTCCGCTCAGCGACCAAGTCCCGTCGTAGCTGTATGTAAGTTCATCGAGAAATGCGAACCGACCGTACGATGTTCTTCAAACTGGCAGGAGTGCTCTCGATTGACGACACGAGCAGTCTGTACAAGTTTCATAAACATCGTACGGCTGGAAGCGGAGTTAGACACAAATTGTCATCTACAACGCAGTACTGGATAGATCCCGTTCAGCGACTATGTCCCGTCGTAGCTGTATGTAAGTTCATCGAGAAATGCGAACCGACCGTACGATCTTCTTCAAACTTGCAGGAGTGCTCTCGATTGACGACACGAGCATTCTGTACAAGTTTCATAAACTTCGTACGGCTGGAAGCGGAGTTTGAGAAAAATTGTCATCATCCGATATTCCGCTCAGCGACCAAGTCCCGTCGTAGCTGTATGTAAGTTCATCGAGAAATGCGAACCGACCGTACGATGTTCTTCAAACTTGCAGGAGTGCTCTCGATTGACGACACGAGCAGTCTGTACAAGTTTCATAAACATCGTACGGCTGGAAGCGGAGTTAGACACAAATTGTCATCTACAACGCAGTACTGGATAGATCCCGTTCAGCGACTATGTCCCGTCGTAGCTGTATGTAAGTTCATCGAGAAATGCGAACCGACCGTACGATCTTCTTCAAACTTGCAGGAGTGCTCTCGATTGACGACACGAGCATTCTGTACAAGTTTCATAAACTTCGTACGGCTGGAAGCGGAGTTTGAGAAAAATTGTCATCATCCGATATTCCGCTCAGCGACCAAGTCCCGTCGTAGCTGTATGTAAGTTCATCGAGAAATGCGAACCGACCGTACGATCTTCTTCAAACTTGCAGGAGTGCTCTCGATTGACGACACGAGCATTCTGTACAAGTTTCATAAACTTCGTACGGCTGGAAGCGGAGTTTGAGAAAAATTGTCATCATCCGATATTCCGCTCAGCGACCAAGTCCCGTCGTAGCTGTATGTAAGTTCATCGAGAAATGCGAACCGACCGTACGATCTTCTTCAAACTTGCAGGAGTGCTCTCGATTGACGACACGAGCAGTCTGTACAAGTTTCATAAACATCGTACGGCTGGAAGCGGAGTTAGACACAAATTGTCATCTACAACGCAGTACTGGATAGATCCCGTTCAGCGACTATGTCCCGTCGTAGCTGTATGTAAGTTCATCGAGAAATGCGAACCGACCGTACGATCTTCTTCAAACTTGCAGGAGTGCTCTCGATTGACGACACGAGCATTCTGTACAAGTTTCATAAACTTCGTACGGCTGGAAGCGGAGTTTGAGAAAAATTGTCATCATCCGATATTCCGCTCAGCGACAAAGTCCCGTCGTAGCTGTATGTAAGTTCATCGAGAAATGCGAACCGACCGTACGATGTTCTTCAAACTTGCAGGAGTGCTCTCGATTGACGACACGAGCAGTCTGTACAAGTTTCATAAACATCGTACGGCTGGAAGCGGAGTTAGACACAAATTGTCATCTACAACGCAGTACTGGATAGATCCCGTTCAGCGACCAAGTCCCGTCGTAGCTGTATGTAAGTTCATCGAGAAATGCGAACCGACCGTACGATCTTCTTCAAACTTGCAGGAGTGCTCTCGATTGACGACACGAGCATTCTGTACAAGTTTCATAAACTTCGTACGGCTGGAAGCGGAGTTTGAGAAAAATTGTCATCATCCGATATTCCGCTCAGCGACCAAGTCCCGTCGTAGCTGTATGTAAGTTCATCGAGAAATGCGAACCGACCGTACGATGTTCTTCAAACTGGCAGGAGTGCTCTCGATTGACGACACGAGCAGTCTGTACAAGTTTCATAAACATCGTACGGCTGGAAGCGGAGTTAGACACAAATTGTCATCTACAACGCAGTACTGGATAGATCCCGTTCAGCGACTATGTCCCGTCGTAGCTGTATGTAAGTTCATCGAGAAATGCGAACCGACCGTACGATCTTCTTCAAACTTGCAGGAGTGCTCTCGATTGACGACACGAGCATTCTGTACAAGTTTCATAAACTTCGTACGGCTGGAAGCGGAGTTTGAGAAAAATTGTCATCATCCGATATTCCGCTCAGCGACCAAGTCCCGTCGTAGCTGTATGTAAGTTCATCGAGAAATGCGAACCGACCGTACGATCTTCTTCAAACTTGCAGGAGTGCTCTCGATTGACGACACGAGCATTCTGTACAAGTTTCATAAACTTCGTACGGCTGGAAGCGGAGTTTGAGAAAAATTGTCATCATCCGATATTCCGCTCAGCGACCAAGTCCCGTCGTAGCTGTATGTAAGTTCATCGAGAAATGCGAACCGACCGTACGATCTTCTTCAAACTTGCAGGAGTGCTCTCGATTGACGACACGAGCAGTCTGTACAAGTTTCATAAACATCGTACGGCTGGAAGCGGAGTTAGACACAAATTGTCATCTACAACGCAGTACTGGATAGATCCCGTTCAGCGACTATGTCCCGTCGTAGCTGTATGTAAGTTCATCGAGAAATGCGAACCGACCGTACGATCTTCTTCAAACTTGCAGGAGTGCTCTCGATTGACGACACGAGCATTCTGTACAAGTTTCATAAACTTCGTACGGCTGGAAGCGGAGTTTGAGAAAAATTGTCATCATCCGATATTCCGCTCAGCGACAAAGTCCCGTCGTAGCTGTATGTAAGTTCATCGAGAAATGCGAACCGACCGTACGATGTTCTTCAAACTTGCAGGAGTGCTCTCGATTGACGACACGAGCAGTCTGTACAAGTTTCATAAACATCGTACGGCTGGAAGCGGAGTTAGACACAAATTGTCATCTACAACGCAGTACTGGATAGATCCCGTTCAGCGACCAAGTCCCGTCGTAGCTGTATGTAAGTTCATCGAGAAATGCGAACCGACCGTACGATCTTCTTCAAACTTGCAGGAGTGCTCTCGATTGACGACACGAGCATTCTGTACAAGTTTCATAAACTTCGTACGGCTGGAAGCGGAGTTTGAGAAAAATTGTCATCATCCGATATTCCGCTCAGCGACCAAGTCCCGTCGTAGCTGTATGTAAGTTCATCGAGAAATGCGAACCGACCGTACGATGTTCTTCAAACTGGCAGGAGTGCTCTCGATTGACGACACGAGCAGTCTGTACAAGTTTCATAAACATCGTACGGCTGGAAGCGGAGTTAGACACAAATTGTCATCTACAACGCAGTACTGGATAGATCCCGTTCAGCGACTATGTCCCGTCGTAGCTGTATGTAAGTTCATCGAGAAATGCGAACCGACCGTACGATCTTCTTCAAACTTGCAGGAGTGCTCTCGATTGACGACACGAGCATTCTGTACAAGTTTCATAAACTTCGTACGGCTGGAAGCGGAGTTTGAGAAAAATTGTCATCATCCGATATTCCGCTCAGCGACCAAGTCCCGTCGTAGCTGTATGTAAGTTCATCGAGAAATGCGAACCGACCGTACGATGTTCTTCAAACTTGCAGGAGTGCTCTCGATTGACGACACGAGCAGTCTGTACAAGTTTCATAAACATCGTACGGCTGGAAGCGGAGTTAGACACAAATTGTCATCTACAACGCAGTACTGGATAGATCCCGTTCAGCGACTATGTCCCGTCGTAGCTGTATGTAAGTTCATCGAGAAATGCGAACCGACCGTACGATCTTCTTCAAACTTGCAGGAGTGCTCTCGATTGACGACACGAGCATTCTGTACAAGTTTCATAAACTTCGTACGGCTGGAAGCGGAGTTTGAGAAAAATTGTCATCATCCGATATTCCGCTCAGCGACCAAGTCCCGTCGTAGCTGTATGTAAGTTCATCGAGAAATGCGAACCGACCGTACGATCTTCTTCAAACTTGCAGGAGTGCTCTCGATTGACGACACGAGCAGTCTGTACAAGTTTCATAAACATCGTACGGCTGGAAGCGGAGTTAGACACAAATTGTCATCTACAACGCAGTACTGGATAGATCCCGTTCAGCGACTATGTCCCGTCGTAGCTGTATGTAAGTTCATCGAGAAATGCGAACCGACCGTACGATCTTCTTCAAACTTGCAGGAGTGCTCTCGATTGACGACACGAGCATTCTGTACAAGTTTCATAAACTTCGTACGGCTGGAAGCGGAGTTTGAGAAAAATTGTCATCATCCGATATTCCGCTCAGCGACAAAGTCCCGTCGTAGCTGTATGTAAGTTCATCGAGAAATGCGAACCGACCGTACGATGTTCTTCAAACTTGCAGGAGTGCTCTCGATTGACGACACGAGCAGTCTGTACAAGTTTCATAAACATCGTACGGCTGGAAGCGGAGTTAGACACAAATTGTCATCTACAACGCAGTACTGGATAGATCCCGTTCAGCGACCAAGTCCCGTCGTAGCTGTATGTAAGTTCATCGAGAAATGCGAACCGACCGTACGATCTTCTTCAAACTTGCAGGAGTGCTCTCGATTGACGACACGAGCATTCTGTACAAGTTTCATAAACTTCGTACGGCTGGAAGCGGAGTTTGAGAAAAATTGTCATCATCCGATATTCCGCTCAGCGACCAAGTCCCGTCGTAGCTGTATGTAAGTTCATCGAGAAATGCGAACCGACCGTACGATCTTCTTCAAACTTGCAGGAGTGCTCTCGATTGACGACACGAGCATTCTGTACAAGTTTCATAAACTTCGTACGGCTGGAAGCGGAGTTTGAGAAAAATTGTCATCATCCGATATTCCGCTCAGCGACCAAGTCCCGTCGTAGCTGTATGTAAGTTCATCGAGAAATGCGAACCGACCGTACGATCTTCTTCAAACTTGCAGGAGTGCTCTCGATTGACGACACGAGCAGTCTGTACAAGTTTCATAAACATCGTACGGCTGGAAGCGGAGTTAGACACAAATTGTCATCTACAACGCAGTACTGGATAGATCCCGTTCAGCGACCAAGTCCCGTCGTAGCTGTATGTAAGTTCATCGAGAAATGCGAACCGACCGTACGATCTTCTTCAAACTTGCAGGAGTGCTCTCGATTGACGACACGAGCATTCTGTACAAGTTTCATAAACTTCGTACGGCTGGAAGCGGAGTTTGAGAAAAATTGTCATCATCCGATATTCCGCTCAGCGACCAAGTCCCGTCGTAGCTGTATGTAAGTTCATCGAGAAATGCGAACCGACCGTACGATGTTCTTCAAACTGGCAGGAGTGCTCTCGATTGACGACACGAGCAGTCTGTACAAGTTTCATAAACATCGTACGGCTGGAAGCGGAGTTAGACACAAATTGTCATCTACAACGCAGTACTGGATAGATCCCGTTCAGCGACTATGTCCCGTCGTAGCTGTATGTAAGTTCATCGAGAAATGCGAACCGACCGTACGATCTTCTTCAAACTTGCAGGAGTGCTCTCGATTGACGACACGAGCATTCTGTACAAGTTTCATAAACTTCGTACGGCTGGAAGCGGAGTTTGAGAAAAATTGTCATCATCCGATATTCCGCTCAGCGACCAAGTCCCGTCGTAGCTGTATGTAAGTTCATCGAGAAATGCGAACCGACCGTACGATGTTCTTCAAACTGGCAGGAGTGCTCTCGATTGACGACACGAGCAGTCTGTACAAGTTTCATAAACATCGTACGGCTGGAAGCGGAGTTAGACACAAATTGTCATCTACAACGCAGTACTGGATAGATCCCGTTCAGCGACTATGTCCCGTCGTAGCTGTATGTAAGTTCATCGAGAAATGCGAACCGACCGTACGATCTTCTTCAAACTTGCAGGAGTGCTCTCGATTGACGACACGAGCATTCTGTACAAGTTTCATAAACTTCGTACGGCTGGAAGCGGAGTTTGAGAAAAATTGTCATCATCCGATATTCCGCTCAGCGACCAAGTCCCGTCGTAGCTGTATGTAAGTTCATCGAGAAATGCGAACCGACCGTACGATCTTCTTCAAACTTGCAGGAGTGCTCTCGATTGACGACACGAGCATTCTGTACAAGTTTCATAAACTTCGTACGGCTGGAAGCGGAGTTTGCGAAAAATTGTCATCATCCGATATTCCGCTCAGCGACCAAGTCCCGTCGTAGCTGTATGTAAGTTCATCGAGAAATGCGAACCGACCGTACGATGTTCTTCAAACTGGCAGGAGTGCTCTCGATTGACGACACGAGCAGTCTGTACAAGTTTCATAAACATCGTACGGCTGGAAGCGGAGTTAGACACAAATTGTCATCTACAACGCAGTACTGGATAGATCCCGTTCAGCGACTATGTCCCGTCGTAGCTGTATGTAAGTTCATCGAGAAATGCGAACCGACCGTACGATCTTCTTCAAACTTGCAGGAGTGCTCTCGATTGACGACACGAGCAGTCTGTACAAGTTTCATAAACATCGTACGGCTGGAAGCGGAGTTAGACACAAATTGTCATCTACAACGCAGTACTGGATAGATCCCGTTCAGCGACTATGTCCCGTCGTAGCTGTATGTAAGTTCATCGAGAAATGCGAACCGATCGTACGATCTTCTTCAAACTTGCAGGAGTGCTCTCGATTGACGACACGAGCATTCTGTACAAGTTTCATAAACTTCGTACGGCTGGAAGCGGAGTTTGAGAAAAATTGTCATCATCCGATATTCCGCTCAGCGACCAAGTCCCGTCGTAGCTGTATGTAAGTTCATCGAGAAATGCGAACCGACCGTACGATGTTCTTCAAACTGGCAGGAGTGCTCTCGATTGACGACACGAGCAGTCTGTACAAGTTTCATAAACATCGTACGGCTGGAAGCGGAGTTAGACACAAATTGTCATCTACAACGCAGTACTGGATAGATCCCGTTCAGCGACTATGTCCCGTCGTAGCTGTATGTAAGTTCATCGAGAAATGCGAACCGACCGTACGATCTTCTTCAAACTTGCAGGAGTGCTCTCGATTGACGACACGAGCATTCTGTACAAGTTTCATAAACTTCGTACGGCTGGAAGCGGAGTTTGAGAAAAATTGTCATCATCCGATATTCCGCTCAGCGACCAAGTCCCGTCGTAGCTGTATGTAAGTTCATCGAGAAATGCGAACCGACCGTACGATCTTCTTCAAACTTGCAGGAGTGCTCTCGATTGACGACACGAGCATTCTGTACAAGTTTCATAAACTTCGTACGGCTGGAAGCGGAGTTTGCGAAAAATTGTCATCATCCGATATTCCGCTCAGCGACCAAGTCCCGTCGTAGCTGTATGTAAGTTCATCGAGAAATGCGAACCGACCGTACGATGTTCTTCAAACTGGCAGGAGTGCTCTCGATTGACGACACGAGCAGTCTGTACAAGTTTCATAAACATCGTACGGCTGGAAGCGGAGTTAGACACAAATTGTCATCTACAACGCAGTACTGGATAGATCCCGTTCAGCGACTATGTCCCGTCGTAGCTGTATGTAAGTTCATCGAGAAATGCGAACCGACCGTACGATCTTCTTCAAACTTGCAGGAGTGCTCTCGATTGACGACACGAGCATTCTGTACAAGTTTCATAAACTTCGTACGGCTGGAAGCGGAGTTTGAGAAAAATTGTCATCATCCGATATTCCGCTCAGCGACCAAGTCCCGTCGTAGCTGTATGTAAGTTCATCGAGAAATGCGAACCGACCGTACGATGTTCTTCAAACTTGCAGGAGTGCTCTCGATTGACGACACGAGCAGTCTGTACAAGTTTCATAAACATCGTACGGCTGGAAGCGGAGTTAGACACAAATTGTCATCTACAACGCAGTACTGGATAGATCCCGTTCAGCGACTATGTCCCGTCGTAGCTGTATGTAAGTTCATCGAGAAATGCGAACCGACCGTACGATCTTCTTCAAACTTGCAGGAGTGCTCTCGATTGACGACACGAGCATTCTGTACAAGTTTCATAAACTTCGTACGGCTGGAAGCGGAGTTTGAGAAAAATTGTCATCATCCGATATTCCGCTCAGCGACCAAGTCCCGTCGTAGCTGTATGTAAGTTCATCGAGAAATGCGAACCGACCGTACGATCTTCTTCAAACTTGCAGGAGTGCTCTCGATTGACGACACGAGCATTCTGTACAAGTTTCATAAACTTCGTACGGCTGGAAGCGGAGTTTGAGAAAAATTGTCATCATCCGATATTCCGCTCAGCGACCAAGTCCCGTCGTAGCTGTATGTAAGTTCATCGAGAAATGCGAACCGACCGTACGATCTTCTTCAAACTTGCAGGAGTGCTCTCGATTGACGACACGAGCAGTCTGTACAAGTTTCATAAACATCGTACGGCTGGAAGCGGAGTTAGACACAAATTGTCATCTACAACGCAGTACTGGATAGATCCCGTTCAGCGACTATGTCCCGTCGTAGCTGTATGTAAGTTCATCGAGAAATGCGAACCGACCGTACGATCTTCTTCAAACTTGCAGGAGTGCTCTCGATTGACGACACGAGCATTCTGTACAAGTTTCATAAACTTCGTACGGCTGGAAGCGGAGTTTGAGAAAAATTGTCATCATCCGATATTCCGCTCAGCGACAAAGTCCCGTCGTAGCTGTATGTAAGTTCATCCAGAAATGCGAACCGACCGTACGATGTTCTTCAAACTTGCAGGAGTGCTCTCGATTGACGACACGAGCAGTCTGTACAAGTTTCATAAACATCGTACGGCTGGAAGCGGAGTTAGACACAAATTGTCATCTACAACGCAGTACTGGATAGATCCCGTTCAGCGACCAAGTCCCGTCGTAGCTGTATGTAAGTTCATCGAGAAATGCGAACCGACCGTACGATCTTCTTCAAACTTGCAGGAGTGCTCTCGATTGACGACACGAGCATTCTGTACAAGTTTCATAAACTTCGTACGGCTGGAAGCGGAGTTTGAGAAAAATTGTCATCATCCGATATTCCGCTCAGCGACCAAGTCCCGTCGTAGCTGTATGTAAGTTCATCGAGAAATGCGAACCGACCGTACGATGTTCTTCAAACTGGCAGGAGTGCTCTCGATTGACGACACGAGCAGTCTGTACAAGTTTCATAAACATCGTACGGCTGGAAGCGGAGTTAGACACAAATTGTCATCTACAACGCAGTACTGGATAGATCCCGTTCAGCGACTATGTCCCGTCGTAGCTGTATGTAAGTTCATCGAGAAATGCGAACCGACCGTACGATCTTCTTCAAACTTGCAGGAGTGCTCTCGATTGACGACACGAGCATTCTGTACAAGTTTCATAAACTTCGTACGGCTGGAAGCGGAGTTTGAGAAAAATTGTCATCATCCGATATTCCGCTCAGCGACCAAGTCCCGTCGTAGCTGTATGTAAGTTCATCGAGAAATGCGAACCGACCGTACGATCTTCTTCAAACTTGCAGGAGTGCTCTCGATTGACGACACGAGCAGTCTGTACAAGTTTCATAAACATCGTACGGCTGGAAGCGGAGTTAGACACAAATTGTCATCTACAACGCAGTACTGGATAGATCCCGTTCAGCGACTATGTCCCGTCGTAGCTGTATGTAAGTTCATCGAGAAATGCGAACCGATCGTACGATCTTCTTCAAACTTGCAGGAGTGCTCTCGATTGACGACACGAGCATTCTGTACAAGTTTCATAAACTTCGTACGGCTGGAAGCGGAGTTTGAGAAAAATTGTCATCATCCGATATTCCGCTCAGCGACCAAGTCCCGTCGTAGCTGTATGTAAGTTCATCGAGAAATGCGAACCGACCGTACGATCTTCTTCAAACTTGCAGGAGTGCTCTCGATTGACGACACGAGCAGTCTGTACAAGTTTCATAAACATCGTACGGCTGGAAGCGGAGTTAGACACAAATTGTCATCTACAACGCAGTACTGGATAGATCCCGTTCAGCGACTATGTCCCGTCGTAGCTGTATGTAAGTTCATCGAGAAATGCGAACCGACCGTACGATCTTCTTCAAACTTGCAGGAGTGCTCTCGATTGACGACACGAGCATTCTGTACAAGTTTCATAAACTTCGTACGGCTGGAAGCGGAGTTTGAGAAAAATTGTCATCATCCGATATTCCGCTCAGCGACAAAGTCCCGTCGTAGCTGTATGTAAGTTCATCGAGAAATGCGAACCGACCGTACGATCTTCTTCAAACTTGCAGGAGTGCTCTCGATTGACGACACGAGCATTCTGTACAAGTTTCATAAACTTCGTACGGCTGGAAGCGGAGTTTGAGAAAAATTGTCATCATCCGATATTCCGCTCAGCGACCAAGTCCCGTCGTAGCTGTATGTAAGTTCATCGAGAAATGCGAACCGACCGTACGATGTTCTTCAAACTGGCAGGAGTGCTCTCGATTGACGACACGAGCAGTCTGTACAAGTTTCATAAACATCGTACGGCTGGAAGCGGAGTTAGACACAAATTGTCATCTACAACGCAGTACTGGATAGATCCCGTTCAGCGACTATGTCCCGTCGTAGCTGTATGTAAGTTCATCGAGAAATGCGAACCGACCGTACGATCTTCTTCAAACTTGCAGGAGTGCTCTCGATTGACGACACGAGCATTCTGTACAAGTTTCATAAACTTCGTACGGCTGGAAGCGGAGTTTGAGAAAAATTGTCATCATCCGATATTCCGCTCAGCGACCAAGTCCCGTCGTAGCTGTATGTAAGTTCATCGAGAAATGCGAACCGACCGTACGATGTTCTTCAAACTTGCAGGAGTGCTCTCGATTGACGACACGAGCAGTCTGTACAAGTTTCATAAACATCGTACGGCTGGAAGCGGAGTTAGACACAAATTGTCATCTACAACGCAGTACTGGATAGATCCCGTTCAGCGACTATGTCCCGTCGTAGCTGTATGTAAGTTCATCGAGAAATGCGAACCGACCGTACGATCTTCTTCAAACTTGCAGGAGTGCTCTCGATTGACGACACGAGCATTCTGTACAAGTTTCATAAACTTCGTACGGCTGGAAGCGGAGTTTGAGAAAAATTGTCATCATCCGATATTCCGCTCAGCGACCAAGTCCCGTCGTAGCTGTATGTAAGTTCATCGAGAAATGCGAACCGACCGTACGATCTTCTTCAAACTTGCAGGAGTGCTCTCGATTGACGACACGAGCATTCTGTACAAGTTTCATAAACTTCGTACGGCTGGAAGCGGAGTTTGAGAAAAATTGTCATCATCCGATATTCCGCTCAGCGACCAAGTCCCGTCGTAGCTGTATGTAAGTTCATCGAGAAATGCGAACCGACCGTACGATCTTCTTCAAACTTGCAGGAGTGCTCTCGATTGACGACACGAGCAGTCTGTACAAGTTTCATAAACATCGTACGGCTGGAAGCGGAGTTAGACACAAATTGTCATCTACAACGCAGTACTGGATAGATCCCGTTCAGCGACTATGTCCCGTCGTAGCTGTATGTAAGTTCATCGAGAAATGCGAACCGATCGTACGATCTTCTTCAAACTTGCAGGAGTGCTCTCGATTGACGACACGAGCATTCTGTACAAGTTTCATAAACTTCGTACGGCTGGAAGCGGAGTTTGAGAAAAATTGTCATCATCCGATATTCCGCTCAGCGACCAAGTCCCGTCGTAGCTGTATGTAAGTTCATCGAGAAATGCGAACCGACCGTACGATCTTCTTCAAACTTGCAGGAGTGCTCTCGATTGACGACACGAGCAGTCTGTACAAGTTTCATAAACATCGTACGGCTGGAAGCGGAGTTAGACACAAATTGTCATCTACAACGCAGTACTGGATAGATCCCGTTCAGCGACTATGTCCCGTCGTAGCTGTATGTAAGTTCATCGAGAAATGCGAACCGACCGTACGATCTTCTTCAAACTTGCAGGAGTGCTCTCGATTGACGACACGAGCATTCTGTACAAGTTTCATAAACTTCGTACGGCTGGAAGCGGAGTTTGAGAAAAATTGTCATCATCCGATATTCCGCTCAGCGACCAAGTCCCGTCGTAGCTGTATGTAAGTTCATCGAGAAATGCGAACCGACCGTACGATCTTCTTCAAACTTGCAGGAGTGCTCTCGATTGACGACACGAGCAGTCTGTACAAGTTTCATAAACATCGTACGGCTGGAAGCGGAGTTAGACACAAATTGTCATCTACAACGCAGTACTGGATAGATCCCGTTCAGCGACTATGTCCCGTCGTAGCTGTATGTAAGTTCATCGAGAAATGCGAACCGACCGTACGATCTTCTTCAAACTTGCAGGAGTGCTCTCGATTGACGACACGAGCATTCTGTACAAGTTTCATAAACTTCGTACGGCTGGAAGCGGAGTTTGAGAAAAATTGTCATCATCCGATATTCCGCTCAGCGACAAAGTCCCGTCGTAGCTGTATGTAAGTTCATCGAGAAATGCGAACCGACCGTACGATGTTCTTCAAACTTGCAGGAGTGCTCTCGATTGACGACACGAGCAGTCTGTACAAGTTTCATAAACATCGTACGGCTGGAAGCGGAGTTAGACACAAATTGTCATCTACAACGCAGTACTGGATAGATCCCGTTCAGCGACCAAGTCCCGTCGTAGCTGTATGTAAGTTCATCGAGAAATGCGAACCGACCGTACGATCTTCTTCAAACTTGCAGGAGTGCTCTCGATTGACGACACGAGCATTCTGTACAAGTTTCATAAACTTCGTACGGCTGGAAGCGGAGTTTGAGAAAAATTGTCATCATCCGATATTCCGCTCAGCGACCAAGTCCCGTCGTAGCTGTATGTAAGTTCATCGAGAAATGCGAACCGACCGTACGATGTTCTTCAAACTTGCAGGAGTGCTCTCGATTGACGACACGAGCAGTCTGTACAAGTTTCATAAACATCGTACGGCTGGAAGCGGAGTTAGACACAAATTGTCATCTACAACGCAGTACTGGATAGATCCCGTTCAGCGACTATGTCCCGTCGTAGCTGTATGTAAGTTCATCGAGAAATGCGAACCGACCGTACGATCTTCTTCAAACTTGCAGGAGTGCTCTCGATTGACGACACGAGCATTCTGTACAAGTTTCATAAACTTCGTACGGCTGGAAGCGGAGTTTGAGAAAAATTGTCATCATCCGATATTCCGCTCAGCGACCAAGTCCCGTCGTAGCTGTATGTAAGTTCATCGAGAAATGCGAACCGACCGTACGATCTTCTTCAAACTTGCAGGAGTGCTCTCGATTGACGACACGAGCATTCTGTACAAGTTTCATAAACTTCGTACGGCTGGAAGCGGAGTTTGAGAAAAATTGTCATCATCCGATATTCCGCTCAGCGACCAAGTCCCGTCGTAGCTGTATGTAAGTTCATCGAGAAATGCGAACCGACCGTACGATCTTCTTCAAACTTGCAGGAGTGCTCTCGATTGACGACACGAGCAGTCTGTACAAGTTTCATAAACATCGTACGGCTGGAAGCGGAGTTAGACACAAATTGTCATCTACAACGCAGTACTGGATAGATCCCGTTCAGCGACTATGTCCCGTCGTAGCTGTATGTAAGTTCATCGAGAAATGCGAACCGATCGTACGATCTTCTTCAAACTTGCAGGAGTGCTCTCGATTGACGACACGAGCATTCTGTACAAGTTTCATAAACTTCGTACGGCTGGAAGCGGAGTTTGAGAAAAATTGTCATCATCCGATATTCCGCTCAGCGACCAAGTCCCGTCGTAGCTGTATGTAAGTTCATCGAGAAATGCGAACCGACCGTACGATCTTCTTCAAACTTGCAGGAGTGCTCTCGATTGACGACACGAGCAGTCTGTACAAGTTTCATAAACATCGTACGGCTGGAAGCGGAGTTAGACACAAATTGTCATCTACAACGCAGTACTGGATAGATCCCGTTCAGCGACTATGTCCCGTCGTAGCTGTATGTAAGTTCATCGAGAAATGCGAACCGACCGTACGATCTTCTTCAAACTTGCAGGAGTGCTCTCGATTGACGACACGAGCATTCTGTACAAGTTTCATAAACTTCGTACGGCTGGAAGCGGAGTTTGAGAAAAATTGTCATCATCCGATATTCCGCTCAGCGACAAAGTCCCGTCGTAGCTGTATGTAAGTTCATCGAGAAATGCGAACCGACCGTACGATCTTCTTCAAACTTGCAGGAGTGCTCTCGATTGACGACACGAGCATTCTGTACAAGTTTCATAAACTTCGTACGGCTGGAAGCGGAGTTTGAGAAAAATTGTCATCATCCGATATTCCGCTCAGCGACCAAGTCCCGTCGTAGCTGTATGTAAGTTCATCGAGAAATGCGAACCGACCGTACGATGTTCTTCAAACTGGCAGGAGTGCTCTCGATTGACGACACGAGCAGTCTGTACAAGTTTCATAAACATCGTACGGCTGGAAGCGGAGTTAGACACAAATTGTCATCTACAACGCAGTACTGGATAGATCCCGTTCAGCGACTATGTCCCGTCGTAGCTGTATGTAAGTTCATCGAGAAATGCGAACCGACCGTACGATCTTCTTCAAACTTGCAGGAGTGCTCTCGATTGACGACACGAGCATTCTGTACAAGTTTCATAAACTTCGTACGGCTGGAAGCGGAGTTTGAGAAAAATTGTCATCATCCGATATTCCGCTCAGCGACCAAGTCCCCGTCGTAGCTGTATGTAAGTTCATCGAGAAATGCGAACCGACCCGTACGATGTTCTTCAAACTTGCAGGAGTGCTCTCGATTGGACGACACGAGCAGTCTGTACAAGTTTCATAAACATCGTACGGCTGGAAGCGGAGTTAGACACAAATTGTCATCTACAACGCAGTACTGGATAGATCCCGTTTCAGCGACTATGTCCCGTCGTAGCTGTATGTAAGTTCATCGAGAAATGCGAACCGACCGTACGATCTTCTTCAAACTTGCAGGAGTGCTCTCGATTGACGACACGAGCATTCTGTACAAGTTTCATAAACTTCGTACGGCTGGAAGCGGAGTTTGAGAAAAATTGTCATCATCCGATATTCCGCTCAGCGACCAAGTCCCGTCGTAGCTGTATGTAAGTTCATCGAGAAATGCGAACCGACCGTACGATCTTCTTCAAACTTGCAGGGAGTGCTCTCGATTGACGACACGAGCAGTCTGTACAAGTTTCATAAACATCGTACGGCTGGAAGCGGAGTTAGACACAAATTGTCATCTACAACGCAGTACTGGATAGATCCCGTTCAGCGACTATGTCCCGTCGTAGCTGTATGTAAGTTCATCGAGAAATGCGAACCGATCGTACGATCTTCTTCAAACTTGCAGGAGTGCTCTCGATTGACGACACGAGCATTCTGTACAAGTTTCATAAACTTCGTACGGCTGGAAGCGGAGTTTGAGAAAAATTGTCATCATCCGATATTCCGCTCAGCGACCAAGTCCGTCGTAGCTGTATGTAAGTTCATCGAGAAATGCGAACCGACCGTACGATCTTCTTCAAAACTTGCAGGAGTGCTCTCGATTGACGACACGAGCAGTCTGTACAAGTTTCATAAACATCGTACGGCTGGAAGCGGAGTTAGACACAAATTGTCATCTACAACGCAGTACTGGATAGATCCCGTTCAGCGACTATGTCCCGTCGTAGCTGTATGTAAGTTCATCGAGAAAATGCGAACCGACCGTACGATCTTCTTCAAACTTGCAGGAGTGCTCTCGATTGACGACACGAGCATTCTGTACAAGTTTCATAAACTTCGTACGGCTGGAAGCGGAGTTTGAGAAAAATTGTCATCATCCGATATTCCGCTCAGCGACAAAGTCCCCGTCGTAGCTGTATGTAAGTTCATCGAGAAATGCGAACCGACCGTACGATCTTCTTCAAACTTGCAGGAGTGCTCTCGATTGACGACACGAGCATTCTGTACAAGTTTCATAAACTTCGTACGGCTGGAAGCGGAGTTTGAGAAAAATTGTCATCATCCGATATTCCGCTCAGCGACCAAGTCCCGTCGTAGCTGTATGTAAGTTCATCGAGAAATGCGAACCGACCGTACGATGTTCTTCAAACTGGCAGGAGTGCTCTCGATTGACGACACGAGCAGTCTGTACAAGTTTCATAAACATCGTACGGCTGGAAGCGGAGTTAGACACAAATTGTCATCTACAACGCAGTACTGGATAGATCCCGTTCAGCGACTATGTCCCGTCGTAGCTGTATGTAAGTTCATCGAGAAATGCGAACCGACCGTACGATCTTCTTTCAAACTTGCAGGAGTGCTCTCGATTGACGACACGAGCATTCTGTACAAGTTTCATAAACTTCGTACGGCTGGAAGCGGAGTTTGAGAAAAATTGTCATCATCCGATATTCCGCTCAGCGACCAAGTCCCGTCGTAGCTGTATGTAAGTTCATCGAGAAATGCGAACCGACCGTACGATGTTCTTCAAACTTGCAGGAGTGCTCTCGATTGACGACACGAGCAGTCTGTACAAGTTTCATAAACATCGTACGGCTGGAAGCGGAGTTAGACACAAATTGTCATCTACAACGCAGTACTGGATAGATCCCGTTCAGCGACTATGTCCCGTCGTAGCTGTATGTAAGTTCATCGAGAAATGCGAACCGACCGTACGATCTTCTTCAAACTTGCAGGAGTGCTCTCGATTGACGACACGAGCATTCTGTACAAGTTTCATAAACTTCGTACGGCTGGAAGCGGAGTTTGAGAAAAATTGTCATCATCCGATATTCGCTCAGCGACCAAGTCCGTCGTAGCTGTATGTAAGTTCATCGAGAAATGCGAACCGACCGTACGATCTTCTTCAAACTTGCAGGAGTGCTCTCGATTGACGACACGAGCATTCTGTACAAGTTTTCATAAACTTCGTACGGCTGGAAGCGGAGTTTGAGAAAAATTGTCATCATCCGATATTCCGCTCAGCGACCAAGTCCCGTCGTAGCTGTATGTAAGTTCATCGAGAAATGCGAACCGACCGTACGATCTTCTTCAAACTTGCAGGAGTGCTCTCGATTGACGACACGAGCAGTCTGTACAAGTTTCATAAACATCGTACGGCTGGAAGCGGAGTTAGACACAAATTGTCATCTACAACGCAGTACTGGATAATCCCGTTCAGCGACTATGTCCCGTCGTAGCTGTATGTAAGTTCATCGAGAAATGCGAACCGATCGTACGATCTTCTTCAAACTTGCAGGAGTGCTCTCGATTGACGACACGAGCATTCTGTACAAGATTTCATAAACTTCGTACGGCTGGAAGCGGAGTTTGAGAAAAATTGTCATCATCCGATATTCCGCTCAGCGACCAAGTCCCGTCGTAGCTGTATGTAAGTTCATCGAGAAATGCGAACCGACCGTACGATCTTCTTCAAAACTTGCAGGAGTGCTCTCGATTGACGACACGAGCAGTCTGTACAAGTTTCATAAACATCGTACGGCTGGAAGCGGAGTTAGACACAAATTGTCATCTACAAACGCAGTACTGGATAGATCCCGTTCAGCGACTATGTCCCGTCGTAGCTGTATGTAAGTTCATCGAGAAATGCGAACCGACCGTACGATCTTCTTCAAACTTGCAGGAGTGCTCTCGATTGACGACACGAGCATTCTGTACAAGTTTCATAAACTTCGTACGGCTGGAAGCGGAGTTTGAGAAAAATTGTCATCATCCGATATTCCGCTCAGCGACCAAGTCCCGTCGTAGCTGTATGTAAGTTCATCGAGAAATGCGAACCGACCGTACGAGTCTTCTTCAAACTTGGCAGGAGTGCTCTCGATTGACGACACGGAGCAGTCTGTACAAGTTTCATAAACATCGTACGGCTGGAAGCGGAGTTAGACACAAATTGTCATCTACAACGCAGTACTGGATAGATCCCGTTCAGCGACTATGTCCCGTCGTAGCTGTATGTAAGTTTCATCGAGAAATGCGAACCGACCGTACGATCTTCTTCAAACTTGCAGGAGTTGCTCTCGATTGACGACACGAGCATTCTGTACAAGTTTCATAAACTTCGTACGGCTGGAAAGCGGAGTTTGAGACAAAAATTGTCATCATCCGATATTCCGCTCAGCGACCAAGTCCCGTCGTAGCTGTATGTAAGTTCATCGAGAAATGCGAACCGACCGTACGATGTTCTTCAAACTTGCAGGAGTGCTCTCGATTGACGACACGAGCAGTCTGTACAAGTTTCATAAACATCGTACGGCTGGAAGCGGAGTTAGACACAAATTGTCATCTACAACGCAGTACTGGATAGATCCCGTTCAGCGACTATGTCCCGTCGTAGCTGTATGTAAGTTCATCGAGAAATGCGAACCGACCGTACGATCTTCTTCAAACTTGCAGGAGTGCTCTCGATTGACGACACGAGCATTCTGTACAAGTTTTCATAAACTTCGTACGGCTGGAAGCGGAGTTTGAGAAAAATTGTCATCATCCGATATTCCGCTCAGGCGACAAAGTCCCGTCGTAGCTGTATGTAAGTTCATCGAGAAAATGCGAACCGACCGTACGATGTTCTTCAAACTTGCAGGAGTGGCTCTCGATTGACGACACGAGCAGTCTGTACAAGTTTCATAAACATCGTACGGCTGGAAGCGGAGTTAGACACAAATTGTCATCTACAACGCAGTACTGGATAGATCCCGTTCAGCGACCAAGTCCCGTCGTAAGCTGTATGTAAGTTCATCGAGAAATGCGAACCGACCGTACGATCTTCTTCAAACTTGCAGGAGTGCTCTCGATTGACGACACGAGCATTCTGTACAAGTTTCATAAACTTCGTACGGCTGGAAGCGGAGTTTGAGAAAAATTGTCAATCATCCGATATTCCGCTCAGCGACCAAGTCCCGTCGTAGCTGTAATGTAAGTTTCATCGAGAAATGGCGAACCGACCGTACGATCTTCTTCAAACTTGCAGGAGTGCTCTCGATTGACGACACGAGCATTCTGTACAAGTTTCATAAACTTCGTACGGCTGGAAGCGGAGTTTGAGAAAAATTGTCATCATCCGATATTCCGCTCAGCGACCAAGTCCCGTCGTAGCTGTATGTAAGTTCATCGAGAAATGCCGAACGACCGTACGATCTTCTTCAAACTTGCAGGAGTGCTCTCGATTGACGACACGAGCAGTCTGTACAAGTTTCATAAAACATCGTACGGCTGGAAGCGGAGTTTAGACACAAATTGTCATCTACAACGCAGTACTGGATAGATCCCGTTCAGCGACCATGTCCCGTCGTAGCTGTATGTAAGTTCATCGAGAAATGCGAAACCGACCGTACGATCTTCTTCAAACTTGCAGGAGTGCTCTCGATTGACGACACGAGCATTCTGTACAAGTTTCATAAACTTCGTACGGCTGGAAGCGGAGTTTGAGAAAAAATTGTCATCATCCGATATTCCGCTCAGCGACCAAGTCCCGTCCGTAGCTGTATGTAAGTTCATCGAGAAATGCGAACCGACCGTACGATGTTCTTCAAACTGGCAGGAGTGCTCTCGATTGACGACACGAGCAGTCTGTACAAGTTTCATAAAACATCGTACGGCTGGAAGCGGAGTTAGACACAAATTGTCATCTACAACGCAGTACTGGATAGATCCCGTTCAGCGACTATGTCCCGTCGTAGCTGTATGTAAGTTCATCGAGAAATGCGAACCGACCGTACGATCTTCTTCAAACTTGCAGGGAGTGCTCTCGATTGACGACACGAGCATTCTGTACAAGTTTCCATAACTTCGTACGGCTGGAAGCGGAGTTTGAGAAAAATTGTCATCATCCGATATTCCGCTCAGCGACCGAAGTCCCGTCGTAGCTGTATGTAAGTTCATCGAGAAATGCGAACCGACCGTACGATTTCTTCAAACTGGCAGGAGTGCTCTCGATTGACGACTCGAGCAGTCTGTACAAGTTTCATAAACATCGTACGGCTGAAGCGGAGTTAGACACAAATTGTCATCTACAACGCAGTACTGGATAGATCCCGTTCCAGCGACTATGGTCCCCGTCGTAGCTGTATGTAAGTTCATCGAAGAAATGCCGAACCGCCGTACCGATCTTCTTCAAACCTTGCAGGAGTTGCTCTCGACTTGACGACACGAGCGTTCTGTACAAGTTTCATAAACTTCGGTACGGCTGGAAGCGGAGTTGAGAAAAATTGTCATCATCCATATTCCCG
>CAWWDK010000016.1:0-89820 GCA_963942575.1 Priocnemis perturbator
GATTTCGAAACGTTCATATTTCCCGGGACTAATGACTGCGTGACGTCATTTCGCGCTCCAATTAGGACGCTCCACGACGGCGCGCTACTTCCCGCGCTCACCTACTTAGCGCGCTCTCTTGTGTACCCTTTGGCCGCTCCTTATATGGGCATGTTTATTAACCTCCTAATCTGATTGGTTCTAATACCACAGCGAACAAAAATGCGTGTGAGGCGCCGGGAGACCGCGTGGCGCCTGCGACCTCACCTTGATTATTCTTGTAAAGACTGTGAACACGTGCACATTAAATTATAAAAGAGAAGAGAGAAACGCGCAAGTTTCTATTAAAGCTTAAATTAAAGTCAGTATTAAATCCAAAGTGTTCTGTTCACAACTACTAAACTATTCCTAATTTATTATTCCTAAATCCTAATTCCTAAAATAGTCCTAAATTAAATCATCTCATTCATCCTGAAGTAGACCTCTCCTTCATTCCGCATCGACGACTGTCCCCAGTCGAATTGCTCGTATTTCTTATCGAGCAACACACACAACATTTGGTCCTTCGAGCCGGATTCGGTGTGACTTGAAGAAGAAGGAGCAAGTGATCCTTGCCTCCGCGAGGTCGAACCAGGCCATTTTTGCTGACCGCATCGCCGTCGACGCCATCTTCTCAACGACTCCAGCCACGTGGTGAGACAGGATGCCTGTGATCGACAACCTGATATATTCCCAAGAGGATTGCCAAGATCAGATTGAGAAAATCTGGATTAATTGCCAGAAATTACCCAAGCCGAGAAGAACTGAGTTCGCCTTCCGCAGCCGCTTGGACACCTTGGAGACTCTGTGGACCGCCTGCCTGAAACGACACAACGATATCATCTCTTTCTCCGATCCAAAGATAAGATCTGATTCTACTTATTTCACCGAGTCTAAATTTCAAGATATTGTTGAGACGGTAGACAGCGTTCGCGATAACCTCAATGAAGCGCTGCACGAGTTATTGCAGTCCAGTCCGTCCGTTAGTCAGGCGTCCGACACTTGCGCTCCTAGTCCGCGCAGCCATGTAGATATTTCACCTATTAATATTAAGAAATTCACAGGTCAGTTAAGTGAATGGGTCGAGTTCCGTGATCTTTTCCTATCGCTAATCGACGCTCGCAAGGATCTCTCTCAAGTGCAGAAGCTGCACTATCTTAAAACCAGCGTGGAAGGACACGCCGCGAGAATCCTGCGAAATTCACGGTCACGGAGGCGAACTACAACGAGGCTTGGAAGTTGTTACAAAGGCGGTATGAGGACCCAATCGGTATACTTTACGCTTATTTCGATGAGTTCCGTGCGATTCCTTCGGTAGGACGTAACCGTTTGCATGACCTGCAAAACCTGCGCGATGAGTCCTACGAGATTTATTTTGATATTAAGGGTCTCGGTCGACCAATTGATGCTTGGGAAGACCAATTTATTCACTCTATACTTACGAAGCTCGACTCTGAAACGCGGCACGCATGGGAACTCACTCAAACGGCGATAGAGGTGTATCCCACATTCGACGCATTAGACCTTTTCCTGTCACAACAAATTAGAGCCTTACGCAACTCAAGCGCACATCTCCCAGTTGAGGAGTCAAAACAGTCATCCAAGGCAGGAAAAGTTACTCACGTTAAGGCCCATCAGGCTACCACCTATAAGTCCAATTGTTTTATTTGTCACGGTGATCATCCGCTTTATCAATGTCCGAAGTTTCTTAGTCAAAATCCTGAGCAGCGGATGAACTTACTTAAAGATCAGGACCGTTGCTTCAACTGTTTCCGTAAGGGACATCGCCCGCGGGACTGTAACAGTAAATTGACCTGTAGAGTCTGCCGCATGAAGCATCACTCACTGTTACATAATGAAAATCGGAAAGCTAATGAACAATCCAAACCTGCGGCGGCAGGCTCTGCAGGTCATAATTCCGAAAATTCAACCGAGCCTCAGGTAGTGTCGACTAATTGTGCGAATATGGGCACAAAAGACACTATCTTACCTACTGCCACAGTGCTGCTCCGATCCCATTCAGGGAGGGCGTTAAAGGTACGAGCCTTATTTGACCAAGGCTCACAAGCCTCATTCATAGCCGAATCCGCAGTACAGCTCTTAAAGCCCGCGCGACGAACAGTTTCGGTCAGCGTGGCCGGCATCGGAGCTCAAGCCGCCGGAAACATTAAACATTCGGTGACATTCACAATAGAGCCTTGCGATCAGCCTTCTGCTGCCACTGAAATAACAGCATTAGTATTAAATAAATTATCAGCCTATATTCCAACGCCGCTCACATTTCCACATAATCATGACTACTTACAGTCTATCACGCTTGCCGATACGATGGTTCAAAGTTCCGATCCGATCCAAGTTATAATCGGGGCCGATTATTACGGCATGTTTGTACGCGACGGACTCATTAGGGGACCGCCGGGATCTCCAATTGCTCAATTAACGGTCTTCGGGTGGATACTCTCGGGCCCACTCTCTTCATCCACGGTGCAACATGCACAGATCTCCGTTAACCACGTGTCAGTGGACGAATTAACTCAGGTGCTCTCACGGTTCTGGGAGCTGGAGGAGACTCCAAAACTTAATGTCCTGTCTGAGGAAGAAGAAGCCTGCGAACAGCATTTTGTTAATACGCATACGCGTTTACCAGATGGACGATATTGTGTCCACTTACCTTTTAAATGTAGCCGTCCTATTCCTATCGGTGATACCCGAACCCATGCTACGAGCATCTTCCTCAGACAGGAAACTAGGCTTCTCCAGAATCCAGAGCTGCGCCTGCTTATCACGCGTTCCTACGAGAGTATCTTTCATTAGGGCACATGACCGAAGTTCCACCTGAAGACACGATTAAAGCCGAAATGTCCTATCTTCCTCACCATCCTGTACTTAAGGCGTCCAGTACCACTACCAAAGTGAGAGTAGTCTTTAACGCCTCCTTTAAGTCACAGAATCAAACTTCACTCAATGACCACTTAATGATTGGCATGAAGTTACAGGCGAATATCTTCGCGCTTATTTTAAAGTGGCGCGCTCACCGATGGGTTGTGACAACCGATCTGGAAAAAATGTTCAGACAAATATTAGTAGCCAAGTCCGATCAAGATTGTCAACGCATTATATGGCGTTCCGATAAATCAGAACCTTTACGTTCATTCCGACTGTTAACGGTCACTTACGGTACTGCGTGTGCACCCTTTCTCGCTAACCGCGTATTAAAGCAGCTTGCTCGCGATGAATATGATTCCTTTCCGTTAGCCGCGCAGGTACTTGAGAACAACGTCTATGTCGATGATGTTATGTTCGGTGGAGACAATTCTGATGACATTATGACGTTGATTAAACAGCTTAAGCAGCTCCTCATGGCGGGTGGCTTTACATGCCATAAGTGGGCGACTAATTGTCTCGCCCTCCGTCATGAGGTTGTTGCAATTGATCGGGACTCTAGTAATAAAATAACCATCGGTGAGGAACCACATTTAAAGATATTAGGGTATACTGGAACGCCGAAAAGGATACCTTCCATTTCCGAGTTGAGCAAGCTTCCTTAGTCCCATCCAAACGAGCCTTCCTCTCTTACATTTCTCGCATCTATGACCCCATGGGGTGGATTTCCCCCACCATCATTACTGCGAAAATCCTAATGCAGGAAATGTGGGTCAGAAATATTGGTTGGGACGCGCCTTTACCTGACGACATCGCGGTTAAATGTCACGAATTTCAACGGGAACTTACCCATTTTAACAATATCGCAATCCCCCGCTGGACGGGACAGCTTAGCAGCACTCGGGATATTGAGCTGCACGGGTTTGCGATGCCTCTAATCTGGCATATGGAGCGTGTGTTTTTGTTAAAGTGCGAGATGTGAGCGGTTGGAAAGTTACCTTAGTATACTCCAAAACTAAAGTCGCTCCTTTAAAAGTGCAGAGCATCCCGCGTCTCGAGCTCTGTGCCGCTACTTTATTGTCGCGCTCCCTTAAATTCGTTGCTGAAAGTATGCAATTGTTAGATTATCCGACGTATTGTTGGACGGATTCGACCGTGGTGCTAGCCTGCTGCAAAGCCATCCTTCCCGGTGGAAGGTGTTCGTTGCCAATCGCGTATCGGAAATCCTTACTAACTTACCTAACTCCGAATGGCGACATGTGCCCACAGCACAGAATCCGGCTGACCCCGCTTCACGGGGCATATCAGCCACTCAACTGATTTCCCACTCCTTATGGTGGACGGGGCCTTCGTGGCTTAAGCTAGACCCCTCTGAATGGCCTCCGAGCGGTGCTGTGGCAGTGACTGAGGAATGCGATGAGCAGCGCTGTAAATTAAGTACTTTGAACACCACGGTTCAACACGAATTCACACTTCCGGAACGCGTGTCCTCATGGACAAAACTATTGCGTATTATTAGTTATATGTTTAGATTTATTAATTTTAAGTGCGTTAAGGAACCCCGTGCAGTGACCCCTTTTATAACCGTCCCTGAGTTGCGAATGCCTCCTTAGTTTTATGCAAACTCCTACAAAGGGCGCATTTTCAGGAGGTATTCACTTCCTTAGCTTCAAGCAACTCAGTCATTAAGGACAAATTTCTGCGCTCTCTAAATATCTTTATAAATCCAGAGGGCCTTATCTGCGTAGGAGGCAGACTCACTCACTCGGAGCTGCCCACCGCCAGCAAGCATCCTATTTTACTTCCAGCTTGCAGAGCCACTAACTTTTAATTTCACATTTTCACAATGTGTCACTGCACGGAGGTCTCCACATTACTTTAAGATTACTCCGACATCAATATTGGGTTATTAATGCCAGAACCCTCACTAAGGCTTGTATCCGTACCTGCATTATTTGTGCTCGACAACGAGCTTCACTTTCCTGCCAACAAATGGGCAATCTGCCTGCTGCTAGAGTCACCCAGTCTAGGCCCTTTTCTCATGTGGGCGTTGATTATGCCGGTCCATTTAATATAAGGACCTCAAAAGGGCGAGGACAGAAGTCTCACAAGGGATACCTTGTCATCTTTGTGTGCCTCAGTATTAAAGCCGTTCACCTGGAATGTGCTAGCGATTACTCTACTGCAGCATTTCTAGCTGCTTTAGATCGCTTTGTAGCAAGACGTGGATTACCTGCACACGTCTACTCTGACAATGGCACCAACTTCATTGGAGCTGACCGTGAGCTCTCCTCTAACCTAAAAACTGTGCTCTATGACACGGATCTCCAATCTCACATTGCGTCTGACGGTATGGAATGGCACTTCATCCCACCTGCGTCTCCTCACTTTGGAGGATTGTGGGAAGCCGGGGTGAAGAGCGTAAAGTTCCACCTGAAGCGCATAATGGGTAACGCAACTCCCACTTATGAGGAGTTTTGCACTCTGCTTTGCAAAATTGAGGGAGTATTAAATTCACGGCCACTTACTGCCTTATATGACGATCCCGAGAACTTCGATGCCCTGACACCCGGCCACTTCTTGGTGGGAACTCTACTTAAATCAGTGCCCACTCCTTCTGTAATCAGCCTCTCTGAAAATCGCCTTTCACGATGGCAGTCACTCCAAAGGATTCAAGAAACCTTTTGAAATCCTGGTCACTAGACTATTTAAACTCCTTGCAGCAGCGATCGCGGTGGCATTCAGCCACACCTAACATTAAAGAAGGAGATCTGGCATTGATAAAAAATCCTCAATTGCCTCCCGGTAAATGGGATTTAGGGCGCATTGTACATACATTTCCAGGCCAAGACGGTCTTGTACGCGTCGTCACCATCCGCACCGCACGCACCACGCTTAAGAGACCTGTAACTCAGATCTGCGTACTACCGGTGGAACAGACTAGCGTAACAACTTCCAAGCCTCAGTAGACCCATTCACGCGTGCAATATTTGTGTCTAGTCATTAGTAATTTAATCTTCTCCGTACTTAAGTAACATTGTATTTAATTTATAATTTAAGCATTTATTTGTGCTAGTCGTAGTTATAAGTACTTACCGTATAAGTTCCTATTATTGTTAAGTCCACTCTTGAGAGCCGTCTTGCGTATAACAGGTCGCGATGAATTACCGTATAACACTGCGTGTCGTGCACTCCGTACGCACGATTCATTGTAACTCGCGACGCTGTTTCCACGATATAGTTTAGGAATGCGGGCCTTTGTTGATCGCCTACCGCTCAGGGACAAGCAAGGCCACAACCGAATTCCGAGATTCGCGGCTACTATAGTACTACGCAACGTACGCTACCGTTCCCCTTCCCATATCGTTCAACCTGTGAACGAGGCGGGTGGAATGTTCTGGATCATTTACTTGATTTCGAAACGTTCATATTTCCCGGGACTAATGACTGCGTGACGTCATTTCGCGCTCCAATTAGGACGCTCCACGACGGCGCGCTACTTCCCGCGTTCACCTACTTAGCGCGCTCTCTTGTGTACCCTTTGGCCGCTCCTTATATGGGCATGTTTATTAACCTCCTAATCTGATTGGTTCTAATACCAACAGCGAACAAAAATGCGTGTGAGGCGCCGGGAGACCGCGTGGCGCCTGCGACCTCACCTTGATTATTCTTGTAAAGACTGTGAACACGTGCACATTAAATTATAAAAGAGAAGAGAGAAACGCGCAAGTTTCTATTAAAGCTTAAATTAAAGTCAGTATTAAATCCAAAGTGTTCTGTTCACAACTACTAAACTATTCCTAATTTATTATTCCTAAATCCTAATTCCTAAAATAGTCCTAAATTAAATCATCTCATTCATCCTGAAGTAGACCTCTCCTTCATTCCGCATCGACGACTGTCCCCAGTCGAATTGCTCGTATTTCTTATCGAGCAACACACACAACAGTGAGAACTAGCAAGATTTCATTGTCCGGAAGTGTAACACGGCGTATCTCGGCCATTTCTCAACGGATTCGTTCGAATAAAGTGTCATACGCGTTTTAGCGTCTAAAACAGACGGGGACCACGTTTTCGACGCGAAACACTCGCGGATGTCCGAGATACGAGAGTTCTTGAACGAATTGAACGAAACGCGGTGCATCGTGCGTTTTGCTTGCAAAACGCGAGAACTAGCAAGATTTCATCGTCCGGAAGTGTAATACGGCGTATCTCGGTCATTTCTCAACGGATTCGTGCGAATCAAGTGTCATACGCGTTTTTAGCGTCTAAAACAGACGGGGACCCCGTTTTCGACGCGAAACACTCGCGGATGTCCGAGATACGAGAGTTCTTGAACGAATTGAACGAAACGCGGTGCATCGTGCATTTCGCTTGCAAACGTGAGAACTAGCAAGATTTCATCGTCCGGAAGTGTAACACGGCGTATCTCGGCCATTTCTCAACGGATTCGTGCGAATCAAGTGTCATACGCGTTTTTAGCGTCTACAACAGACGGGGACCACGTTTTCGACGCGAAACACTCGCGGATGTCCGAGATACGAGAGTTCTTGTACGAATTGAATGAATTCATCGTCCGGAAGTGTAATACGGCGTATCTCCGCCATTTCCCAACGGATTCGTGCGAATCAAGTGTCATACACGTTTTTAGCGTCTAAAACAGACGGGGACCATGTTTTCGACGCGAAACACTCGCGGATGTCCGAGATACGAGAATTCTTGAACGAATTGAACGAATACATCGTCCGGAAGTGTAACACGGCGTATCTCGGCCATTTCTCAACGGATTCCTTCGAATCAAGTGTCATACGCGTTTTTAGCGTCTACAACAGACGGGGACCACGTTTTCGACGCGAAACACTCGCGGATGTCCGAGATACGAGAGTTCTTGTACGAATTGAATGAATTCATCGTCCGGAAGTGTAATACGGCGTATCTCCGCCATTTCCCAACGGATTCGTGCGAATCAAGTGTCATACACGTTTTTAGCGTCTAAAACAGACGGGGAGCATGTTTTCAACGCGAAACACTCGCCGATGTACGAGATACGAGAGTTCTTGAACGAATTGAACGAAACGCGGTGCATCGTGCGTTTCGCTTGCAAAACGTGAGAACTAGCAAGATTTCATTGTCCGGAAGTGTAACACGGCGTATCTCGGCCATTTCTCAACGGATTCCTTCGAATCAAGTGTCATACGCGTTTTTAGCGTCTAAAACAGACGGGGACCACGTTTTCGACGCGAAACACTCGCGGATGTCCGAGATACGAGAGTTCTTGAACGAATTGAACGAAACGCGGTGCATCGTGCGTTTCGCTTGCAAAACGTGAGAACTAGCAAGATTTCATCGTCCGGAAGTGTAACGCGGCGTATCTCGGCCATTTCTCATCGGATTCGTGCGAATCAAGTGTCATACGCGTTTTTAGCGTCTATAACAGACGGGGACCATGTTTTCGACGCGAAACACTCGCGGATGTCCGAGATACGAGAGTTCTTGAATGAATTGAACGAATTCATCGTCCGGAAGTGTAATACGGCGTATCTCGGCCATTTCTCAACGGATTCGTGCGAATCAAGTGTCATACGCGTTTTTAGCGTCTAAAACAGACGGGGACCATGTTTTCGACGCGAAACACTCGCGGATGTCCGAGATATCGAGGGTTCTTGAACGAATTGAACGAATTCATCGTCCGCAAGTGTAATACGGCGTATCTCGGCCATTTCTCATCGGATTCGTGCGAATCAAGTGTCATACGCGTTTTTAGCGTCTAAAACACACGGGGACCATGTTTTCGACGCGAAACACTCGCGGATGTCCGAGATACGAGAGTTCTTGGATGAATTGAACGAATTCATCGTCCGGAAGTGTAACACGGCGTATCCCGGTCATTTCTCATCGGATTAGTGCGAATCAAGTGTCATACGCGTTTTTAGCGTCTAAAACAGACGGGGACCATGTTTTCGACGCGAAACACTCGCGGATGTCCGAGATACGAGAGTTCTTGAACGAATTGAACGAATATATCGTCCGGAAGTGTAACACGGCGTATCTCGGCCACTTCTCAACGGATTCGTGCGAATCAAGTGTCATACGCGTTTTTGGCGTCTACAACAGGCGGGGACCACGTTTTCGACGCGAAACACTCGCGGATGTCCGAGATACGAGAGTTCTTGAACGAATTGAACGAATACATCGTCCGGAAGTGTAACACGGCGTATCTCGGCCACTTCTCAACGGATTCGTGCGAATCAAGTGTCATACGCGTTTTTAGCGTCTAAAACAGACGGGGACCACGTTTTCGACACGAAACACTCGCGGATGTCCGAGATACGAGAGCATGCTGTACAAGTTTCATAAACTTCGTACGGCTGGAAACGGAGTTTGAAAAAAATTGTCATCATCCGAATTTCCGCTCAGCGACCAAGTCCCGTCGTAGCTGTATGTAAGTTCATCGAGAAATGCGAACCGACCGTACGATCTTCTTCAAACTTGCAGGAGTGCTCTCGATTGGCGACACGAGCATTCTCTACAAGTTTCATAAACTTCTTACGGCTGGAAGGGGAGTTAGACACAAATTGTCATCATCCGAATTTCCGCTCAGCGACCAAGTCCCTTCGTAGCAGCATGTAAGTTCATCGAGAAATCTGAACCGACCATACGATAATCTTCAGACTTGCAGGAGTGATCTCGATTGGCGACACGAGCATTCTGTACAAGTCTCATAAACTTCGTACGGCTGGAAGAGGAGTTAGACACAAATTGCCATCTACAACGCAGTACTGGATACTTCCCGTTCAGCGACTAAGTCCCGTCGTAGATGTATGTACGTTCATCGAGGAATGTGAACCGACCGTACGATCTTCTTCAAACTGGCAGGAGTGCTCTCGATTGGCGACACGAGCATTCTCTACAAGTTTCATAAACTTCGTACGGCTGGAAGGGCAGTTAGACACAAATTGTCATCTACAACGCAGTTTCCGAGAGCGACCAAGTCCCGTCGTAGCTGAATGTAAGTTCATCGAGAAATGCGAACCGACCGTACGATGTTCTTCAAACTTGCAGGAGTGCTCTCGATTGGCGACACGAGCATTCGGTACAAGTTTCATAAACTTCGTACGGCTGGAAATGGAGTATAAACAAAATTGTCATCATCCGAATTTCCGCTCAGCGACCAAGTCAATTCGTAGCTGCATGTAAGTTCATTGAGAAATCTGAACCAACCGTACGATCATCTTCAAACTTGCAGGAGTGCTCTCGATTGGTGACACGAGCATTCTCTATAAGTTTCATAAACTTCGCATGGCTGGAAGGGGAGTTAGACACAAATTGTCATCAACAACGCAGTTTCCGACTGCGACCAAGTCCCGTCGTAGCTGTATGTAAGTTCATCGAGAAATCTGAACCGACCGTACGATCATCTTCAAACTTGCAGGAGTGCTCTCGATTGGCGACACGAGCATTCGGTACAAGTTTCATAAACTTCGTACGGCTGGAAATGGAGTTAGACACAAATTGTCATCAACAACGCAGTTTCCGACTGCGACCAAGTCCCGTCGTAGCTGTATGTAAGTTCATCGAGAAATCTGAACCGACCGTACGATCATCTTCAAACTTGCAGGAGTGCTCTCGATTGCTGACACGAGCATTCTGTACAAGTTTCATAAAATTCGTACGGCTGGAAGGGGAGTTAGACACAAATTGTCATCATCCGAATTTCCGCTCAGCGACCAAGTCCCTTCGTAGCTGCATGTTAGTTCATCGAGAAATCTGAACCGACCGAACGATCATCTTCAAACTTGCAGGAGTGCTCTCGATTGGCCAAACGAGCATTCTGTATAAGTTTCATAAACTTCGTACGGCTTGAAGGGGAGTTAGACACAAATTGTCATCTACAACGCAGTTTCCGACAGCGACCAAGTCCCGTCGCAGCTGTATGTAAGTTCATCGAGAAATCTGAACCGACCGAACGATCATCTTCAAACTTGCAGGAGTGCTCTCGATTGGCGAAACGAGCATTCTGTATAAGTTTCATAAACTTCGTACGGCTTGAAGGGGAGTTAGACACAAATTGTCATCTACAACGCAGTTTCCGCTCAGCGACCAAGTCCCTTCGTAGCTGCATGTAAGTTCATCGAGAAATCTGAACCGACCGAACGATCATCTTCAAACTTGCAGGAGTGCTCTCGATTGGCGAAACGAGCATTCTGTATAAGTTTCATAAACTTCGTACGGCTTGAAGGGGAGTTAGACACAAATTGTCATCTACAACGCAGTTTCCGACAGCGACCAAGTCCCGTCGCAGCTGTATGTAAGTTCATCGAGAAATGCGAACCGACCGTACGATCATCTTCAAACTTGCAGGAGTGCTCTCGATTGGCGACACGAGCATTCTCTACAAGTTTCATAAACATCGTACGGTTGGAAGGGGAGTTAGACACAAATTGCCATCTACAACGCAGTACTGGATAGTTCCCGTTCAGCGAATAAGTCCCGTCGTAGGTGTTTGTAAGTTCATCGAGAAATGCGAACCGACCGTACGATCTTCTTCAAACTTGCAGGAGTGCTCTCGATTGGCGACACGAGTATTCTCTACAAGTTTCATAAACTTCGTACGGCTGGAAGGGGAGTTAAACACAAATTGTCATCTACAACGCAGTTTCCGCTCAGCAACCAAGTCACTTCGTAGCTGCATGTAAGTTCATCGAGAAATCTGAACCGACCGTACGATCATCTTCAAACTTGCAGGAGTGCTCTCGATTGGCGACACGAGCATTCTCTATAAGTTTCATAAACTTCGCATGGCTGAAAGGGGAGTTAGACACAAATTGTCATCTGAAACGCAGTTTCCGACAGCAACCAAGTCCCGTCGTAGCTGTATGTAAGTTCATCGAGAAATGCGAACCGACCGTACGATCTTCTTCAAACTTGCAGGAGTGCTCTCGATTGGCGACACGAGCATTCTCTACAAGTTTCATAAACTTCGTACGGCTGGAAGCGGAGTTAGACACAAATTGTCATCATCCGAATTTCCGCTCAGCGACCAAGTCCCTTCGTAGCTGCATGTAAGTTCATCGAGAAATCTGAACCGACCGTACGATCATCTTCACACTTGCAGGAGTGCTCTCGATTGGCGACACGAGCATTCTCTACAAGTTTCATAAACTTCTTACGGCTGGAAGGGGAGTTAGACACAAATTGTCATCATCCGAATTTCCGCTCAGCGACCAAGTCCCTACGTAGCTGCATGTAAGTTCATCGAGAACTCTGAACCGACCGTACGATCATCTTCAAACTTGCAGGAGTGCTCTCGATTGGCGACACGAGCATTCTCTATAAGTTTCATAAACTTCGCATGGCTGAAAGGGGAGTTAGACACAAATTGTCATCTGAAACGCAGTTTCCGACAGCAACCAAGTCCCGTCGTAGCTGTATGTAAGTTCATCGAGAAATGCGAACCGACCATACGATCATCTTCAGACTTGCAGGAGTGATCTCGATTGGCGACACGAGCATTCTGTACAAGTCTCATAAACTTCGTACGGCTGGAAGAGGAGTTAGACACAAATTGCCATCTACAACGCAGTACTGGATACTTCCCGTTCAGCGACTAAGTCCCGTCGTAGATGTATGTACGTTCATCGAGAAATGTGAACCGACCGTACGATCTTCTTCAAACTGGCAGGAGTGCTCTCGATTGGCGACACGAGCATTCTCTACAAGTTTCATAAACTTCGTACGGCTGGAAGGGGAGTTAGACACAAATTGTCATCTACAACGCAGTTTCCGAGAGCGACCAAGTCCCGTCGTAGCTGTATGTAAGTTCATCGAGAAATGCGAACCGACCGTACGATGTTCTTCAAACTTGCAGGAGTGCTCTCGATTGGCGACACGAGCATTCGGTACAAGTTTCATAAACTTCGTACGGCTGGAAATGGAGTATGAACAAAATTGTCATCATCCGAATTTCCGCTCAGCGACCAAGTCAATTCGTAGCTGCATGTAAGTTCATCGAGAAATCTGAACCAACCGTACGATCATCTTCAAACTTGCAGGAGTGCTCTCGATTGGTGACACGAGCATTCTCTATAAGTTTCATAAACTTCGCATGGCTTGAAGGGGAGTTAGACACAAATTGTCATCTACAACGCAGTTTCCGACAGCGACCAAGTCCCGTCGCAGCTGTATGTAAGTTCATCGAGAAATGCGAACCGACCGTACGATCATCTTCAAACTTGCAGGAGTGCTCTCGATTGGCGACACGAGCATTCTCTACAAGTTTCATAAACATCGTACGGTTGGAAGGGGAGTTAGACACAAATTGCCATCTACAACGCAGTACTGGATAGTTCCCGTTCAGCGAATAAGTCCCGTCGTAGGTGTTTGTAAGTTCATCGAGAAATGCGAACCGACCGTACGATCTTCTTTAAACTTGCAGGAGTGCTCTCGATTGGCGACACGAGTATTCTCTACAAGTTTCATAAACTTCGTACGGCTGGAAGGGGAGTTAAACACAAATTGTCATCATCCGCATTTCCGCTCAGCGACCAAGTCACTTCGTAGCTGCATGTAAGTTCATCGAGAAATCTGAACCAACCGTACGATCATCTTCAAACTTGCAGGAGTGCTCTCGATTGGTGACACGAGCATTCTCTATAAGTTTCATAAACTTCGCATGGCTGGAAGGGGAGTTAGACACAAATTGTCATCTACAACGCAGTTTCCGACTGCGACCAAGTCCCGTCGTAGCTGTATGTAAGTTCATCGAGAAATCTGAACGGACCGTACGATCATCTTCAAACTTGCAGGAGTGCTCTCGATTGCTGACACGAGCATTCTGTACAAGTTTCATAAACTTCGTACGGCTGGAAGGGGAGTTAGACACAAATTGTCATCATCCGAATTTCCGCTCAGCGACCAAGTCCCTTCGTAGCTGCATGTAAGTTCATCGAGAAATCTGAACCGACCGAACGATCATCTTCAACCTTGCAGGAGTGCTCTCGATTGGCGAAACGAGCATTCTGTATAAGTTTCATAAACTTCGTACGGTTTGAAGGGGAGTTAGACACAAATTGTCATCTACAACGCAGTTTCCGACAGCGACCAAGTCCCGTCGCAGCTGTATGTAAGTTCAACGAGAAATGCGAACCGACCGTACGATCATCTTCAAACTTGCAGGAGTGCTCTCGATTGGCGACACGAGCATTCTCTACAAGTTTCATAAACATCGTACGGTTGGAAGGGGAGTTAGACACAAATTGCCATCTACAACGCAGTACTGGATAGTTCCCGTTCAGCGAATAAGTCCCGTCGTAGGTGTTTGTAAGTTCATCGAGAAATGCGAACCGACCGTACGATCTTCTTCAAACTTGCGGGAGTGCTCTCGATTGGCGACACGAGTATTCTCTACAAGTTTCATAAACATCGTACGGCTGGAAGGGGAGTTAAACACAAATTGTCATCTACAACGCAGTTTCCGCTCAGCGACCAAGTCACTTCGTAGCTGCATGTAAGTTCATCGAGAAATCTGAACCGACCATACGATCATCTTCACACTTGCAGGAGTGCTCTCGATTGGCGACACGAGCATTCTCTACAAGTTTCATAAACTTCTTACGGCTGGAAGGGGAGTTAGACACAAATTGTCATCATCCGAATTTCCGCTCAGCGACCAAGTCCCTACGTAGCTGCATGTAAGTTCATCGAGAACTCTGAACCGACCGTACGATCATCTTCAAACTTGCAGGAGTGCTCTCGATTGGCGACACGAGCATTCTCTACAAGTTTCATAAACTTCGCATGGCTGGAAGGGGAGTTAGACACAAATTGTCATCTACAACGCAGTTTCCGACTGCGACCAAGTCCCGTCGTAGCTGTATGTAAGTTCATCGAGAAATCTGAACGGACCGTACGATCATCTTCAAACTTGCAGGAGTGCTCTCGATTGCTGACACGAGCATTCTGTACAAGTTTCATAAACTTCGTACGCCTGGAAGGGGAGTTAGACACAAATTGTCATCATCCGAATTTCCGCTCAGCGACCGAGTCCCTTCGTAGCTGCATGTAAGTTCATCGAGAAATGCGAACCGACCGTACGATCATCTTCAAACTTGTAGGAGTGCTCTCGATTGGCGACACGAGCATTCTCTACAAGTTTCATAAACATCGTACGGTTGGAAGGGGAGTTAGACACAAATTGCCATCTACAACGCAGTACTGGATAGTTCCCGTTCAGCGAATAAGTCCCGTCGTAGGTGTTTGTAAGTTCATCGAGAAATGCGAACCGACCGTACGATCTTCTTCAAACTTGCAGGAGTGCTCTCGATTGGCGACACGAGTATTCTCTACAAGTTTCATAAACTTCGTACGGCTGGAAGGGGAGTTAGACACAAATTGTCATCTGAAACGCAGTTTCCGACAGCAACCAAGTCCCGTCGTAGCTGTATGTAAGTTCATCGAGAAATGCGAACCGACCATACGATCATCTTCAGACTTGCAGGAGTGATCTCGATTGGCGACACGAGCATTCTGTACAAGTCTCATAAACTTCGTACGGCTGGAAGAGGAGTTAGACACAAATTGCCATCTACAACGCAGTACTGGATACTTCCCGTTCAGCGACTAAGTCCCTTCGTAGCTGCATGTAAGTTCATCGAGAAATCTGAACCAACCGTACGATCATCTTCAAACTTGCAGGAGTGCTCTCGATTGGTGACACGAGCATTCTCTATAAGTTTCATAAACTTCGCATGGCTGGAAGGGGAGTTAGACACAAATTGTCATCTACAACGCAGTTTCCGACTGCGACCAAGTCCCGTCGTAGCTTTATGTAAGTTCATCGAGAAATCTGAACGGACCGTACGATCATCTTCAAACTTGCAGGAGTGCTCTCGATTGCTGACACGAGCATTCTGTACAAGTTTCATAAACTTCGTACGGCTGGAAGGGGAGTTAGACACAAATTGTCATCATCCGAATTTCCGCTTAGCGACCAAGTCCCTTCGTAGCTGCATGTAAGTTCATCGAGAAATCTGAACCGACCGAACGATCATCTTCAAACTTGCAGGAGTGCTCTCGATTGGCGAAACGAGCATTCTGTATAAGTTTCATAAACTTCGTACAGCTTGAAGGGGAGTTAGACACAAATTGTCATCTACAACGCAGTTTCCGACAGCGACCAAGTCCCGTCGCAGCTGTATGTAAGTTCATCGAGAAATGCGAACCGACCGTACGATCATCTTCAAACTTGCAGGAGTGCTCTCGATTGGCGACACGAGTATTCTCTACAAGTTTCATAAACATCGTACGGTTGGAAGAGGAGTTAGACACAAATTGCCATCTACAACGCAGTACTGGATACTTCCCGTTCAGCGACTAAGTCCCTTCGTAGCTGCATGTAAGTTCATCGAGAAATCTGAACCAACCGTACGATCATCTTCAAACTTGCAGGAGTGCTCTCGATTGGTGACACGAGCATTCTCTATAAGTTTCATAAACTTCGCATGGCTGGAAGGGGAGTTAGACACAAATTGTCATCTACAACGCAGTTTCCGACTGCGACCAAGTCCCGTCGTAGCTTTATGTAAGTTCATCGAGAAATCTGAACGGACCGTACGATCATCTTCAAACTTGCAGGAGTGCTCTCGATTGCTGACACGAGCATTCTGTACAAGTTTCATAAACTTCGTACGGCTGGAAGGGGAGTTAGACACAAATTGTCATCATCCGAATTTCCGCTTAGCGACCAAGTCCCTTCGTAGCTGCATGTAAGTTCATCGAGAAATCTGAACCGACCGAACGATCATCTTCAAACTTGCAGGAGTGCTCTCGATTGGCGAAACGAGCATTCTGTATAAGTTTCATAAACTTCGTACAGCTTGAAGGGGAGTTAGACACAAATTGTCATCTACAACGCAGTTTCCGACAGCGACCAAGTCCCGTCGCAGCTGTATGTAAGTTCATCGAGAAATGCGAACCGACCGTACGATCATCTTCAAACTTGCAGGAGTGCTCTCGATTGGCGACACGAGTATTCTCTACAAGTTTCATAAACATCGTACGGTTGGAAGAGGAGTTAGACACAAATTGCCATCTACAACGCAGTACTGGATACTTCCCGTTCAGCGACTAAGTCCCTTCGTAGCTGCATGTAAGTTCATCGAGAAATCTGAACCAACCGTACGATCATCTTCAAACTTGCAGGAGTGCTCTCGATTGGTGACACGAGCATTCTCTATAAGTTTCATAAACTTCGCATGGCTGGAAGGGGAGTTAGACACAAATTGTCATCTACAACGCAGTTTCCGACTGCGACCAAGTCCCGTCGTAGCTTTATGTAAGTTCATCGAGAAATCTGAACGGACCGTACGATCATCTTCAAACTTGCAGGAGTGCTCTCGATTGCTGACACGAGCATTCTGTACAAGTTTCATAAACTTCGTACGGCTGGAAGGGGAGTTAGACACAAATTGTCATCATCCGAATTTCCGCTTAGCGACCAAGTCCCTTCGTAGCTGCATGTAAGTTCATCGAGAAATCTGAACCGACCGAACGATCATCTTCAAACTTGCAGGAGTGCTCTCGATTGGCGAAACGAGCATTCTGTATAAGTTTCATAAACTTCGTACAGCTTGAAGGGGAGTTAGACACAAATTGTCATCTACAACGCAGTTTCCGACAGCGACCAAGTCCCGTCGCAGCTGTATGTAAGTTCATCGAGAAATGCGAACCGACCGTACGATCATCTTCAAACTTGCAGGAGTGCTCTCGATTGGCGACACGAGTATTCTCTACAAGTTTCATAAACATCGTACGGTTGGAAGAGGAGTTAGACACAAATTGCCATCTACAACGCAGTACTGGATACTTCCCGTTCAGCGACTAAGTCCCTTCGTAGCTGCATGTAAGTTCATCGAGAAATCTGAACCAACCGTACGATCATCTTCAAACTTGCAGGAGTGCTCTCGATTGGTGACACGAGCATTCTCTATAAGTTTCATAAACTTCGCATGGCTGGAAGGGGAGTTAGACACAAATTGTCATCTACAACGCAGTTTCCGACTGCGACCAAGTCCCGTCGTAGCTTTATGTAAGTTCATCGAGAAATCTGAACGGACCGTACGATCATCTTCAAACTTGCAGGAGTGCTCTCGATTGCTGACACGAGCATTCTGTACAAGTTTCATAAACTTCGTACGGCTGGAAGGGGAGTTAGACACAAATTGTCATCATCCGAATTTCCGCTTAGCGACCAAGTCCCTTCGTAGCTGCATGTAAGTTCATCGAGAAATCTGAACCGACCGAACGATCATCTTCAAACTTGCAGGAGTGCTCTCGATTGGCGAAACGAGCATTCTGTATAAGTTTCATAAACTTCGTACAGCTTGAAGGGGAGTTAGACACAAATTGTCATCTACAACGCAGTTTCCGACAGCGACCAAGTCCCGTCGCAGCTGTATGTAAGTTCATCGAGAAATGCGAACCGACCGTACGATCATCTTCAAACTTGCAGGAGTGCTCTCGATTGGCGACACGAGTATTCTCTACAAGTTTCATAAACATCGTACGGTTGGAAGAGGAGTTAGACACAAATTGCCATCTACAACGCAGTACTGGATACTTCCCGTTCAGCGACTAAGTCCCTTCGTAGCTGCATGTAAGTTCATCGAGAAATCTGAACCAACCGTACGATCATCTTCAAACTTGCAGGAGTGCTCTCGATTGGTGACACGAGCATTCTCTATAAGTTTCATAAACTTCGCATGGCTGGAAGGGGAGTTAGACACAAATTGTCATCTACAACGCAGTTTCCGACTGCGACCAAGTCCCGTCGTAGCTTTATGTAAGTTCATCGAGAAATCTGAACGGACCGTACGATCATCTTCAAACTTGCAGGAGTGCTCTCGATTGCTGACACGAGCATTCTGTACAAGTTTCATAAACTTCGTACGGCTGGAAGGGGAGTTAGACACAAATTGTCATCATCCGAATTTCCGCTTAGCGACCAAGTCCCTTCGTAGCTGCATGTAAGTTCATCGAGAAATCTGAACCGACCGAACGATCATCTTCAAACTTGCAGGAGTGCTCTCGATTGGCGAAACGAGCATTCTGTATAAGTTTCATAAACTTCGTACAGCTTGAAGGGGAGTTAGACACAAATTGTCATCTACAACGCAGTTTCCGACAGCGACCAAGTCCCGTCGCAGCTGTATGTAAGTTCATCGAGAAATGCGAACCGACCGTACGATCATCTTCAAACTTGCAGGAGTGCTCTCGATTGCTGACACGAGCATTCTGTACAAGTTTCATAAACTTCGTACGGCTGGAAGGGGAGTTAGACACAAATTGTCATCATCCGAATTTCCGCTTAGCGACCAAGTCCCTTCGTAGCTGCATGTAAGTTCATCGAGAAATCTGAACCGACCGAGCGATCATCTTCAAACTTGCAGGAGTGCTCTCGATTGGCGAAACGAGCATTCTGTATAAGTTTCATAAACTTCGTACGGCTGGAAGGGGAGTTAAACACAAATTGTCATCTACAACGCAGTTTCCGCTCAGCGACCAAGTCACTTCGTAGCTGCATGTAAGTTCATCGAGAAATCTGAACCGACCGTACGATCATCTTCAAACTTGCAGGAGTGCTCTCGATTGGCGACACGAGCATTCTCTATAAGTTTCATAAACTTCGCATGGCTGGAAGGGGAGTTAGACACAAATTGTCATCTGAAACGCAGTTTCCGACAGCGACCAAGTCCCGTCGTAGCTGTATGTAAGTTCATCGAGAAATGCGAACCGACCGTACGATCTTCTTCAAACTTGCAGGAGTGCTCTCGATTGGCGGCACGAGCATTCTCTACAAGTTTCATAAACTTCGTACGGCTGGAAGCGGAGTTAGACACAAATTGTCATCATCCGAATTTCCGCTCAGCGACCAAGTCCCTTCGTAGCTGCATGTAAGTTCATCGAGAAATCTGAACCGACCGTACGATCATCTTCACACTTGCAGGAGTGCTCTCGATTGGCGACACGAGCATTCTCTACAAGTTTCATAAACTTCGTACGGCTGGAAGGGGAGTTAAACCCAAATTGCCATCTACAACGCAGTACTGGATAGTTCCCGTTCAGCGAATAAGTCCCGTCGTAGGTGTATGTAAGATCATCGAGAAATGTGAACCGACCGTACGATCTCCTTCAAACTTGCAGGAGTGCTCTCGATTGGCGACACGAGCATTCTCTATAAGTTTCATAAACTTCGCACGGCTGGAAGGGGAGTTAGACACAAATTGTCATCTATAACGCAGTTTCCGACAGCGAACAAGTCCCGTCGTAGCTGTATGAAAGTTCATCGAGAAATGCGAACCGACCGTACGATCATCTTCAAACTTGCAGGAGTGCTCTCGATTGGCGACACGAGCATTCTCTACAAGTTTCATAAACATCGTACGGTTGGAAGGGGAGTTAGACACAAATTGCCATCTACAACGCAGTACTGGATAGTTCCCGTTCAGCGAATAAGTCCCGTCGTAGGTGTATGTAAGTTCATGTGGATAATTTGTTGGCGTAACGCTCGGTCTATATTAATGAAGGAAGCTACTCTAATTGTCCGACGTTTCGGTCAGTGTATCTGACCCTTCTCAAGGACTGTGAAATCTGTGTAAGTGAAGAAAAGAAAGAAAAGAATTGTAATATGTAATAATGATCAAAGAGGCAATAAACTAATGCAAGAACCGACTTACGTCTTATAATTAATAGATATTATCAAAATTGAAAGAAGCTAAATAATTAAAATATATGAAAGAAAAATAGCAAACTGAAACTATATTTATAAGGAAAGACAGTGACGCTACTTACATGAGGTTTCAAAGAGATGTTTCTGGAGACTGTGCCGGTTATAAGCAAGTCTCGGTCATAACGTGGAGATGAAGGACACAAAGGACAGATTGAGGGAGGCATTCAAAATTATTTACATTGGCGCTTTTAAAATCAGTTAGAACATAAAAAGAGCTCACGGAGGTTCACCTATTTAGCCGTAAGATGTCATTTAGCTCACCCAGAGCGATCCAATATGGAGTCGTACCGGGGCCATCAAAATAACCAAACCACCCATGATTGATAGTGAGGTTATAAAATCTGTCAAAACATTGAGGCCAACAGCTGATGTTGGTTAGAGACTGGCAGATTATTAATCGCTCTGTTGCGAGAACAGAGAAACGTTGAAGCACCAATTACTAATCATTGCCATAAAACAGGACTTGTCGTTGGTTTAATTGACCGTGCACTTCAACTTTCTGATATTTCATTTAGACAAAAAAATCTAGACCTTATCAGACATACGTTATCGGAGAATAACTACCCTTCTCAATTTGTTAACCGGCTTATAAAGCAGCGCACATATGACTATTATCATCCTGTGGCTGCTGAAGCTGAAAAAGGATTAAGATTTAATAATAGGGGACCGATTAACGTATTTAACACCGTAGTTTTACCTTTTGTACCAAACGTTTCCGACAATCTGAAACGTATATTTAGGAAGTACAATATGCACACTATTTACTCAATTCCCAACTCGACTCGCTCCTTGTTTCCACCTATCAAGGATCCTGTTCCTGCAGACCGAAAGCAAGGCGTTGTATACCATACCCCATGCTCACATTGTGACTCGTGTTACATTGGACAAACATCCCGGAACATCAAGGCTAGAATCTATGAACATAAAAGAAATAAATATGGGCCGGAGGAACAGTACACCGCACTCACCAAACACATGATCGATAACGATCACCTTTTTAATTTTGAGGAAACATCCATTTTACATACAGAGACTAACTACCATCGTAGACTGCACCTAGAAACATTTGAGATAATAAAACACCACAAAAGCGTTAATCTCAGATATGAAAAACCAAGTATTGCAGAATTTTATTCATCGTTCTTTACCTGCAATGATTAGTAATTGGTGCTTCAACGTTTCTCTGTTCTCGCAACAGAGCGATTAATAATCTGCCAGTCTCTAACCAACATCAGCTGTTGGCCTCAATGTTTTGACAGATTTTATAACCTCACCGTCAATCATGGGTGGTTTGGTTATTTTGATGGCCCCGGTACGACTCCATATTGGATCGCTCTGGGTGAGCTAAATGACATCTTACGGCTAAATAGGTGAACCTCCGTGAGCTCTTTTTATGTTCTAACTGATTTTAAAAGCGCCAATGTAAATAATTTTGAATGCCTCCCTCAATCTGTCCTTTGTGTCCTTCATCTCCACGTTATGACCGAGACTTGCTTATAACCGGCACAGTCTCCAGAAACATCTCTTTGAAACCTCATGTAAGTAGCGTCACTGTCTTTCCTTATAAATATAGTTTCAGTTTGCTATTTTTCTTTCATATATTTTAATAATTTAGCTTCTTTCAATTTTGATAATATCTATTAATTATAAGACGTAAGTCGGTTCTTGCATTAGTTTATTGCCTCTTTGATCATTATTACATATTACAATTCTTTTCTTTCTTTTCTTCACTTACACAGATTTCACAGTCCTTGAGAAGGGTCAGATACACTGACCGAAACGTCGGACAATTAGAGTAGCTTCCTTCATTAATATAGACCGAGCGTTACGCCAACAAATTATCCACATCATCATTGGACACGGTCAACTAAAACAAACAACACTGTATGTAAGTTCATCGAGAAATGCGAACCGACCGTACGATCTTCTTCAAACTTGCAGGAGTGCTCTCGATTGGCGACACGAGCATTCTCTACAAGTTTCATAAACTTCGTACGGCTGGAAGGGGAGTTAGACACAAATTGTCATCTACAACGCAGTTTCCGCTCAGCGACCAAGTCCCGTCGTAGCCGTATGTAAGTTCATCGAGAAATGCGAACCGACCGTACGATCTTCTTCAAACTTGCAGGAGTGCTCTCGATTGGCGACACGAGCATTCTCTACAAGTTTCATAAACCTCGTACGGCTGGAAGGGGAGTTAGACACAAATTGTCATCTACAACGCAGTTTCCGCTCAGCGACCAAGTCCCGTCGTAGCTGTATGTAAGTTGATCGAGAAATGCGAACCGACCGTACGATCTTCTTCAAACTTGCAGGAGTGCTCTCGATTGACGACACGAGCATGCTGTACAAGTTTCATAAACTTCGTACGGCTGGAAACGGAGTTTGAACAAAATTGTCATCATCAGAATTTCCGCTCAGCGACCAAGTCAATTCGTAGCTGCATGTAAGTTCATCGAGAAATCTGAACCGACCGTACGATCATCTTCAAACTTGCAGGAGTGCTTTCGATTGGCGACACGAGCATTCTCTGAAAGTTTCATAAACTTCGCATGGCTGGAAGGGGAGTTAGACACAAATTGTCATCTACAACGCAGTTTCCGACACCGACCAAGTCCCGTCGTAGCTGTATGTAAGTTCATCAAAAAATGCGAATCGACCGTACGATCTTCTTCAAACTTGCAGGAGTGCTCTCGATTGGCGACACGAGCATTCTCTACAAGTTTCATAAACTTCGTACGGCTGGAAGGGGAGTTAGACACAAATTGTCATCTACAACGCAGTTTCCGCTCAGCGACCAAGTCCCGTCGTAGCCGTATGTAAGTTCATCGAGAAATGCGAACCGACCGTACGATCTTCTTCAAACTTGCAGGAGTGCTCTCGATTGGCGACACGAGCATTCTCTACAAGTTTCATAAACCTCGTACGGCTGGAAGGGGAGTTAGACACAAATTGTCATCTACAACGCAGTTTCCGCTCAGCGACCAAGTCCCGTCGTAGCTGTATGTAAGTTGATCGAGAAATGCGAACCGACCGTACGATCTTCTTCAAACTTGCAGGAGTGCTCTCGATTGACGACACGAGCATGCTGTACAAGTTTCATAAACTTCGTACGGCTGGAAACGGAGTTTGAACAAAATTGTCATCATCAGAATTTCCGCTCAGCGACCAAGTCAATTCGTAGCTGCATGTAAGTTCATCGAGAAATCTGAACCGACCGTACGATCATCTTCAAACTTGCAGGAGTGCTTTCGATTGGCGACACGAGCATTCTCTGAAAGTTTCATAAACTTCGCATGGCTGGAAGGGGAGTTAGACACAAATTGTCATCTACAACGCAGTTTCCGACAGCGACCAAGTCCCGTCGTAGCTGTATGTAAGTTCATCAAAAAATGCGAATCGACCGTACGATCTTCTTCAAACTTGCAGGAGTGCTCTCGATTGGCGACACGAGCATTCTCTACAAGTTTCATAATCTTCGTACGGCTGGAAGGGGAGTTAGACACAAATTGTCATCTACAACGCAGTACTGGATAGTTCCCGTTCAGCGACTAAGTCCCGTCGTAGGTGCATGTAAGTTCATCGAGAAATGTTAACCGACCGTACGATCTTCTTCAAACTTGCAGGAGTGCTCTCGATTGGCGACACGAGCATTCTCTACAAGTTTCATAAACTTCGTACGGCTGGAAGGGGAGTTTGACAAAAACTGTCATCATCCGAATTTCCGCTCAGCGACCAATTCCCTTCGTAGCTGCATGTAAGTTCATCGAGAAATCTGAACCGACGGTACGATCATCTTCAAACTTGCAGGAGTGCTCTCGATTGGCGACACGAGCATTCTGTACAAGTTTCATAAACTTCGTACTGTTGGAAGGGGCGTTAGACACAAATTGCCATCTACAACGCAGTACTGGATAGTTCCCGTTCAGCGAATAAGTCCCGTCGTAGGTGTATGTAAGTTCATCGAGAAATGTGAACCGACCGTACGATCTTCTTCAAACTTGCAGGAGTGCTCTCGATTGGCGACACGAGCATTCTCTACAAGTTTCATAAACTCGGCGGCCGGTGCATTGACCTGCGTCTCAGTAAGAGTAAGCATTGTAAACAAATGCGAGAGTGAATCTCGCCGAAGATCGGAGCAGGCTTTGCCTGTTGGAAAGAGGACGGAGCTTGACCCCTCTGCACTTCCCCCAGAATCGCTAAAACCAACCCATCTCGTCGAGATATTTTGCGGGTTTCTAACATGCCTGTGCTTGCTGTTCTGCCTGTGCTTGCTGCCTGTGCTTGCTGTGCTGCCTGTGCTTGCTGCCTGTGCTTGCTGTGCTGCCTGTGCTTGCTGCCTGTGCTGCCTGTGCTTGCTGCCTGTGCTTGCTGTGCTGCCGGTGCTTGCTGTGCTGCCTGTGCTTGCTGCCTGTGCTTGCTGTGCTGCCTGTGTTTGCTGTGCTGCCTGTGCTGCCGGTGCTTGCTATGCTGCCTGTGCTTGCTGCCTGTGCTTGCTGTGCTGCCTGTGCTTGCTGCCTGTGCTTGCTGTGCTGTCTGTGCTTGCTTGCTGTGCTGTCTGTGCTTGCTGCCTGTGCTGCCTGTGCTTGCTGCGCTGCCTGTGCTTGCTGCCTGTGCTTGCTGCCTGTGCTTGCTGCCTGTGCTTGCTGCCTGTGCTTGCTGTGCTGCCTGAGCTGCCTGTGCTTGCTGCCTGTGCTTGCTGCCTGTGCTTGCTGTGCATGCTGTGCTGCCTGTGCTGCCTGTGCTTGCTGTGCTGAGTGTGCTTGCTGCCTGTGCTTGCTGCCTGTGCTTGCTGTGCTGCCTGTGCTTGCTGCCTGTGCTTGCTGTGCTGCCTGTTAGCGATGCATTTGATTTCGCCCATAACACGCGGTAATTCGGCAGTGGCACACGACAGTGCGTTGCTGTGTCACCTGTTTTTGGAGGCGCCGAGAGTCGCGGATCATATGTTTACCTCGGCGGCCGGTGCATTGACCTGCGTCTCAGTAAGAGTAAGCATTGTTAACAAATGCGAGAGTGAATCTCGCCGAAGATCGGAGCAGGCTTTGCCTGTTGGAAAGAGGACGGAGCTTGACCCCTCTGCACTTCCCCCAGAATCGCTAAAACGAACACATCTCGTCGAGCTATTTTGCCGGTTTCAAACATGCCTGTGCTTGCTGTGCTGCCTGTGCTTGCTGCCTGTGCTTGCTGTGCTGCCTGTGCTTGTTGTGCTTGCTGTGCTGCCTGTGCTTGCTGCCTGTGCTTGCTGTGCTGCCTGTGCTTGCTGCCTGTGCTTGCTGTGCTGCCTGTGCTTGTTGTGCTTGCTGTGCTGCCTGTGCTTGCTGCCTGTGCTTGCTGTGCTGCCTGTGCCTGCTGCCTGTGCTTGCTGTGCTGAGTGTGCTTGCTGCCTGTGCTTGCTATGCTGCCTGTGCTTGCTGCCTGTGCTTGCTGTGCTGCCTGTGCTTGCTGTGCTGAGTGTGCTTCCTGCCTGTGCTTGCTGTGCTGCATTTGCTTTCTGCCTGTGCTTGCCGTGCTGCCTGTGCTTGCTGCCTGTGCTTGCTGTGCATGCTGTGCTGCCTGTGCTTGCTGTGCTGCCTGTGCTTGCTGTGCTGAGTGTGCTTGCTGCCTGTGCTTGCTGTGCTGCCTGTGCTTGCTGCCTGTGCTTGCTGTGCTGCCTCTCCTTGCTGCCTGTGCTTGCTGTGCTATCTGTTAGCGATGCATTTGATTTCGCCCATAACACGCGGTAATTCGACAGTGGCACACGACAGTGCGTTGCTGTGTCACCTGTTTTTGGAGGCGCCGAGACTCGCGGATCATATGTTTACCTCGGCGGCCGGTGCATTGACCTGCGTCTCAGTAAGAGTAAGCATTGTTAACAAATGCGAGAGTGAATCTCGCCGAAGATCGGAGCAGGCTTTGCCTGTTGGAAAGAGGACGGAGCTTGACCCCTCTGCACTTCCCCCAGAATCGCTAAAACGAACACATCTCGTCTAGCTATTTTGTGGGTTTCAAACATGCCTGTGCTTGCTGTGCTGCCTGTGCATGCTGTGCTGCCTGTGCTGCCTGTGCTTGCTGCCTGTGCTTGCTGCCTGTACTTGCTGTGCTGCCTGTGCCTGCTGCCTGTGCTTGCTGTGCTGAGTGTGCTGGCTGCCTGTGCTTGCTGCCTGTGCTTGCTGCCAGTGCTTGTCCTTGCTGCCTGTGCTTGCTGTGCTGCCTGTGCTTGCTGCCTGTGCTTGCTGTGCTGCCTGTGCTTGCTGCCTGTGCTTGCTGTGCCGCCTGTGCTTGTTGTGCTGCCTGTGCTTGCTGTGCTGCCTGTGCTTGCTGCCTGTGCTTGCTGTGCTGCCTGTGCTTGCTGTGCTGAGTGTGCTTCCTGCCTGTGCTTGCTGTGCTGCCTGTGCTTGCTGCCTGCGCTTGGTGTGCTGCCTGTGCTTGCTGCCTGTGCTTGTTGTGCTGCCTGTGCTTGCTGTGCTGCCTGTGCTTGCTGCCTGTGCTTGCTGTGCTGCCTGTGCTTGCTGTGCTGAGTGTGCTTCCTGCCTGTGCTTGCTGTGCTGCCTGTGCTTGCTGTGCTGCCTGTGCTTGCTGCCTGCGCTTGGTGTGCTGCCTGTGCTTGCTGCCTGTGCTTGCTGTGCTGCCTGTGCCTGCTGCCTGTGCTTGCTGTGCTAAGTGTGCTTGCTGCCTGTGCTTGCTGTGCTGCCTGTGCTTGCTGCCTGTGCTTGTCCTTGCTGCCTGTGCTTGCTGTGCTGCCTGTGCTTGCTGTGCTGCCTGTGCTTACTGCCTGTGCTTGCTGTGCCGCCTGTGCTTGTTGTGCTGCCTGTGCTTGCTCTGCTGCCTGTGCTTGCTGTGCTGCCTCTGCTTGCTGCCTGTGCTTGCTGCCTGTGCTTGCTGTGCTTGCTGCGCTGCCTGTGCTTGCTGCCTGTGCTTGCTGCCTGTGCTTGCTGCCTGTGCTTGTCCTTGCTGCCTGTGCTTGCTGCCTGTGCTTGTCCTTGCTGCCTGTGCTTGCTGTGCTGCCTGAGCTGCCTGTGCTTGCTGCCTGTGCTTGCTGTGCTGTCTGTGCTTGCTGCCTGTGCTTGCTGTGCTGCCTGTGCTTGCTGCCTGTGCTTGGTGTGCTGCCTGTGCTTGCTGTGCATGCTGTGCTGCCTGTGCTTGCTGTGCTGCCTGTGCCTGCTGCCTGTGCTTGCTGTGCTGAGTGTGCTGGCTGCCTGTGCTTGCTGCCTGTGCTTGCTGCCTGTGCTTGTCCTTGCTGCCTGTGCTTGCTGTGCTGCCTGTGCTTGCTGCCTGTGCTTGCTGTGCTGCCTGTGCTTGCTGCCTGTGCTTGCTGTGCCGCCTGTGCTTGTTGTGCTGCCTGTGCTTGCTGTGCTGCCTGTGCTTGCTGCCTGTGCTTGCTGTGCTGAGTGTGCTTCCTGCCTGTGCTTGCTGTGCTGCCTGTGCTTGCTGCCTGCGCTTGGTGTGCTGCCTGTGCTTGCTGCCTGTGCTTGCTGTGCATGCTGTGCTGCTTGTGCTTGCTGTGCTGCCTGTGCTTGCTGTGCTGAGTGTGCTTGATGCCTGTGCTTGCTGTGCTGCCTGTTCTTGCTGCGCTGCCTGTGCTTGCTGCCTTTGCTTGCTGCCTGTGCTTGCTGTGCTGCCTGTGCTGCCTGTGCTTGCTGCCTGTGCTTGGTGTGCTGCCTGTGCTTGCTGTGCATGCTGTGCTGCCTGTGCTTGCTGTGTTGAGTGTGCTTGCTGTTTGTGCTTGCTGTGCTGCCTGTGCTTGCTGTGCTTCCTGTGCTTGCTGTGCTGTCTGTGCTTGCTGCCTGTGCTTGCTGTGCTGCCTGTGCTTGCTGCCTGTGCTTGCTGTGCTGCCTGTGCTGCCTCTGCTGTGCTGCCTGTGCTTGCTGCCTGTGCTGCCTGTGCTTGCTGTGCTGCCTGTGCTGCCTGTGCTTGCTGTGCTGCCTGTGCTTGCTGCCTGTGCTGCCTGTGCTTGCTGTGCTGAGTGTGCTTGCTGTGCTGAGTGTGCTTGCTGCCTGTCCTTGCTGTGCTGCCTGTCCTTGCTGCCTGTGCTTGCTGTGCTGCCTGTGCTTGCTGTGCTGCCTGTGCTTGCTGCCTGTGCTTGGTGTGCTGCCTGTGCTTGCTGTGCATGCTGTGCTGCCTGTGCTTGCTGTGCTGTCTGTGCTTGCTGTGCTGCCTGTGCTTGCTGTGCTGCCTGTGCTTGCTGCCTGTGCTGCCTGTGCTTGCTGTGCTGCCTGTGCTGCCTGTGCTTGCTGTGCTGCCTGTGCTTGCTGCCTGTGCTGCCTGTGCTTGCTGCCTGTGCTGCCTGTGCTTGCTGTGCTGAGTGTGCTTGCTGTGCTGAGTGTGCTTGCTGCCTGTGCTTGCTGTGCTCTCTGTGCTTGCTGCCTGTGCTTGCTGTGCTGTCTGTGCTTGCTGCCTGTGCTTGCTGTGCTGCCTGTGCTTGCTGCCTGTGCTTGCTGTGCTGCCTGTGCTGCCTCTGCTGTGCTGCCTGTGCTTGCTGTGCTGCCTGTACTTGCTTCCCGTGCTTGCTGTGCTGCCTGTGCTTGCTGCCTGTGCTTGCTGTGCTGCCTGTGCTTGCTGTGCTGAGTGTGCTTCCTGCCTGTGCTTGCTGTGCTGCCTGTGCTTGCTGTGCTGCCTGTGCTTGCTGCCTGCGCTTGGTGTGCTGCCTGTGCTTGCTGCCTGTGCTTGCTGTGCTGCCTGTGCCTGCTGCCTGTGCTTGCTGTGCTAAGTGTGCTTGCTGCCTGTGCTTGCTGTGCTGCCTGTGCTTGCTGCCTGTGCTTGTCCTTGCTGCCTGTGCTTGCTGTGCTGCCTGTGCTTGCTGTGCTGCCTGTGCTTACTGCCTGTGCTTGCTGTGCCGCCTGTGCTTGTTGTGCTGCCTGTGCTTGCTCTGCTGCCTGTGCTTGCTGTGCTGCCTCTGCTTGCTGCCTGTGCTTGCTGCCTGTGCTTGCTGTGCTTGCTGCGCTGCCTGTGCTTGCTGCCTGTGCTTGCTGCCTGTGCTTGCTGCCTGTGCTTGTCCTTGCTGCCTGTGCTTGCTGCCTGTGCTTGTCCTTGCTGCCTGTGCTTGCTGTGCTGCCTGAGCTGCCTGTGCTTGCTGCCTGTGCTTGCTGTGCTGTCTGTGCTTGCTGCCTGTGCTTGCTGTGCTGCCTGTGCTTGCTGCCTGTGCTTGCTGTGCCGCCTGTGCTTGTTGTGCTGCCTGTACTTGCTGTGCTGCCTGTGCTTGCTGCCTGTGCTTGCTGTGCTGAGTGTGCTTCCTGCCTGTGCTTGCTGTGCTGCCTGTGCTTGCTGCCTGCGCTTGGTGTGCTGCCTGTGCTTGCTGCCTGTGCTTGCTGTGCATGCTGTGCTGCTTGTGCTTGCTGTGCTGCCTGTGCTTGCTGTGCTGAGTGTGCTTGATGCCTGTGCTTGCTGTGCTGCCTGTTCTTGCTGCGCTGCCTGTGCTTGCTGCCTTTGCTTGCTGCCTGTGCTTGCTGTGCTGCCTGTGCTGCCTGTGCTTGCTGCCTGTGCTTGGTGTGCTGCCTGTGCTTGCTGTGCATGCTGTGCTGCCTGTGCTTGCTGTGTTGAGTGTGCTTGCTGTTTGTGCTTGCTGTGCTGCCTGTGCTTGCTGTGCTTCCTGTGCTTGCTGTGCTGTCTGTGCTTGCTGCCTGTGCTTGCTGTGCTGTCTGTGCTTGCTGCCTGTGCTTGCTGTGCTGCCTGTGCTTGCTGCCTGTGCTTGCTGTGCTGCCTGTGCTGCCTCTGCTGTGCTGCCTGTGCTTGCTGCCTGTGCTGCCTGTGCTTGCTGTGCTGCCTGTGCTGCCTGTGCTTGCTGTGCTGCCTGTGCTTGCTGCCTGTGCTGCCTGTGCTTGCTGTGCTGAGTGTGCTTGCTGTGCTGAGTGTGCTTGCTGTGCTGAGTGTGCTTGCTGCCTGTGCTTGCTGTGCTGCCTGTCCTTGCTGCCTGTGCTTGCTGTGCTGCCTGTGCTTGCTGCCTGTGCTTGCTGTGCTGCCTGTGCTTGCTGCCTGTGCTTGGTGTGCTGCCTGTGCTTGCTGTGCATGCTGTGCTGCCTGTGCTTGCTGTGCTGTCTGTGCTTGCTGTGCTGCCTGTGCTTGCTGTGCTGCCTGTGCTTGCTGCCTGTGCTGCCTGTGCTTGCTGTGCTGCCTGTGCTGCCTGTGCTTGCTGTGCTGCCTGTGCTTGCTGCCTGTGCTGCCTGTGCTTGCTGTGCTGAGTGTGCTTGCTGTGCTGAGTGTGCTTGCTGCCTGTGCTTGCTGTGCTCTCTGTGCTTGCTGCCTGTGCTTGCTGTGCTGTCTGTGCTTGCTGCCTGTGCTTGCTGTGCTGCCTGTGCTTGCTGCCTGTGCTTGCTGTGCTGCCTGTGCTGCCTCTGCTGTGCTGCCTGTGCTTGCTGTGCTGCCTGTACTTGCTTCCCGTGCTTGCTGTGCTGCCTGAGCTGCCTGTGCTTGCTGTGCTGCCTGTGCTTGCTGTGCTGCCTGTGCTTGCTGCCTGTACTTACTGTGCTGCCTGTGCTTGCTGCCTGTGCTTGCTGCCTGTGCTTGCTGTGCTGTCTGTGCTTGCTGCCTGTGCTTGCTGTGCTGCCTGTTCTTGCTGCGCTGCCTGTGCTTGCTGCCTGTGCTTGCTGCCTGTGCTTGCTGCCTGTGCTTGCTGTGCTGCCTGTGCTTGCTGCCTGTGCTTGGTGTGCTGCCTGTGCTTGCTGTGCATGCTGTGCTGCCTGTGCTTGCTGTGCATGCTGTGCTGCCTGTGCTTGCTGTGCTGCCTGTGCTTGCTGCCTGTGCTTGCTGTGCTGCCTGTGCTTGCTGTGCTGCCTATGCCTGCTGCCTGTGCTTGCTGTGCTGAGTGTGCTGGCTGCCTGTGCTTGCTGCCTGTGCTTGCTGCCTGTGCTTGTCCTTGCTGCCTGTGCTTGCTGTGCTGCCTGTGCTTGCTGTGCTGCCTGTGCTTGCTGTGCAGCCTGTGCTTGCTGCCTGTGCTTGCTGTGCTGCCTGTCCTTGTTGCCTGTGCTTGCTGTGCTGCCTGTGCTGTGCTGCCTGTGCTTGCTGTGCTGCCTGTGCTTGCTGTGCAGCCTGTGCTTGCTGCCTGTGCTTGCTGTGCTGTCTGTGCTTGCTGCCTGTGCTTGCTGTGCTGCCTGTGCTTGCTGCCTGTGCTTGCTGTGCTGCCTGTGCTTGCTGCCTGTGCTTGCTGTGCATGCTGTGCTGGATGTGCTTGCTGTGCTGCCTGTGCTTGCTGTTCTGAGTGTGCTTGCTGCCTGTGCTTGCTGTGCTGCCTGTGCTTGCTGCCTGTGCTGCCTGTGCTTGCTGTGCTGCCTGTGCTTGCTGCCTGTGCTTGCTGTGCTGCCTGTGCTTGCTGTGCTGCCTGTGCTTGCTGCCTGTGCTGCCTGTGCTTGCTGTGCTGCCTGTGCTTGCTGCCTGTGCTTGCTGTGCTGCCTGTTAGCGATGCATTTGATTTCGCCCATAACACGCGGTAATTCGACAATGGCACACGACAGTGCGTTGCTGTGTCACCTGTTTTTGGAGGCGCCGAGAGTCGCGGATCATATGTTTACCTCGGCGGCCGGTGCATTGACCTGCGTCTCAGTAAGAGTAAGCATTGTTAACAAATGCGAGAGTGAATCTCGCCGAAGATCGGAGCAGGCTTTGCCTGTTGGAAAGAGGACGGAGCTTGAGCCCTCTGCACTTCCCCCAGAATCGCTAAAACGAACACATCTCGTCTAGCTATTTTGCCGGTTTCAAACATGCCTGTGCTTGCTGTGCTGCCTGTGCTTGCTGCCTGTGCTTGCTGTGCTGCCTGTGCTTGTTGTGCTTGCTGTGCTGCCTGTGCTTGCTGTGCTGCCTGTGCTTGCTGCCTGTGCTTGCTGTGCTGCCTGTGCTTGTTGTGCTTGCTGTGCTGCCTGTGCTTGCTGCCTGTGCTTGCTGTGCTGCCTGTGCCTGCTGCCTGTGCTTGCTGTGCTGAGTGTGCTTGCTGCCTGTGCTTGCTATGCTGCCTGTGCTTGCTGCCTGTGCTTGCTGTGCTGCCTGTGCTTGCTGTGCTGAGTGTGCTTCCTGCCTGTGCTTGCTGTGCTGCATTTGCTTTCTGCCTGTGCTTGCCGTGCTGCCTGTGCTTGCTGCCTGTGCTTGCTGTGCATGCTGTGCTGCCTGTGCTTGCTGTGCTGCCTGTGCTTGCTGTGCTGAGTGTGCTTGCTGCCTGTGCTTGCTGTGCTGCCTGTGCTTGCTGCCTGTGCTTGCTGTGCTGCCTCTCCTTGCTGCCTGTGCTTGCTGTGCTATCTGTTAGCGATGCATTTGATTTCGCCCATAACACGCGGTAATTCGACAGTGGCACACGACAGTGCGTTGCTGTGTCACCTGTTTTTGGAGGCGCCGAGACTCGCGGATCATATGTTTACCTCGGCGGCCGGTGCATTGACCTGCGTCTCAGTAAGAGTAAGCATTGTTAACAAATGCGAGAGTGAATCTCGCCGAAGATCGGAGCAGGCTTTGCCTGTTGGAAAGAGGACGGAGCTTGACCCCTCTGCACTTCCCCCAGAATCGCTAAAACGAACACATCTCGTCTAGCTATTTTGTGGGTTTCAAACATGCCTGTGCTTGCTGTGCTGCCTGTGCATGCTGTGCTGCCTGTGCTGCCTGTGCTTGCTGCCTGTGCTTGCTGCCTGTACTTGCTGTGCTGCCTGTGCCTGCTGCCTGTGCTTGCTGTGCTGAGTGTGCTGGCTGCCTGTGCTTGCTGCCTGTGCTTGCTGCCAGTGCTTGTCCTTGCTGCCTGTGCTTGCTGTGCTGCCTGTGCTTGCTGCCTGTGCTTGCTGTGCTGCCTGTGCTTGCTGCCTGTGCTTGCTGTGCCGCCTGTGCTTGTTGTGCTGCCTGTGCTTGCTGTGCTGCCTGTGCTTGCTGCCTGTGCTTGCTGTGCTGCCTGTGCTTGCTGTGCTGAGTGTGCTTCCTGCCTGTGCTTGCTGTGCTGCCTGTGCTTGCTGCCTGCGCTTGGTGTGCTGCCTGTGCTTGCTGCCTGTGCTTGTTGTGCTGCCTGTGCTTGCTGTGCTGCCTGTGCTTGCTGCCTGTGCTTGCTGTGCTGCCTGTGCTTGCTGTGCTGAGTGTGCTTCCTGCCTGTGCTTGCTGTGCTGCCTGTGCTTGCTGTGCTGCCTGTGCTTGCTGCCTGCGCTTGGTGTGCTGCCTGTGCTTGCTGCCTGTGCTTGCTGTGCTGCCTGTGCCTGCTGCCTGTGCTTGCTGTGCTAAGTGTGCTTGCTGCCTGTGCTTGCTGTGCTGCCTGTGCTTGCTGCCTGTGCTTGTCCTTGCTGCCTGTGCTTGCTGTGCTGCCTGTGCTTGCTGTGCTGCCTGTGCTTACTGCCTGTGCTTGCTGTGCCGCCTGTGCTTGTTGTGCTGCCTGTGCTTGCTCTGCTGCCTGTGCTTGCTGTGCTGCCTCTGCTTGCTGCCTGTGCTTGCTGCCTGTGCTTGCTGTGCTTGCTGCGCTGCCTGTGCTTGCTGCCTGTGCTTGCTGCCTGTGCTTGCTGCCTGTGCTTGTCCTTGCTGCCTGTGCTTGCTGCCTGTGCTTGTCCTTGCTGCCTGTGCTTGCTGTGCTGCCTGAGCTGCCTGTGCTTGCTGCCTGTGCTTGCTGTGCTGTCTGTGCTTGCTGCCTGTGCTTGCTGTGCTGCCTGTGCTTGCTGCCTGTGCTTGGTGTGCTGCCTGTGCTTGCTGTGCATGCTGTGCTGCCTGTGCTTGCTGTGCTGCCTGTGCCTGCTGCCTGTGCTTGCTGTGCTGAGTGTGCTGGCTGCCTGTGCTTGCTGCCTGTGCTTGCTGCCTGTGCTTGTCCTTGCTGCCTGTGCTTGCTGTGCTGCCTGTGCTTGCTGCCTGTGCTTGCTGTGCTGCCTGTGCTTGCTGCCTGTGCTTGCTGTGCCGCCTGTGCTTGTTGTGCTGCCTGTGCTTGCTGTGCTGCCTGTGCTTGCTGCCTGTGCTTGCTGTGCTGAGTGTGCTTCCTGCCTGTGCTTGCTGTGCTGCCTGTGCTTGCTGCCTGCGCTTGGTGTGCTGCCTGTGCTTGCTGCCTGTGCTTGCTGTGCATGCTGTGCTGCTTGTGCTTGCTGTGCTGCCTGTGCTTGCTGTGCTGAGTGTGCTTGATGCCTGTGCTTGCTGTGCTGCCTGTTCTTGCTGCGCTGCCTGTGCTTGCTGCCTTTGCTTGCTGCCTGTGCTTGCTGTGCTGCCTGTGCTGCCTGTGCTTGCTGCCTGTGCTTGGTGTGCTGCCTGTGCTTGCTGTGCATGCTGTGCTGCCTGTGCTTGCTGTGTTGAGTGTGCTTGCTGTTTGTGCTTGCTGTGCTGCCTGTGCTTGCTGTGCTTCCTGTGCTTGCTGTGCTGTCTGTGCTTGCTGCCTGTGCTTGCTGTGCTGCCTGTGCTTGCTGCCTGTGCTTGCTGTGCTGCCTGTGCTGCCTCTGCTGTGCTGCCTGTGCTTGCTGCCTGTGCTGCCTGTGCTTGCTGTGCTGCCTGTGCTGCCTGTGCTTGCTGTGCTGCCTGTGCTTGCTGCCTGTGCTGCCTGTGCTTGCTGTGCTGAGTGTGCTTGCTGTGCTGAGTGTGCTTGCTGCCTGTCCTTGCTGTGCTGCCTGTCCTTGCTGCCTGTGCTTGCTGTGCTGCCTGTGCTTGCTGTGCTGCCTGTGCTTGCTGCCTGTGCTTGGTGTGCTGCCTGTGCTTGCTGTGCATGCTGTGCTGCCTGTGCTTGCTGTGCTGTCTGTGCTTGCTGTGCTGCCTGTGCTTGCTGTGCTGCCTGTGCTTGCTGCCTGTGCTGCCTGTGCTTGCTGTGCTGCCTGTGCTGCCTGTGCTTGCTGTGCTGCCTGTGCTTGCTGCCTGTGCTGCCTGTGCTTGCTGCCTGTGCTGCCTGTGCTTGCTGTGCTGAGTGTGCTTGCTGTGCTGAGTGTGCTTGCTGCCTGTGCTTGCTGTGCTCTCTGTGCTTGCTGCCTGTGCTTGCTGTGCTGTCTGTGCTTGCTGCCTGTGCTTGCTGTGCTGCCTGTGCTTGCTGCCTGTGCTTGCTGTGCTGCCTGTGCTGCCTCTGCTGTGCTGCCTGTGCTTGCTGTGCTGCCTGTACTTGCTTCCCGTGCTTGCTGTGCTGCCTGTGCTTGCTGCCTGTGCTTGCTGTGCTGCCTGTGCTTGCTGTGCTGAGTGTGCTTCCTGCCTGTGCTTGCTGTGCTGCCTGTGCTTGCTGTGCTGCCTGTGCTTGCTGCCTGCGCTTGGTGTGCTGCCTGTGCTTGCTGCCTGTGCTTGCTGTGCTGCCTGTGCCTGCTGCCTGTGCTTGCTGTGCTAAGTGTGCTTGCTGCCTGTGCTTGCTGTGCTGCCTGTGCTTGCTGCCTGTGCTTGTCCTTGCTGCCTGTGCTTGCTGTGCTGCCTGTGCTTGCTGTGCTGCCTGTGCTTACTGCCTGTGCTTGCTGTGCCGCCTGTGCTTGTTGTGCTGCCTGTGCTTGCTCTGCTGCCTGTGCTTGCTGTGCTGCCTCTGCTTGCTGCCTGTGCTTGCTGCCTGTGCTTGCTGTGCTTGCTGCGCTGCCTGTGCTTGCTGCCTGTGCTTGCTGCCTGTGCTTGCTGCCTGTGCTTGTCCTTGCTGCCTGTGCTTGCTGCCTGTGCTTGTCCTTGCTGCCTGTGCTTGCTGTGCTGCCTGAGCTGCCTGTGCTTGCTGCCTGTGCTTGCTGTGCTGTCTGTGCTTGCTGCCTGTGCTTGCTGTGCTGCCTGTGCTTGCTGCCTGTGCTTGCTGTGCCGCCTGTGCTTGTTGTGCTGCCTGTACTTGCTGTGCTGCCTGTGCTTGCTGCCTGTGCTTGCTGTGCTGAGTGTGCTTCCTGCCTGTGCTTGCTGTGCTGCCTGTGCTTGCTGCCTGCGCTTGGTGTGCTGCCTGTGCTTGCTGCCTGTGCTTGCTGTGCATGCTGTGCTGCTTGTGCTTGCTGTGCTGCCTGTGCTTGCTGTGCTGAGTGTGCTTGATGCCTGTGCTTGCTGTGCTGCCTGTTCTTGCTGCGCTGCCTGTGCTTGCTGCCTTTGCTTGCTGCCTGTGCTTGCTGTGCTGCCTGTGCTGCCTGTGCTTGCTGCCTGTGCTTGGTGTGCTGCCTGTGCTTGCTGTGCATGCTGTGCTGCCTGTGCTTGCTGTGTTGAGTGTGCTTGCTGTTTGTGCTTGCTGTGCTGCCTGTGCTTGCTGTGCTTCCTGTGCTTGCTGTGCTGTCTGTGCTTGCTGCCTGTGCTTGCTGTGCTGTCTGTGCTTGCTGCCTGTGCTTGCTGTGCTGCCTGTGCTTGCTGCCTGTGCTTGCTGTGCTGCCTGTGCTGCCTCTGCTGTGCTGCCTGTGCTTGCTGCCTGTGCTGCCTGTGCTTGCTGTGCTGCCTGTGCTGCCTGTGCTTGCTGTGCTGCCTGTGCTTGCTGCCTGTGCTGCCTGTGCTTGCTGTGCTGAGTGTGCTTGCTGTGCTGAGTGTGCTTGCTGTGCTGAGTGTGCTTGCTGCCTGTGCTTGCTGTGCTGCCTGTCCTTGCTGCCTGTGCTTGCTGTGCTGCCTGTGCTTGCTGCCTGTGCTTGCTGTGCTGCCTGTGCTTGCTGCCTGTGCTTGGTGTGCTGCCTGTGCTTGCTGTGCATGCTGTGCTGCCTGTGCTTGCTGTGCTGTCTGTGCTTGCTGTGCTGCCTGTGCTTGCTGTGCTGCCTGTGCTTGCTGCCTGTGCTGCCTGTGCTTGCTGTGCTGCCTGTGCTGCCTGTGCTTGCTGTGCTGCCTGTGCTTGCTGCCTGTGCTGCCTGTGCTTGCTGTGCTGAGTGTGCTTGCTGTGCTGAGTGTGCTTGCTGCCTGTGCTTGCTGTGCTCTCTGTGCTTGCTGCCTGTGCTTGCTGTGCTGTCTGTGCTTGCTGCCTGTGCTTGCTGTGCTGCCTGTGCTTGCTGCCTGTGCTTGCTGTGCTGCCTGTGCTGCCTCTGCTGTGCTGCCTGTGCTTGCTGTGCTGCCTGTACTTGCTTCCCGTGCTTGCTGTGCTGCCTGAGCTGCCTGTGCTTGCTGTGCTGCCTGTGCTTGCTGTGCTGCCTGTGCTTGCTGCCTGTACTTACTGTGCTGCCTGTGCTTGCTGCCTGTGCTTGCTGCCTGTGCTTGCTGTGCTGTCTGTGCTTGCTGCCTGTGCTTGCTGTGCTGCCTGTTCTTGCTGCGCTGCCTGTGCTTGCTGCCTGTGCTTGCTGCCTGTGCTTGCTGCCTGTGCTTGCTGTGCTGCCTGTGCTTGCTGCCTGTGCTTGGTGTGCTGCCTGTGCTTGCTGTGCATGCTGTGCTGCCTGTGCTTGCTGTGCATGCTGTGCTGCCTGTGCTTGCTGTGCTGCCTGTGCTTGCTGCCTGTGCTTGCTGTGCTGCCTGTGCTTGCTGTGCTGCCTATGCCTGCTGCCTGTGCTTGCTGTGCTGAGTGTGCTGGCTGCCTGTGCTTGCTGCCTGTGCTTGCTGCCTGTGCTTGTCCTTGCTGCCTGTGCTTGCTGTGCTGCCTGTGCTTGCTGTGCTGCCTGTGCTTGCTGTGCAGCCTGTGCTTGCTGCCTGTGCTTGCTGTGCTGCCTGTCCTTGTTGCCTGTGCTTGCTGTGCTGCCTGTGCTGTGCTGCCTGTGCTTGCTGTGCTGCCTGTGCTTGCTGTGCAGCCTGTGCTTGCTGCCTGTGCTTGCTGTGCTGTCTGTGCTTGCTGCCTGTGCTTGCTGTGCTGCCTGTGCTTGCTGCCTGTGCTTGCTGTGCTGCCTGTGCTTGCTGCCTGTGCTTGCTGTGCATGCTGTGCTGGATGTGCTTGCTGTGCTGCCTGTGCTTGCTGTTCTGAGTGTGCTTGCTGCCTGTGCTTGCTGTGCTGCCTGTGCTTGCTGCCTGTGCTGCCTGTGCTTGCTGTGCTGCCTGTGCTTGCTGCCTGTGCTTGCTGTGCTGCCTGTGCTTGCTGTGCTGCCTGTGCTTGCTGCCTGTGCTGCCTGTGCTTGCTGTGCTGCCTGTGCTTGCTGCCTGTGCTTGCTGTGCTGCCTGTTAGCGATGCATTTGATTTCGCCCATAACACGCGGTAATTCGACAATGGCACACGACAGTGCGTTGCTGTGTCACCTGTTTTTGGAGGCGCCGAGAGTCGCGGATCATATGTTTACCTCGGCGGCCGGTGCATTGACCTGCGTCTCAGTAAGAGTAAGCATTGTTAACAAATGCGAGAGTGAATCTCGCCGAAGATCGGAGCAGGCTTTGCCTGTTGGAAAGAGGACGGAGCTTGAGCCCTCTGCACTTCCCCCAGAATCGCTAAAACGAACACATCTCGTCTAGCTATTTTGCGGGTTTCAAACATGCCTGTGCTTGCTGTGCTGCCAGTGCTTGCTGTGCTGCCTGTGCTTGCTGCCTGTACTTGCTGTGCTGCCTGTGCTTGCTGCCTGAGCTTGCTGTGCTGTCTGTGCTTGCTGCCTGTGCTTGCTGTGCTGCCTGTGCTTGCTGCGCTGCCTGTGCTTGCTGCCTGTGCTTGCTGCCTGTGCTTGTCCTTGCTGCCTGTGCTTGCTGTGCTGCCTGAGCTGCCTGTGCTTGCTGCCTGTGCTTGCTGCCTGTGCTTGCTGTCTGTGCTTGCTGTGCTGCCTGTGCTTGCTGCCTGTACTTGCTGTGCTGCCTGTGCTTGCTGCCTGAGCTTGCTGTGCTGTCTGTGCTTGCTGCCTGAGCTTGCTGTGCCGCCTGTGCTTGCTGTGTTGCCTGTGCTTGCTGTGCTGCCTCTGCTTGCTACGCTGCCTGTGCTTGCTGCCTGTGCTTGCTCTGCTGCCTGTGCTTGCTGCCTGTGCTTGCTGTGCTGAGTGTGCTTGCTGCCTGTGCTTGCTGTGCTGCCTGTCTTTGCTGCCTGTGCTTGCTGCCTGTGCTTGGTGTGCTGCCCGTGCTTGCTGTGCTGCCTGTCTTTGCTGCCTGTGCTTGCTGCCTGTGCTTGGTGTGCTGCCCGTGCTTGCTGTGCATGCTGTGCTGCCTGTGCTTGCTGTGCTGCCTGTCTTTGCTGCCTGTGCTTGCTGTGCTGCCTGTGCTTGCTGCCTGTGCTTGGTGTGCTGCCTGTGCTTGCTGTGCTGCCTGTGCTTGCTGCCTGTGCTGCCTGTGCTGCCTGTGCTTGCTGCCTGTGCTTGCTGTGCTGCCTGTGCTTGGTGTGCTGCCTGTGCTTGCTGCCTGTGCTTGCTGTGCTGCCTGTGCTTGCTGCCTGTGCTTGCTGTGCTGCCTGTGCTTGCTGCCTGTGCTTGCTGTTTGTGCTTGCTGTGCTGCCTGTGCTTGCTGTGCTGCCTGTGCTTGCTGTGCTGAGTGTGCTTGCTGCCTGTGCTGCCTGTGCTTGCTGTGCTGAGTGTGCTTGCTGCCTGTGCTTGCTGTGCATGCTGTACTGCCTGTGCTAGCTGTGCTGCCTGTGCTTGCTGCCTGTGCTGCCTGTGCTGCCTGTGCTTGCTGCCTGTGCTTGCTGTGCTGCCTGTGCTTGGTGTGCTGCCTGTGCTTGCTGCCTGTGCGTGCTGTGCTGCCTGTGCTTGCTGTGCTGAGTGTGCTTGCTGCCTGTGCTTGCTGTGCTGCCTGTGCTTGCTGCCTGTGCTTGCTGTGCTGCCTGTGCTTGCTGCCTGTGCTTGGTGTGCTGCCTGTGCTTGGTGTGCTGCCTGTGCTTGCTGCCTGTGCTTGCTGTGCTGCCTGTGCTTGCTGCCTGTGCTTGCTGTGCTGCCTGTGCTTGCTGCCTGTGCTTGCTGTGCCGCCTGTGCTTGCTGTGCTGCCTGTCCTTGCTGCCTGTGCTTGCTGTGCTGCTTGTGCTTGCTGCCTGTGCTTGCTGTGCTGCCTGTGCTGCCTCTGCTGTGCTGCCTGTGCTGCCTGTGCTTGCTGCCTGTGCTTGCTGCCTGTGCTTGCTGTGCTGCCTGTGCTTGCTGCCTGTGCTTGCTGTGCTGCCTGTGCTTGCTGTTTGTGCTTGCTGTGCTGCCTGTGCTTGCTGTGCTTGCTGTGCTGCCTGTGCTTGCTGTGCTGCCTGTGCTTGCTGCCTGTGCGTGCTGTGCTGCCTGTGCTTGCTGTGCTGAGTGTGCTTGCTGCCTGTGCTTGCTGCCTGTGCTTGCTGTGCTGCCTGTCCTTGCTGCCTGTGCTTGCTGTGCTGCTTGTGCTTGCTGCCTGTGCTTGCTGTGCTGCCTGTGCTGCCTCTGCTGTGCTGCCTGTGCTGCCTGTGCTTGCTGCCTGTGCTTGCTGCCTGTGCTTGCTGTGCTGCCTGTGCTTGCTGCCTGTGCTTGCTGTGCTGCCTGTGCTTGCTGTTTGTGCTTGCTGTGCTGCCTGTGCTTGCTGTGCTGCCTGTGCTTGCTGTCTGTGCTTGCTGCCTGTGCTGCCTGTGCTTGCTTTGCTGAGTGTGCTTGCTGCCTGTGCTTGCTGTGCTGCCTGTGCTTGCTGTGCTGCCTGTGCTTGCTGTGCTGAGTGTGCTTGCTGCCTGTGCTTGCTGCCTGTGCTTGCTGTGCTGCCTGTCCTTGCTGCCTGTGCTTGCTGTGCTGCTTGTGCTTGCTGCCTGTGCTTGCTGTGCTGCCTGTGCTGCCTCTGCTGTGCTGCCTGTGCTGCCTGTGCTTGCTGCCTGTGCTTGCTGCCTGTGCTTGCTGTGCTGCCTGTGCTTGCTGCCTGTGCTTGCTGTGCTGCCTGTGCTTGCTGTTTGTGCTTGCTGTGCTGCCTGTGCTTGCTGTGCTGCCTGTGCTTGCTGCCTGTGCTTGCTGCCTGTGCTGCCTGTGCTTGCTTTGCTGAGTGTGCTTGCTGCCTGTGCTTGCTGTGCTGCCTGTGCTTGCTGTGCTGCCTGTGCTTGCTGTGCTGAGTGTGCTTGCTGCCTGTGCTTGCTGCCTGTGCTTGCTGTGCTGCCTGTCCTTGCTGCCTGTGCTTGCTGTGCTGCTTGTGCTTGCTGCCTGTGCTTGCTGTGCTGCCTGTGCTGCCTCTGCTGTGCTGCCTGTGCTGCCTGTGCTTGCTGCCTGTGCTTGCTGCCTGTGCTTGCTGTGCTGCCTGTGCTTGCTGCCTGTGCTTGCTGTGCTGCCCGTGCTTGCTGCCTGTGCTTGCTGTTTGTGCTTGCTGTGCTGCCTGTGCTTGCTGCCTGTGCTTGCTGTGCTGCCTGTGCTTGCTGTGCTGAGTGTGCTTGCTGCCTGTGCTTGCTGCCTGTGCTTGCTGTGCTGCCTGTCCTTGCTGCCTGTGCTTGCTGTGCTGCTTGTGCTTGCTGCCTGTGCTTGCTGTGCTGTCTGTGCTGCCTCTGCTGTGCTGCCTGTGCTGCCTGTGCTTGCTGCCTGTGCTTGCTGCCTGTGCTTGCTGTGCTGCCTGTGCTTGCTGCCTGTGCTTGCTGTGCTGCCTGTGCTTGCTGTTTGTGCTTGCTGTGCTGCCTGTGCTTGCTGTGCTGCCTGTGCTTGCTGCCTGTGCGTGCTGTGCTGCCTGTGCTTGCTGTGCTGAGTGTGCTTGCTGCCTGTGCTTGCTGTGCTGCCTGTGCTTGTTATGCTGCCTGTGCTTGCTGTGCTGCCTGTGCTTGCTGTGCAGCCTGTGCTTGCTGCCTGTGCTTGCTGTGCTGCCTGTGCTTGCTGTGCTGCCTGTGCTTGCTGCCTGTGCTTGCTGTGCTGCCTGTGCTTGCTGTGCTGAGTGTGCTTGCTGCCTGTGCTTGCTGCCTGTGCTTGCTGTGCTGCCTGTCCTTGCTGCCTGTGCTTGCTGTGCTGCTTGTGCTTGCTGCCTGTGCTTGCTGTGCTGCCTGTGCTGCCTCTGCTGTGCTGCCTGTGCTGCCTGTGCTTGCTGCCTGTGCTTGCTGCCTGTGCTTGCTGTGCTGCCTGTGCTTGCTGCCTGTGCTTGCTGTGCTGCCTGTGCTTGCTGTTTGTGCTTGCTGTGCTGCCTGTGCTTGCTGTGCTGCCTGTGCTTGCTGCCTGTGCTTGCTCTGCTGCCTGTGCTTGCTGCCTGTGCTTGCTGTGCTGCCGGTGCTTACTGCCTGTGCTTGGTGTGCTGCCAGTCCTTGCTGCCTGTGCTTGCTGTGCTGCCTGTCCTTGCTGCCTGTGCTTGCTGTGCTGCCTGTGTTTGCTGCCTGTGCTTGCTGTGCTGCCTGTCCTTGCTGCCTGTGCTTGCTGTGCTGCCTGTGCTTGGTGTGCTGCCTGTGCTTGCTGCCTGTGCTTGCTGTGCTGCCTGTCCTTGCTGCCTGTGCTTGCTGTGCTGCTTGTGCTTGCTGCCTGTGCTTGCTGTGCTGCCTGTGCTGCCTCTGCTGTGCTGCCTGTGCTGCCTGTGCTTGCTGCCTGTGCTTGCTGCCTGTGCTTGCTGTGCCGCCTGTGCTTGCTGTGTTGCCTGTGCTTGCTGTGCTGCCTCTGCTTGCTATGCTGCCTGTGCTTGCTGCCTGTGCTTGCTCTGCTGCCTGTGCTTGCTGCCTGTGCTTGCTGTGCTGCCTGTGCTGCCTGTGCTTGCTGCCTGTGCTTGCTGTGCTGCCTGTGCTTGCTGCCTGTGCGTGCTGTGCTGCCTGTGCTTGCTCTGCTGCCTGTGTTTGCTGCCTGTGCTTGCTGTGCTGCCTGTCCTTGCTGCCTGTGCTTGCTGTGCTGCCTGTGCTTGGTGTGCTGCCTGTGCTTGCTGCCTGTGCGTGCTGTGCTGCCTGTGCTTGCTGTGCTGAGTGTGCTTGCTGCCTGTGCTTGCTGTGCTGCCTGTGCTTGCTATGCTGCCTGTGCTTGCTGTGCTGCCTGTGCTTGCTGCCTGTGCTTGCTGTGCTGCCGGTGCTTGCTGTGCTGCCTGTCCTTGCTGCCTGTGCTTGCTGTGCTGCCTGTGCTTGCTGCCTGTGCTTGCTGTGCTGCCTGTGCTCGCTGCCTGTGCTTGGTGTGCTGCCTGTGCTTGCTGTGCATGCTGTGCTGCCTGTGCTTGCTGTGCTGCCTGTGCTTGCTGCCTGTGCTTGCTGTGCTGCCTGTGCTTGCTGCCTGTGCTGCCTCTGCTGTGCTGCCTGTGCTGCCTGTGCTTGCTGCCTGTGCTTGCTGCCTGTGCTTGCTGTGCTGCCTGTGCTTGCTGCCTGTGCTTGCTGTGCTGCCTGTGCTTGCTGCCTGTGCGTGCTGTGCTGCCTGTGCTTGCTGCCTGTGCTTGCTGTGCTGCCTGTGCTTGCTGTGCTGCCTGTGCTTGCTGTGCTGCCTGTGCTTGCTGCCTGTGCTTGCTGTGCTGCCTGTGCTTGCTGCCTGTGCTGCCTGTGCTTGCTCTGCTGAGTGTGCTTGCTGCCTGTGCTTGCTGTGCTGCCGGTGCTTACTGCCTGTGCTTGGTGTGCTGCCAGTCCTTGCTGCCTGTGCTTGCTGTGCTGCCTGTCCTTGCTGCCTGTGCTTGCTGTGCTGCCTGTGCTTGCTGCCTGTGCTTGCTGTGCTGCCTGTGCTTGCTGCCTGTGCTTGGTGTGCTGCCTGTGCTTGCTGTGCATGCTGTGCTGCCTGTGCTTGCTGTGCTGCCTGTGCTTGCTGCCTGTGCTTGCTGTGCTGCCTGTGCTTGCTGCCTGTGCTTGCTGTGCTGCCTGTGCTTGCTGTGCCGCCTGTGCTTGCTGTGTTGCCTGTGCTTGCTGTGCTGCCTCTGCTTGCTATGCTGCCTGTGCTTGCTGCCTGTGCTTGCTCTGCTGCCTGTGCTTGCTCTGCTGCCTGTGCTTGCTGCCTGTGCTTGCTGTGCTGCCTGTGCTGCCTGTGCTTGCTGCCTGTGCTTGCTGTGCTGCCTGTGCTTGCTGCCTGTGCGTGCTGTGCTGCCTGTGCTTGCTCTGCTGCCTGTGTTTGCTGCCTGTGCTTGCTGTGCTGCCTGTCCTTGCTGCCTGTGCTTGCTGTGCTGCCTGTGCTTGGTGTGCTGCCTGTGCTTGCTGCCTGTGCGTGCTGTGCTGCCTGTGCTTGCTGTGCTGAGTGTGCTTGCTGCCTGTGCTTGCTGTGCTGCCTGTGCTTGCTATGCTGCCTGTGCTTGCTGTGCTGCCTGTGCTTGCTGCCTGTGCTTGCTGTGCTGCCGGTGCTTGCTGTGCTGCCTGTCCTTGCTGCCTGTGCTTGCTGTGCTGCCTGTGCTTGCTGCCTGTGCTTGCTGTATCTCGGACATCCGAGATACGCCGTGTTACACATCCGAGCGATGTATTCCTTCAATTCGTCCAAGAACTCTCGTATCTCGGACATCCGCGAGTGTTTCGCGTCGAAAACGTGGTCCCCGTCTGTATTAGAGGCCAAAAACGCGTATGACATTTGATTCGCACGAGTCCGTTGAGAAATGGCCGAGATACGCCGTGTTACACTTCCGGACGATGAAATCTTGCTAGTTCTCACGTTTTGCAAGCGAAACGCACGATGCACCGCGTTTCGTTCAATTCGTTCAAGAACTCTCGTAGCTCGGACATCCGCGAGTGTTTCGCGTCGAAAACGTGGTCCCCGTCTGTTTTAGACACTAAAAACGCGTATGACACTTGATTCGCACGAATCCGTTGAGAAATGGCCGAGATACGCCGTATTACACTTCCGGACGATGAATTCGTTCAATTCGTCCAAGAATTCTCGTATCTCGGACATCCGCGAGTGTTTCGCATCGAAAACGTGGTCCCCGTCTGTTTTAGACGCTAAAAACGCGTATGACACTTGATTCGCACGAATCCGTTGAGAAATGGAAGAGATACGCCGTGTTACACTTTCGGACGGTGAAATCTTGCTAGTTCTCACGTTTTGCAAGCGAAACGCACGATGCACCGCGTTTCGTTCAATTCGTTCAAGAATTCTCGTATCTAGGACACCCGCGAGTGTTTCGCGTCGAAAACTTGGTCCCCGTCTGTTTTAGACGCTAAAAACGCGTATGACACTTGATTCGCACGAATCCGATGAGAAATGACCGAGATACGCCGTGTTACACTTGCGGACGATGAATTCGTTCAATTCGTCCAAGAACTATCGTATCTAGGACATCCGCGAGTGTTTCGCGTCGAAAACGTGGCCCCCGTCTCTTTTAGACGCTAAAAACGCGTATGACACTTGATTCGCACGAATCCGTTGAGAAATGGACGAGATACGCCGTGTTACACTTCCGGACTATGAAATCTTGCTAGTTCTCACGTTTTGCAAGCGAAACGCACGAAGCACCGCGTCTCGTTCAATTCGTTTAAGAACTCTCGTATCTCGGACATCCGCGAGTGTTTCGCGTCGAAAACATGGTCCCCGTCTGTTTTAGACGCTAAAAACGGGTATGACACTTGATTCGCACGAATCCGTTGAGAAATGGAAGAGATACGCCGTGTTGCACTTCCGGACGATGAAATCTTGCTAGTTTTCACGTTTTGCGAGCGAAACGCTCGATGCACCGCGTTTCGTTCAATTCGTTCAAGAACTCTCGTATCTCGGACATCCGCGAGTGTTTCGCGTCGAAAACCTGGTCCCCGTCTGTTTTAGACGCTAAAAACGCGTATGACACATGATTCGAACGAATCCGATGATAAATGACCGAGATACGCCGTGTTACACTTGCGGACGATGAATTCGTTCAATTCGTCCAAGAACTCTCGTATCTCGGACATCCGCGAGTTTTTCGCGTCCAAAATGTGTTCCCCGTCTGTTTTAGACGCTAAAAACGCGTATGACACTTGATTCGCACGAATCGGTTGAGAAATGGCCAAGATACATCGTGTTACACTTCCGGACGATGAAATCTTGCTAGTTCTCACGTTTTGCAAGCGAAACGCACGATGCACCGCGTTTGGTTCAATTCGTTCAAGAACTCTCGTATCTCGGACATCCGCGAGTGTTTCGCGTCGAAAACGTGGTCCCCGTCTGTTTTAGACGCTAAAAACGCGAATGACACTTGATTCGCACGAATCTGTTGAGAAATGGCCGAGATACATCATGTTACACTTCCGGACGATGAATTCGTTCAATTCGTTCAAGAACTCTCGTATCTCGGACATCCGCGAGTGTTTCGCGTCGAAAACATGGTCCCCGTCTGTTTTAGACGCTAAAAACGCGTATGAGACTTGATTCGCACGAATCCGATGAGAAATGGAAGAGATACGCCGTGTTACACTTCCGGACGGTGAAATCTTGCTAGTTCTCACGTTTTGCAAGCGAAACGAACGATGCACCGCGTCTCGTTCAATTCGTTCAAGAACTCTCGTATCTCGGACATCCGCGAGTGTTTCGCTTCGAAAACATGACCCCCGTCTGTTTTAGACGCTAAAAACGCGTATGACACTAGATTTGCACGAATCCGTTGAGAAATGGCCGAAATACGCCGTGTTACACTTCCGGACGTAGAAATCTTGCTAGATCTCACGTTTTGCAAGCGAAACGCACGATGCACCGCGTCTCGTTCAATTCGTTCAAGAACTCTCGTATCTCGGACACCCGCGAGTGTTTCGCGTCGAAAACTTGGTCCCCGTCTGTTTTAGACGCTAAAAACGCGTATGACACTTGATTCGCACGAATCCGATGAGAAATGACCGAGATACGCCGTGTTACACTTGCGGACGATGAATTCGTTCAATTCGTCCAAGAACTATCGTATCTAGGACATCCGCGAGTGTTTCGCGTCGAAAACGTGGCCCCCGTCTCTTTTAGACGCTAAAAACGCGTATGACACTTGATTCGCACGAATCCGTTGAGAAATGGACGAGATACGCCGTGTTACACTTCCGGACTATGAAATCTTGCTAGTTCTCACGTTTTGCAAGCGAAACGCACGAAGCACCGCGTCTCGTTCAATTCGTTTAAGAACTCTCGTATCTCGGACATCCGCGAGTGTTTCGCGTCGAAAACATGGTCCCCGTCTGTTTTAGACGCTAAAAACGGGTATGACACTTGATTCGCACGAATCCGTTGAGAAATGGAAGAGATACGCCGTGTTGCACTTCCGGACGATGAAATCTTGCTAGTTTTCACGTTTTGCGAGCGAAACGCTCGATGCACCGCGTTTCGTTCAATTCGTCCAAGAACTATCGTATCTAGGACATCCGCGAGTGTTTCGCGTCGAAAACCTGGTCCCCGTCTGTTTTAGACGCTAAAAACGCGTATGACACATGATTCGAACGAATCCGATGAGAAATGACCGAGATACGCCGTGTTACACTTGCGGACGATGAATTCGTTCAATTCGTCCAAGAACTCTCGTATCTCGGACATCCGCGAGTTTTTCGCGTCCAAAATGTGTTCCCCGTCTGTTTTAGACGCTAAAAACGCGTATGACACTTGATTCGCACGAATCGGTTGAGAAATGGCCAAGATACATCGTGTTACACTTCCGGACGATGAAATCTTGCTAGTTCTCACGTTTTGCAAGCGAAACGCACGATGCACCGCGTTTGGTTCAATTCGTTCAAGAACTCTCGTATCTCGGACATCCGCGAGTGTTTCGCGTCGAAAACGTGGTCCCCGTCTGTTTTAGACGCTAAAAACGCGAATGACACTTGATTCGCACGAATCTGTTGAGAAATGGCCGAGATACATCATGTTACACTTCCGGACGATGAATTCGTTCAATTCGTTCAAGAACTCTCGTATCTCGGACATCCGCGAGTGTTTCGCGTCGAAAACATGGTCCCCGTCTGTTTTAGACGCTAAAAACGCGTATGAGACTTGATTCGCACGAATCCGATGAGAAATGGAAGAGATACGCCGTGTTACACTTCCGGACGGTGAAATCTTGCTAGTTCTCACGTTTTGCAAGCGAAACGAACGATGCACCGCGTCTCGTTCAATTCGTTCAAGAACTCTCGTATCTCGGACATCCGCGAGTGTTTCGCTTCGAAAACATGACCCCCGTCTGTTTTAGACGCTAAAAACGTGTATGACACTAGATTTGCACGAATCCGTTGAGAAATGGCCGAAATACGCCGTGTTACACTTCCGGACGTAGAAATCTTGCTAGATCTCACGTTTTGCAAGCGAAACGCACGATGCACCGCGTCTCGTTCAATTCGTTCAAGAACTCTCGTATCTCGGACATCCGCGAATGTTTCGCGTCGAAAACATGGTCTCCGTCTGTTTTAGACGCTAAAAGCGGGTATGACACTTGATTCGCACGAATCCGTTGAGAAATGGAAGAGATACGCCGTGTTACACTTCCGGACGATCAAATCTTGCTAGTTTTCACGTTTTGCGAGCGAAACGCACGATGCACCGCGTTTCGTTCAATTCGTCCAAGAACTCTCGTATCTCGGACATCCGAGAGTGTTTCGCGGCGAAAAACTGGTCCCCGTCTGTTTTAGACGCTAAACACGCGTATGACACTTGATTCGCACGAATCCGATGAGAAATGACCGAGATACGGCGTGTTACACTTGCGGACGATGAATTCGTTCAATTCGTTCAAGAACTCTCGTATCTCGGACATCGGCGAGTGTTTCGCGGCGAAAAACTGGTCCCCGTCTGTTGTAGACGCTAAAAACGCGTATGACACTTGATTCGCACGAATCCGTTGAGAAATGGCCGAGATACGCCGTGTTACACTTCCGGACGATGAAATCTTGCTAGTTCTCACGTTTTGCAAGCGAAACGCACGATGCACCGCGTCTCGTTCAATTCGTTCAAGTACTCTCGTATCTCGGACATCCGCGAGTGTTTCGCGTCGAAAACGTGGTCCCCGTCTGTTTTAGACGCTAAACACGCGTATGACACTTGATTCGCACGAATCCGATGTGAAATGACCGAGATACGGCGTGTTACACTTGCGGACGATGAATTCGTTCAATTCGTCCAAGAACTCTCGTATCTCGGACATCCGCGAGTGTTTCGCGTCGAAAACGTGGTCCCCGTCTGCTTTAGACGCTAAAAACGCGTATGACACTCTATTCGCACGAATCCGTTGAGAAATGGCCGAGCTACGCCGTGTTACACTTCCGGACGATGAAATCATGCTAGTTCTCACGTTTTGCAAGCGAAACGCACGATGCACCGCGTTTCGTTCAATTCGTTCAAGAACTCTTGTATCTCGGACATCCGAGATACGCCGTGGTACACATCCGGACGATGTATTCGTTCAATTCGTTCAAGAACTCTCGTATCTCGGACATCCGCGAGTGTTTCGCGGCGAAAAACTGGTCCCCGTCTGTTGTAGACGCTAAAAACGCGTATGACACTTGATTCGCACGAATCCGTTGAGAAATGGCCGAAATACGCCGTGTGACACTTCCGGACGATGTAACCTTGCTAGTTCTCACGTTTTGCAAGCGAAACGCACGATGCACCGCGTTTCGTTCAATTCGTTCAAGAACTCTCGTATCTCGGACATCCGCGAGTGTTTCGCGTCGAAAACATGGTCCCCGTCTGTTTTAGACGCTAAAAACGCGTATGACACTTGATTCGCACGAATCCGATGAGAAACGACCGAGATACGCCGTGTTACACTTGCGGACGATGAATTCGTTCAATTCGTCCAAGAACTCTCGTATCTCGGACATCCGGGAGTGTTTCGCGTCGAAAACATGGTCCCCGTCTGTTTTAGACGCTAAAAACGCGTATGACACTTGATTCGCACGAATCCGATGAGAAATGACCGAGATACGCCGTGTTACACTTCCGGACGATGAAATCTTGCTAGGTCTCACGTTTTGCAAGCGAAACGCACGATGCACCGCGTTTCGTTCAATTCGTTCAAGAACTCTCGTATCTCGGACATCCGCGAGTGTTTCGCGTTGAAAACATGTTCCCCGTCTGTTTTAGACGCTAAAAACGCGTATGACACTTGATTCGCACGAATCCGTTGAGAAATGGCCGAGATACGCCGTGTTACACTTCCGGACGATGTAATCTTGCCAGTTCTCACGTTGTGCAAGCGAAACGCACGATGCACCGCGTTTCGTTCAATTCGTTCAAGAACTCTTGTATCTCGGACATCCGAGATACGCCGTGTTACACATCCGGACGATGCATTCGTTCAATTCGTTCAAGAACTCTCGTATCTCGGACATCCGCGAATGTTTCGCGTCGAAAACATGGTCCCAGTCTGTTTTAGTCGCTAAAAACGCGTATGACACTTGATTCGCACGAATCCGATGAGAAATGACCGAGCTACGCCGTGTTACACTTGCGGACGATGAATTCGTTCAATTCGTCCAAGAACTCTCGTATCTCGGACATCCGCGAGTGTTTCGCGTCGAAAACGTTGTTCCCGTCTGTTGTAGACGCTAAAAACGCGTATGACACTTGATTCGCACGAATCCGTTGATAAATGGCCGAGATACGCCGTGTTACACTCCCGGACGATGAAATCTTGCTAGTTCTCACATTTTGCAAGCGAAACGCACGATGCCCCGCGTTTCGTTCAATTCGTTCAAGAACTCTCGTATCTCGGACATCCGCGTGTGTTTCGCGTCGAAAACATGGTCCCCGTCTGTTTTAGACGCTAAAATCGCGTATGACACTTGATTCGCACGAATCCGTTGAGAAATGGCCGAGATACGCCGTGTTGCACTTCCGGACGATGAAATCTTGCTAGTTCTCACGTTTTGCAAGCGAAACGCACGATGCACCGCGTTTCGTTCAATTCGTTCAAGACCTCTCGTAGCTCGGACATCCGTGAGTGTTTCGCGTCGAAAACTTGGTCCCCGTCTGTTTTAGACGCTAAAAACGCGTATGACACATGATTCGCACGAATCCGTTGAGAAATGGCCGAGATACGCCGTGTTACACTTCCGGACGATGAATTCGTTCAATTCGTTCAAGAACTCTCGTATCTCGGACATCCGCGAGTGTTTCGCGTCGAAAACGTGGTCCCCGTCTGTTGTAGACGCTAAAATCGCGTATGACACTTGATTCGCACGAATCCGTTGAAAAATGGCCGAGATCCGCCGTGTTACACTTTCGGACGATGGAATCTTGCTAGTTCACACGTTTTGCAAGCGAAACGCACGATGCACCGCCTTTCGTTTAAATCGTTCAAGAACTCTCGTATCTCGAACATCCGCGAGTGTTTCGCGTCGAAAACGTGGTCCCCGTCTGTTTTAGACGCTAAAAACGCGTATGACACTTGATTCGCACGAATCCGTTGAGAAATGGCCGAGATACGCCGTGTTACACTTCCGGACGATGAAATCTTGCTAGTTCTCACGTTTTGCAAGCGAAACGCACGATGCCCCGCGTTTCGTTCAATTCGTTCAAGAACTCTCGTATCTCGGACATCCGCGAGTGTTTCGCGTCGAAAACGTGGTCCCCGTCTGTTTTAGACGCTAAAAACGCGTATGACACATGATTCGCACGAATCCGTTGAGACATGACCGAGATACGCCGTGTTACACTTGCGGACGATGAATTCGTTCAATTCGTCCAAGAACTCTCGTATCTCGGACATCCGCGAGTGTTTCGCATCGAAAACGTGGTACCCGTCTGTTTTAGACGCTAAAAACGGGTATGACACTTGATTCGCACGAATCCGTTGAGAAATGGAAGAGATACGCCGTGTTACACCTCCGGACGATGAAATCTTGCTAGTTCTCACGTTTTGCAAGCGAAACGCACGATGCACCGCGTTTCGTTCAAATCGTTCAAAAACTCTCGTACCTCGGACATCCGCGAGTGTTTTGCGTCGAAAACATGGTCCCCGTCTGTTTTAGACGCTAAAAACGCGTATGACACTTGATTCGCACGAATCCGATGAGAAATGACCGAGATACGCCGTGTTACACTTCCGGACGATGAATTCGTTCAATTCGTCCAAGAACTTTCGTTTCTCGGACATCTGCGAGTGTTTCGCGTCGAAAACGTGGTCCCCGTCTGTTTTAGACGCTAAAAACGCGTATGACACTTGATTCGCACGAGTCCGTTGAGAAATGGCCGAGATACGCCGTGTTACACTTCCGGACGATGAAATCTTGCTAGTTCTCACGTTTTGCAAGCGAAACGCACGATGTACCGCGTTTCGTTCAATTCGTTCAAGAACTCTCGTAGCTCGGACATCCGCGAGTGTTTCGCGTCGAAAACTTGGTCCCCGTCTGTTTTAGACGCTAAAAACGCGTATGACACTTGATTCGCACAAATCCGTTGAGAAATGGCCGAGATACGCCGTGTTACACTTCCGTACGATGAAATCTTGCTAGTACTCACGTTTTGCAAGCTAAACGCACGATGCACCGCGTTTCGTTCAAATCGTTCAAGAACTCCCGTACCTCGGACGTCCGCGAGTGTTTCGCGTCGAAAACATGGTCCCTGTCTGTTTTAGACGCTAAAAACGCGTATGACACTTGATTCGCACGAATCCGTTGAGAAATGGCCGAGATACGCCGTGTTGCACTTCCGGACGATGAAATCTTGCTAGTTCTAACGTTTTGCAAGCGAAAGGCACGATGCACCGCGTTACGTTCAATTCGTTCAAGAACTCTCGTATCTCGCACATCCGCGAGTGTTTCCCGTCGAAAACGTGATCCCCGTCTGTTGTAGACGCTAAAAACCCGTATGACACTTGATTCGCACGAATCCGTTGAGAAATGGCTGAGATACGCCGTGTTACGCTTCCGGACGATGTAATCTTGCTAGGTCTCACGTTTTGCAAGCGAAACGCACGATGCACCGCGTTTGGTTCAATTCGTTCAAGAACTCTCGTATCTCGGACATCCGCGAGTGTTTCGCTTCGAAAACATGGTCCCCGTCTGTTTTAGACGCTAAAAACGCGTATGACACTTGATTCGCACAAATCCGTTGAGAAATGGCCGAGATACGCCGTGTTACACTTCCGGACGATGAAATCTTGCTAGTACTCACGTTTTGCAAGCTAAACGCACGATGCACCGCGTTTCGTTCAAATCGTTCAAGAACTCCCGTACCTCGGACATCCGCGAGTGTTTCGCGTCGAAAACGTGGTCCCCGTCTGTTTTAGACGCTAAAAACTTGTATGACACTTGATTCACACGAATCCGTTGAGAAATGGCCGAGATACATCGTGTTACACTTCCGGACGATGAATTCGTCAAGAACTCTCGTATCTCGGACATCCGCGAGTGTTTCGCGTCGAAAACCTGCTCCCCGTCTGTTTTAGACGCTAAAAACGCGTATGACACTTGATTCGCACGAATTCGACGAGACATGACCGAGATACGCCGTGTTACACTTGCGGACGATGAATTCGTTCAATTCGTCCAAGAACTCTCGTATTTCGGACATCCGCGAGTGTTTCGCATCGAAAACGTGGTCCCCGTCTGTTTTAGACGCTAAAAACGGGTATGACACTTGATTCGCACGAATCCGTTGAGAAATGGAAGAGATACGCCGTGTTACACTGCCGGACGATGAATTCGTTCAATTCGTTCAAAAACTCTCGTATCTCGGACATCCGCGAGTGTTTCGCGTCGAAAACGTGGTCCCCGTCTGTTTTAGACGCTAAAAACGCGTTTGACACTTGATTCGCACGAATCCATTGAGAAATGGCCGAGATACGCCGTGTTACACCTCCGGACGATGAAATCTTGCTAGTTCTCACGTTTTGCAAGCGTAACGCACGATGCACCGCGTTTCGTTCAAATCGTTCAAAAACTCTCGTACCTCGGACATTCGCGAGTGTTTTGCGTCGAAAACATGGTCCCTGTCTGTTTTAGACGCTAAAAACGCGTATGACACTTGATTCGCACGAATCCGATGAGAAATGACCGAGATACGCCGTGTTACACTTCCGGACGATGAATTCGTTCAATTCGTCCAAGAACTTTCGTTTCTCGGACATCTGCGAGTGTTTCGCGTCGAAAACGTGGTCCCCTTCTGTTTTAGACGCTAAAAACGCGTATGACACTTGATTCGCACGAGTCCGTTGAGAAATGGCCGAGATACGCCGTGTTACACTTCCGGACGATGAAATCTTGCTAGTACTCACGTTTTGCAAGCTAAACGCACGATGCACCGCGTTTCGTTCAAATCGTTCAAGAACTCCCGTACCTCGGACATCCGCGAGTGTTTCGCGTCGAAAACATGGTCCCCGTCTGTTTTAGACGCTAAAAACGCGTATGACACTTGATTCGCACGAATCCGTTGAGAAATGGCCGAGATACGCCGTGTTGCACTTCCGGACGATGAAATCTTGCTAGTTCTAACGGTTTGCAAGCGAAAGGCACGATGCACCGCGTTACGTTCAATTCGTTCAAGAACTCTCGTATCTCGCACATCCGCGAGTGTTTCCCGTCGAAAACGTGGTCCCCGTCTGTTGTAGACGCTAAAAACCCGTATGACACTTGATTCGCACGAATCCGTTGAGAAATGGCTGAGATACGCCGTATTACACTTCCGGACGATGAATTCGTTCAATTCGTTCAAGAACTCTTGTATCTCGGACATCCGCGAGTGTCTCGCGTCGAAAACATGGTCCCCGTCTGTTTTGACACTAAAAACGCGTATGACACTTGATTCGCACGAATCCGTTGAGAAATGGCCGAGATACATCGTGTTACACTTCCGGACGATGAATTCGTTCAATTCGTTCAAGAACTCTCGTATCTCGGACATCCGAGAGTGTTTCGCGGCGAAAAACTGGTCCCCGTCTGTTTTAGACGCTAAAAACGCGTATGACACATGATTCGCACAAATCCGATGAGAAATGACCGAGATACGCCGTGTTACAGTTCCGGACGATGAATTCGTTGAATTCGTTCAAGAACTCTCGTAGCTCGGACATCCGCGAGTGTTTCGCGTCGAAAACGTGGTCCCCGTCTGTTGTAGACGCTAAAAACGCGTATGACACTTGATTCGCACGAATCCGTTGAGAAGTGGCCGAGATACGCCGTGTTACACTTCCGGACGATTAATTCGTTGAATTCGTTCAAGAACTCTCGTAGCTCGGACATCCGCGAGTGTTTCGCGTCGAAAACGTGGTCCCCGTCTGTTGTAGACGCTAAAAACGCGTATGACACTTGATTCGCACGAATCCGTTGAGAAATGGCCGAGCTACGCCGTGTTACACTTCCGGACGATGAAATCTTGCTAGTTCTCACGTTTTGCAAGCGAAACGCACGATGCACCGCGTCTCGTTCAATTCGTTCAAGAACTCTCGTATCTCGGACATCCGCGAGTGTTTCGCGTCGAAAACGTGGTCCCCGTCTGTTTTAGACGCTAAAAACGCGTATGACACTTGATTCGCACGAATCCGTTGAGAAATGGCTGAGATACGCCGTGTTACACTTCCGGACGATGAAATCTTGCTAGTTCTCACGTTTTGCAAGCGAAACGCACGATGCACCGCGTTTCGTTCTAATTCGTTCAAGAACTCTCGTATCTCGGACATCCGCACGTGTTTCGCGTCGAAAACGTGGTCCCCGTCTGTTTTAGACGCTAAAAACGCCTATCACACTTGATTCGCACGAATCCGTTGAGAAATGGCCGAGATACGCCGTGTTACACTTCCGGACGATGAATTCGTTCAATTCGTTCAAGAACTCTCGTATCTCGGACATCCGCGAGTGTCTCGCGTCGAAAACGTGGTCCGCGTCTGTTTTAAAGGCTAAAAACGCGTATGACACTTGATTCGTACGAATCCGTTGAGAAATGGCCGAGATACGCCGTGTGACACTTCCGGACGATGTAATCTTGCTAGTTCTCACGTTTTGCAAGCGAAACGCACGATGCACCGCGTTTCGTTCAATTCGTTCAAGAACTCTCGTATCTCGGACATCCGCGAGTGTTTCGCGTCGAAAACGTGGTCCGCGTCTGTTTTAAACGCTAAAAACGCGTATGACACTTGATTCGTACGAATCCGTTGAGAAATGGCCGAGATACGCCGTGTTACACTTCCGCACGATGAAATCTTGCTAGTTCTCACGTTTTGCAAGCGAAACGCACGATGCACCGCGTTTCGTTCAATTCGTTCAAGAACTCTTGTATCTCGGGCATCCGAGATACGCCGTGTTACACATCCGGACGATGTATTCGTTCAATTCGATCAAGAACTCTCGTATCTCGGACATCCGCGAGTGTCTCGCGTCGAAAACATGGTCCCCGTCTGTTTTAGACGCTAAAAACGCGTATGACACTTGATTCGCACGAATCCGTTGAGAAATGGCCGAGATACGCCGTGTTGCACTTCCGGACGATGAAATCTTGCTAGTTCTAACGTTTTGCAAGCGAAAGGCACGATGCACCGCGTTACGTTCAATTCGTTCAAGAACTCTCGTATCTCGCACATCCGCGAGTGTTTCCCGTCGAAAACGTGGTCCCCGTCTGTTGTAGACGCTAAAAACCCGTATGACACTTGATTCGCACGAATCCGTTGAGAAATGGCTGAGATACGCCGTGTTACGCTTCCGGACGATGTAATCTTGCTAGGTCTCACGTTTTGCAAGCGAAACGCACGATGCACCGCGTTTCGTTCAATTCGTTCAAGAACTCTCGTATCTCGGACATCCGCGAGTGTTTCGCGTCGAAAACATGGTCCCCGTCTGTTTTAGACGCTAAAAACGCGTATGACACTTGATTCGCACAAATCCGTTGAGAAATGGCCGAGATACGCCGTGTTACACTTCCGGACGATGAAATCTTGCTAGTACTCACGTTTTGCAAGCTAAACGCACGATGCACCGCGTTTCGTTCAAATCGTTCAAGAACTCCCGTACCTCGGACATCCGCGAGTGTTTCGCGTCGAAAACGTGGTCCCCGTCTGTTTTAGACGCTAAAAACTTGTATGACACTTGATTCACACGAATCCGTTGAGAAATGGCCCAGATACATCGTGTTACACTTCCGGACGATGAATTCGTCAAGAACTCTCGTATCTCGGACATCCGCGAGTGTTTCGCGTCGAAAACCTGCTCCCCGTCTGTTTTAGACGCTAAAAACGCGTATGACACTTGATTCGCACGAATTCGACGAGACATGACCGAGATACGCCGTGTTACACTTGCGGACGATGAATTCGTTCAATTCGTCCAAGAACTCTCGTATCTCGGACATCCGCGAGTGTTTCGCATCGAAAACATGGTCCCCGTCTGTTTTAGACGCTAAAAACGGGTATGACACTTGATTCGCACGAATCCGTTGAGAAATGGAAGAGATACGCCGTGTTACACTGCCGGACGATGAATTCGTTCAATTCGTTCAAAAACTCTCGTATCTCGGACATCCGCGAGTGTTTCGCGTCGAAAACGTGGTCCCCGTCTGTTTTAGACGCTAAAAACGCGTTTGACACTTGATTCGCACGAATCCATTGAGAAATGGCCGAGATACGCCGTGTTACACTTCCGGACGATGAAATCTTGCTAGTTCTCACGTTTTGCAAGCGAAACGCACGATGTACCGCGTTTCGTTCAATTCGTTCAAGAACTCTCGTAGCTCGGACATCCGCGAGTGTTTCGCGTCGAAAACTTGGTCCCCGTCTGTTTTAGACGCTAAAAACGCGTATGACACTTGATTCGCACAAATCCGTTGAGAAATGGCCGAGATACGCCGTGTTACACTTTCGGACGATGAAATCTTGCTAGTACTCACGTTTTGCAAGCTAAACGCACGATGCACCGCGTTTCGTTCAAATCGTTCAAGAACTCCCGTACCTCGGACATCCGCGAGTGTTTCGCGTCGAAAACATGGTCCCCGTCTGTTTTAGACGCTAAAAACGCGTATGACACTTGATTCGCACGAATCCGTTGAGAAATGGCCGAGATACGCCGTGTTGCACTTCCGGACGATGAAATCTTGCTAGTTCTAACGGTTTGCAAGCGAAAGGCACGATGCACCGCGTTACGTTCAATTCGTTCAAGAACTCTCGTATCTCGCACATCCGCGAGTGTTTCCCGTCGAAAACGTGGTCCCCGTCTGTTGTAGACGCTAAAAACCCGTATGACACTTGATTCGCACGAATCCGTTGAGAAATGGCTGAGATACGCCGTATTACACTTCCGGACGATGAATTCGTTCAATTCGTTCAAGAACTCTTGTATCTCGGACATCCGCGAGTGTCTCGCGTCGAAAACATGGTCCCCGTCTGTTTTGACACTAAAAACGCGTATGACACTTGATTCGCACGAATCCGTTGAGAAATGACCGAGATACGCCGTGTTACAGTTCCGGACGATGAATTCGTTGAATTCGTTCAAGAACTCTCGTAGCTCGGACATCCGCGAGTGTTTCGCGTCGAAAACGTGGTCCCCGTCTGTTGTAGACGCTAAAAACGCGTATGACACTTGATTCGCACGAATCCGTTGAGAAGTGGCCGAGATACGCCGTGTTACACTTCCGGACGATGTATTCGTTCAATTCGTTCAAGAACTCTCGTATCTCGGACATCCGAGATTGTTTCGCGGCGAAAAACTGGTCCCCGTCTGTTTTAGACGCTAAAAACGCGTATGACACATGATTCGCACAAATCCGATGAGAAATGACCGAGATACGCCGTGTTACAGTTCCGGACGATTAATTCGTTGAATTCGTTCAAGAACTCTCGTAGCTCGGACATCCGCGAGTGTTTCGCGTCGAAAACGTGGTCCCCGTCTGTTGTAGACGCTAAAAACGCGTATGACACTTGATTCGCACGAATCCGTTGAGAAATGGCCGAGCTACGCCGTGTTACACTTCCGGACGATGAAATCTTGCTAGTTCTCACGTTTTGCAAGCGAAACGCACGATGCACCGCGTCTCGTTCAATTCGTTCAAGAACTCTCGTATCTCGGACATCCGCGAGTGTTTCGCGTCGAAAACGTGGTCCCCGTCTGTTTTAGACGCTAAAAACGCGAATGACACTTGATTCGCAAGAATCCGTTGAGAAATGGCTGAGATACGCCGTGTTACACTTCCGGACGATGAAATCTTGCTAGTTCTCACGTTTTGCAAGCGAAACGCACGATGCACCGCGTTTCGTTCTAATTCGTTCAAGAACTCTCGTATCTCGGACATCCGCGAGTGTTTCGCGTCGAAAACGTGGTCCCCGTCTGTTTTAGACGCTAAAAACGCCTATCACACTTGATTCGCACGAATCCGTTGAGAAATGGCCGAGATACGCCGTGTTACACTTCCGGACGATGAATTCGTTCAATTCGTTCAAGAACTCTCGTATCTCGGACATCCGCGAGTGTCTCGCGTCGAAAACGTGGTCCGCGTCTGTTTTAAAGGCTAAAAACGCGTATGACACTTGATTCGTACGAATCCGTTGAGAAATGGCCGAGATACGCCGTGTGACACTTCCGGACGATGTAATCTTGCTAGTTCTCACGTTTTGCAGGCGAAACGCACGATGCACCGCGTTTCGTTCAATTCGTTCAAGAACTCTCGTATCTCGGACATCCGCGAGTGTTTCGCGTCGAAAACGTGGTCCGCGTCTGTTTTAAACGCTAAAAACGCGTATGACACTTGATTCGTACGAATCCGTTGAGAAATGGCCGAGATACGCCGTGTGACACTTCCGGACGATGTAATCTTGCTAGTTCTCACGTTTTGCAAGCGAAACGCACGATGCACCGCGTTTCGTTCAATTCGTTCAAGAACTCTCGTATCTCGGACATCCGCGAGTGTTTCGCGTCGAAAACATGGTCCCCGTCTGTTTTAGACGCTAAAAACGCGTATGACACTTGATTCGTACGAATCCGTTGAGAAATGGCCGAGATACGCCGTGTGACACTTCCGGACGATGTAATCTTGCTAGTTCTCACGTTTTGCAAGCGAAACGCACGATGCACCGCGTTTCGTTCAATTCGTTCAAGAACTCTTGTATCTCGGGCATCCGAGATACGCCGTGTTACACATCCGGACGATGTATTCGTTCAATTCGATCAAGAACTCTCGTATCTCGGACATCCGCGAGTGTCTCGCGTCGAAAACATGGTCCCCGTCTGTTTTAGACGCTAAAAACGCGTATGACACTTGATTCGCACGAATCCGTTGAGAAATGGCCGAGATTCGCCGTGTCACACTTCCGGACTATGAAATCTTGCTAGTTCTCACGTTTTGCAAGCGAAACGCACGATGCACCGCGTTTCGTTCAATTCGTTCAAGAACTCTCGTACCTCGGACATCCGCGAGTGTTTCGCGTCGAAAACCTGCTCCCCGTCTGTTTTAGACGCTAAAAACGCGTATGACACTTGATTCGCACGAATTCGACGAGACATGACCGAGATACGCCGTGTTACACTTGCGGACGATGAATTCGTTCAATTCGTCCAAGAACTCTCGTATCTCGGACATCCGCGAGTGTTTCGCATCGAAAACGTGGTCCCCGTCTGTTTTAGACGCTAAAAACGGGTATGACACTTGATTCGCACGAATCCGTTGAGAAATGGAAGAGATACGCCGTGTTACACTGCCGGACGATGAATTCGTTCAATTCGTTCAAGAACTCTCGTATCTCGGACATCCGCGAGTGTTTCGCATCGAAAACGTGGTCCCCGTCTGTTTTAGACGCTAAAAACGGGTATGACACTTGATTCGCACGAATCCGTTGAGAAATGGAAGAGATACGCCGTGTTACACTTCCGGACGGTGAAATCTTGCTAGTTCTAATGTTTTGCAAGCGAAACGCACGATGCACCGCGTTTCGTTCAATTCGTTCAAAAACTCTCGTATCTCGGACATCCGCGAGTGTTTCGCGTCGAAAACGTGGTCCCCGTCTGTTTTAGACGCTAAAAACGCGTATGACACTTGATTCACACGAATCCATTGAGAAATGGCCGAGATACGCCGTGTTACACCTCCGGACGATGAAATCTTGCTAGTTCTCACGTTTTGCAAGCGAAACGCACGATGTACCGCGTTTCGTTCAATTCGTTCAAGAACTCTCGTAGCTCGGACATCCGCGAGTGTTTCGCGTCGAAAACTTGGTCCCCGTCTGTTGTAGACGCTAAAAACCCGTATGACACTTGATTCGCACGAATCCGTTGAGAAATGGCTGAGATACGCCGTGTTACACTTCCGGACGATGTAATCTTGCTAGTTCTCACGTTTTGCAAGCGAAACGCACGATGCACCGCGTTTCGTTCAATTCGTTCAAGAACTCTCGTATCTCGGACATCCGCGAGTGTTTCGCGTCGAAAACATGGTCCCCGTCTATTTTAGACGCTAAAAACGCGTATGACACTTGATTCGCACGAATCCGTTGAGAAATGGCCGAGATACGCCGTATTACACTTCCGGACGATGAATTCGTTCAATTCGTTCAAGAACTCTTGTATCTCGGACATCCGCGAGTGTCTCGCGTCGAAAACATGGTCCCCGTCTGTTTTGACACTAAAAACGCGTATGACACTTGATTCGCACGAATCCGTTGAGAAATGGCCGAGATACATCGTGTTACACTTCCGGACGATGAATTCGTTCAATTCGTTCAAGAACTCTCGTATCTCGGACATCCGAGAGTGTTTCGCGGCGAAAAACTGGTCCCCGTCTGTTTTAGACGCTAAAAACGCGTATGACACATGATTCGCACAAATCCGATGAGAAATGACCGAGATACGCCGTGTTACAGTTCCGGACGATGAATTCGTTGAATTCGTTCAAGAACTCTCGTAGCTCGGACATCCGCGAGTGTTTCGCATCGAAAACGTGGTCCCCGTCTGTTGTAGACGCTAAAAACGCGTATGACACTTGATTCGCACGAATCCGTTGAGAAATGGCCGAGATACATCGTGTTACACTTCCGGACGATGAATTCGTTCAATTCGTTCAAGAACTCTCGTATCTCGGACATCCGAGAGTGTTTCGCGGCGAAAAACTGGTCCCCGTCTGTTTTAGACGCTAAAAACTCGTATGACACTTGATTCGCACGAATCCGATGAGAAATGACCGAGATACGCCGCGTTACATTTCCGGACGGTGAAATCTTGCTAGTTCTCACGTTTTGCAAGCGAAACGCACGATGCACCGCGTCTCGTTCAATTCGTTCAAGAACTCTCGTATCTCGGACATCCGCGAGTGTTTCGCGTCGAAAACGTGGTCCCCGTCTGTTTTAGACGCTAAACACGCGTATGACACTTGATACGCACGAATCCGATGAGAAATGACCGAGATACGCCGTGTTACACTTGCGGACGATGAATTCGTTCAATTCGTCCAAGAACTCTCGTATCTCGGACATCCGCGAGTGTTTCGCGTCGAAAACGTGGTCCCCGTCTGCTTTAGACGCTAAAAACGCGTATGACACTTGATTCGCACGAATCCGTTGAGAAATGGCCGAGCTACGCCGTGTTACACTTCCGGACAATGAAATCTTGCTAGTTCTCACGTTTTGCAAGCGAAACGCACGATGCACCGCGTCTCGTTCAATTCGTTCAAGAACTCTCGTATCTCGGACATCCGCGAGTGTTTCGCGTCGAAAACGTGGTCCCCGTCTGTTTTAGACGCTAAAAACGCGTATGACACTTGATTCGCACGAATCCGTTGAGAAATGGCTGAGATACGCCGTGTTACACTTCCGGACGATGAAATCTTGCTAGTTCTCACGTTTTGCAAGCGAAACGCACGATGCACCGCGTTTCGCTCTAATTCGTTCAAGAACTCTCGTATCTCGGACATCCGCGAGTGTTTCGCTTCGAAAACGTGGTCCCCGTCTGTTTTAGACGCTAAAAACGCCTGTCACACTTGATTCGCACGAATCCGTTGAGAAATGGCCGAGATACGCCGTGTTACACTTCCGGACGATGAATTCGTTCAATTCGGTCAAGAACTCTCGTATCTCGGACATCCGCGAGTGTTTCGCGTCGAAAACGTGGTCCCCGTCTGTTTTAGACGCTAAAAACGCGTATGACACTTGATTCGCACGAATCCGTTGAGAAATGGCCGAGATACGCCGTGTTACACTTCCGGACGATGAAATCTTGCTAGTTCTCACGTTTTGAAAGCGAAACGCACGATGCACCGCGTTTCGTTCAATTCGTACAAGAACTCTCGTATCTCGGACATCGCGTCGAAAACGTGGTCCCCGTCTGTTGTAGACGCTAAAAACGCGTATGACACTTGATTCGCACGAATCCGATGAGAAATGGAAGAGATACGCCGTGTTACATTTCCGGACGGTGAAATCTTGCTAGTTCTCACGTTTTGCAAGCGAAACGCACGATGCACCGCGTTTCGTTCAATTCGTTCAAGAACTCTTGTATCTCGGACATCCGAGATACGCCGTGGTACACATCCGGACGATGTATTCGTTCAATTCGTTCAAGAACTCTCGTATCTCGGACATCCGCGAGTGTTTCGCGGCGAAAAACTGGTCCCCGTCTGTTGTAGACGCTAAAAACGCGTATGACACTAGATTCGCACGAATCCGTTGAGAAATGGCCGGAATACGCCGTGTTACACTTCCGGACGATGGAATCTTGCTAGTTCTCACGTTTTGCAAGCTAAACGCACGATGCACCGCGTTTCGTTCAAATCGTTCAAGAACTCTCGTACCTCGGACATCCGCGAGTGTTTCGCGTCGAAAACATGGTCCCCGTCTGTTTTAGACGCTAAAAACGCGTATGACACTTGATTCGCACGAATCCGTTGAGAAATGGCCGAGATACGCCGTATTACACTTCCGGACGATGAATTCGTTCAATTCGTTGAAGAACTCTCGTATCTCGGACATCCGCGAGTGTCTCGAGTCGAAAACATGGTCCCCGTCTGTTTTAGACGCTAAAAACTCGTATGTCACTTGATTCGCACGAATCCGATGAGAAATGACCGAGATACGCCGCGTTACATTTCCGGACGGTGAAATCTTGCTAGTTCTCACGTTTTGCAAGCGAAACGCACGATGCACCGCGTCTCGTTCAATTCGTTCAAGAACTCTCGTATCTCGGACATCCGCGAGTGTTTCGCGTCGAAAACGTGGTCCCCGTCTGTTTTAGACGCTAAACACGCCTATCACACTTGATTCGCACGAATCCGATGAGAAATGACCGAGATACGCCGTGTTACACTTGCGGACGATGAATTCGTTCAATTCGTTCAAGAACTCTCGTATCTCGGACATCCGCGAGTGTTTCGCGGCGAAAAACTGGTCCCCGTCTGTTGTAGACGCTAAAAACGCGTATGACACTTGATTCGCACGAATCCGTTGAGAAATGGCCGAGATACGCCGTGTTACACTTCCGGACGATGAAATCTTGCTAGTTCTCACGTTTTGCAAGCGAAACGCACGATGCACCGCGTCTCGTTCAATTCGTTCAAGAACTCTCGTATCTCGGACATCCGCGAGTGTTTCGCGTCGAAAACGTGGTCCCCGTCTGTTTTAGACGCTAAACACGCGTATGGCACTTGATACGCACGAATCCGATGAGAAATGACCGAGATACGCCGTGTTACACTTGCGGACGATGAATTCGTTCAATTCGTCCAAGAACTCTCGTATCTCGGACATCCGCGAGTGTTTCGCGTCGAAAACGTGGTCCCCGTTTGTTTTAGACGCTAAAAACGCCTATCACACTTGATTCGCACGAATCCGTTGAGAAATGGCCGAGATACGCCGTGTTACACTTCCGGACGATGAATTCGTTCAATTCGGTCAAGAACTCTCGTATCTCGGACATCCGCGAGTGTTTCGCGTCGAAAACGTGGTCCCCGTCTGTTTTAGACGCTAAAAACGCGTATGACACTTGATTCGCACGAATCCGTTGAAGAAAGGCCGAGATACGCCGTGTTACACTTCCGGACGATGAAATCTTGCTAGTTCTCACGTTTTGCAAGCGAAACGCACGATGCACCGCGTTTCGTTCAATTCGTACAAGAACTCTCGTATCTCGGAAATCCGCGAGTGTTTCGCGTTGAAAACATGCTCCCCGTCTGTGTTGGACACCAAAAACGCGTATGACACTTGATTCGCACGAATCCGTTGAGAAATGGCCGAGATACGCCGTATTACACTTCGGGACGATGAATTCGTTCAATTCGTTCAAGAACTCTCGTATCTCGGACATCTCGTCGAAAACGTGGTCCCCGTCTGTTGTAGACGCTAAAAACGCGTATGACACTTGATTCGCACGAATCCGATGAGAAATGGAAGAGATACGCCGTGTTACATTTCCGGACGGTGAAATCTTGCTAGTTCTCACGTTTTGCAAGCGAAACGCACGATGCACCGCGTTTCGTTCAATTCGTTCAAGAACTCTTGTATCTCGGACATCCGAGATACGCCGTGGTACACATCCGGACGATGTATTCGTTCAATTCGTTCAAGAACTCTCGTATCTCGGACATCCGCGAGTGTTTCGCGGCGAAAAACTGGTCCCCGTCTGTTGTAGACGCTAAAAACGCGTATGACACTAGATTCGCACGAATGCGTTGAGAAATGGCCGAGATACGCCGTATTACACTTCCGGACGATGAATTCGTTCAATTCGTTCAAGAACTCTTGTATCTCGGACATCCGCGAGTGTCTCGCGTCGAAAACATGGTCCCCGTCTGTTTTGACACTAAAAACGCGTATGACACTTGATTCGCACGAATCCGTTGAGAAATGGCCGAGATACATCGTGTTACACTTCCGGACGATGAATTCGTTCAATTCGTTCAAGAACTCTCGTATCTCGGACATCCGAGATTGTTTCGCGGCGAAAAACTGGTCCCCGTCTGTTTTAGGCGCTAAAAACGCGTATGACACATGATTCGCACAAATCCGATGAGAAATGACCGAGATACGCCGTGTTACAGTTCCGGACGATGAATTCGTTGAATTCGTTCAAGAACTCTCGTAGCTCGGACATCCGCGAGTGTTTCGCGTCGAAAACGTGGTCCCCGTCTGTTGTAGACGCTAAAAACGCGTATGACACTTGATTCGCACGAATCCGTTGAGAAGTGGCCGAGATACGCCGTGTTACACTTCCGGACGATGTATTCGTTCAATTCGTTCAAGACCTCTCGTATCTCGGACATCCGCGAGTGTTTCGCGTCGAAAACGTGGTCCCCGTCTGCTTTAGACGCTAAAAACGCGTATGACACTTGATTCGCACGAATCCGTTGAGAAATGGCCGAGCTACGCCGTGTTACACTTCCGGACGATGAAATCTTGCTAGTTCTCACGTTTTGCAAGCGAAACGCACGATGCACCGCGTCTCGTTCAATTCGTTCAAGAACTCTCGTATCTCGGACATCCGCGAGTGTTTCGCGTCGAAAACGTGGTCCCCGTCTGTTTTAGACGCTAAAAACGCGTATGACACTTGATTCGCACGAATCCGTTGAGAAATGGCTGAGATACGCCGTGTTACACTTCCGGACGATGAAATCTTGCTAGTTCTCACGTTTTGCAAGCGAAACGCACGATGCACCGCGTTTCGCTCTAATTCGTTCAAGAACTCTCGTATCTCGGACATCCGCGAGTGTTTCGCTTCGAAAACGTGGTCCCCGTCTGTTTTAGACGCTAAAAACGCCTGTCACACTTGATTCGCACGAATCCGTTGAGAAATGGCCGAGATACGCCGTGTTACACTTCCGGACGATGAATTCGTTCAATTCGGTCAAGAACTCTCGTATCTCGGACATCCGCGAGTGTTTCGCGTCGAAAACGTGGTCCCCGTCTGTTTTAGACGCTAAAAACGCGTATGACACTTGATTCGCACGAATCCGTTGAGAAATGGCCGAGATACGCCGTGTTACACTTCCGGACGATGAAATCTTGCTAGTTCTCACGTTTTGAAAGCGAAACGCACGATGCACCGCGTTTCGTTCAATTCGTACAAGAACTCTCGTATCTCGGACATCGCGTCGAAAACGTGGTCCCCGTCTGTTGTAGACGCTAAAAACGCGTATGACACTTGATTCGCACGAATCCGATGAGAAATGGAAGAGATACGCCGTGTTACATTTCCGGACGGTGAAATCTTGCTAGTTCTCACGTTTTGCAAGCGAAACGCACGATGCACCGCGTTTCGTTCAATTCGTTCAAGAACTCTTGTATCTCGGACATCCGAGATACGCCGTGGTACACATCCGGACGATGTATTCGTTCAATTCGTTCAAGAACTCTCGTATCTCGGACATCCGCGAGTGTTTCGCGGCGAAAAACTGGTCCCCGTCTGTTGTAGACGCTAAAAACGCGTATGACACTAGATTCGCACGAATCCGTTGAGAAATGGCCGGAATACGCCGTGTTACACTTCCGGACGATGGAATCTTGCTAGTTCTCACGTTTTGCAAGCTAAACGCACGATGCACCGCGTTTCGTTCAATTCGTTCAAGAACTCTCGTATCTCGGACATCCGCGAGTGTTTCGCGTCGAAAACGTGGTCCCCGTCTGTTTTAGACGCTAAACACGCCTATCACACTTGATTCGCACGAATCCGATGAGAAATGACCGAGATACGCCGTGTTACACTTGCGGACGATGAATTCGTTCAATTCGTTCAAGAACTCTCGTATCTCGGACATCCGCGAGTGTTTCGCGGCGAAAAACTGGTCCCCGTCTGTTGTAGACGCTAAAAACGCGTATGACACTTGATTCGCACGAATCCGTTGAGAAATGGCCGAGATACGCCGTGTTACACTTCCGGACGATGAAATCTTGCTAGTTCTCACGTTTTGCAAGCGAAACGCACGATGCACCGCGTCTCGTTCAATTCGTTCAAGAACTCTCGTATCTCGGACATCCGCGAGTGTTTCGCGTCGAAAACGTGGTCCCCGTCTGTTTTAGACGCTAAACACGCGTATGGCACTTGATACGCACGAATCCGATGAGAAATGACCGAGATACGCCGTGTTACACTTGCGGACGATGAATTCGTTCAATTCGTCCAAGAACTCTCGTATCTCGGACATCCGCGAGTGTTTCGCGTCGAAAACGTGGTCCCCGTTTGTTTTAGACGCTAAAAACGCCTATCACACTTGATTCGCACGAATCCGTTGAGAAATGGCCGAGATACGCCGTGTTACACTTCCGGACGATGAATTCGTTCAATTCGGTCAAGAACTCTCGTATCTCGGACATCCGCGAGTGTTTCGCGTCGAAAACGTGGTCCCCGTCTGTTTTAGACGCTAAAAACGCGTATGACACTTGATTCGCACGAATCCGTTGAAGAAAGGCCGAGATACGCCGTGTTACACTTCCGGACGATGAAATCTTGCTAGTTCTCACGTTTTGCAAGCGAAACGCACGATGCACCGCGTTTCGTTCAATTCGTACAAGAACTCTCGTATCTCGGAAATCCGCGAGTGTTTCGCGTTGAAAACATGCTCCCCGTCTGTGTTGGACACCAAAAACGCGTATGACACTTGATTCGCACGAATCCGTTGAGAAATGGCCGAGATACGCCGTATTACACTTCGGGACGATGAATTCGTTCAATTCGTTCAAGAACTCTCGTATCTCGGACATCGCGTCGAAAACGTGGTCCCCGTCTGTTGTAGACGCTAAAAACGCGTATGACACTTGATTCGCACGAATCCGATGAGAAATGGAAGAGATACGCCGTGTTACATTTCCGGACGGTGAAATCTTGCTAGTTCTCACGTTTTGCAAGCGAAACGCACGATGCACCGCGTTTCGTTCAATTCGTTCAAGAACTCTTGTATCTCGGACATCCGAGATACGCCGTGGTACACATCCGGACGATGTATTCGTTTAATTCGTTCAAGAACTCTCGTATCTCGGACATCCGCGAGTGTTTCGCGGCGAAAAACTGGTCCCCGTCTGTTGTAGACGCTAAAAACGCGTATGACACTAGATTCGCACGAATGCGTTGAGAAATGGCAGAAATACGCCGTGTTACACTTCAGGACGATGGAATCTTGCTAGTTCTCACGTTTTGCAAACTAAACGCACGATGCACCGCGTTTCGTTCAAATCGTTCAAGAACTCTCGTACCTCGGACATCCGCGAGTGTTTCGCGTCGAAAACATGGTCCCCGTCTGTTTTAGACGCTAAAAACGCGTATGACACTTGATTCGCACGAATCCGTTGAGAAATGGCCGAGATACGCCGTATTACACTTCCGGACGATGAATTCGTTCAATTCGTTCAAGAACTCTTGTATCTCGGACATCCGCGAGTGTCTCGCGTCGAAAACATGGTCCCCGTCTGTTTTGACACTAAAAACGCGTATGACACTTGATTCGCACGAATCCGTTGAGAAATGGCCGAGATACATCGTGTTACACTTCCGGACGATGAATTCGTTCAATTCGTTCAAGAACTCTCGTATCTCGGACATCCGAGATTGTTTCGCGGCGAAAAACTGGTCCCCGTCTGTTTTAGGCGCTAAAAACGCGTATGACACATGATTCGCACAAATCCGATGAGAAATGACCGAGATACGCCGTGTTACAGTTCCGGACGATGAATTCGTTGAATTCGTTCAAGAACTCTCGTAGCTCGGACATCCGCGAGTGTTTCGCGTCGAAAACGTGGTCCCCGTCTGTTGTAGACGCTAAAAACGCGTATGACACTTGATTCGCACGAATCCGTTGAGAAGTGGCCGAGATACGCCGTGTTACACTTCCGGACGATGTATTCGTTCAATTCGTTCAAGACCTCTCGTATCTCGGACATCCGCGAGTGTTTCGCGTCGAAAACGTGGTCCCCGTCTGTTGTAGACGCTAAAAACGCGTATGACACTTGATTCGCACGAATCCGATGAGAAATGACCGAGATACGCCGCGTTACATTTCCGGACGGTGAAATCTTGCTAGTTCTCACGTTTTGCAAGCGAAACGCACGATGCACCGCGTCTCGTTCAATTCGTTCAAGAACTCTCGTATCTCGGACATCCGCGAGTGTTTCGCGTCGAAAACGTGGTCCCCGTCTGTTTTAGACGCTAAACACGCGTATGAGACTTGATTCGCACGAATCCGATGAGAAATGACCGAGATACGCCGTGTTACACTTGCGGACGATGAATTCGTTCAATTCGTCCAAGAACTCTCGTATCTCGGACATCCGCGAGTGTTTCGCGTCGAAAACGTGGTCCCCGTCTGCTTTAGACGCTAAAAACGCGTATGACACTTGATTCGCACGAATCCGTTGAGAAATGGCCGAGCTACGCCGTGTTACACTTCCGGACGATGAAATCTTGCTAGTTCTCACGTTTTGCAAGCGAAACGCACGATGCACCGCGTCTCGTTCAATTCGTTCAAGAACTCTCGTATCTCGGACATCCGCGAGTGTTTCGCGTCGAAAACGTGGTCCCCGTCTGCTTTAGACGCTAAAAACGCGTATGACACTTGATTCGCACGAATCCGTTGAGAAATGGCCGAGCTACGCCGTGTTACACTTCCGGACGATGAAATCTTGCTAGTTCTCACGTTTTGCAAGCGAAACGCACGATGCACCGCGTTTCGTTCTAATTCGTTCAAGAACTCTCGTATCTCGGACATCCGCGAGTGTTTCGCGTCGAAAACGTGGTCCCCGTCTGTTTTAGACGCTAAAAACGCCTATCACACTTGATTCGCACGAATCCGTTGAGAAATGGCCGAGATACGCCGTGTTACACTTCCGGACGATGAATTCGTTCAATTCGTTCAAGAACTCTCGTATCTCGGACATCGCGTCGAAAACGGGGTCCCCGTCTGTTGTAGACGCTAAAAACGCGTATGACACTTGATTCGCACGAATCCGATGAGAAATGGAAGAGATACGCCGTGTTACATTTCCGGACGGTGAAATCTTGCTAGTTCTCACGTTTTGCAAGCGAAACGCACGATGCACCGCGTTTCGTTCAATTCGTTCAAGAACTCTTGTATCTCGGACATCCGAGATACGCCGTGGTACACATCCGGACGATGTATTCGTTCAATTCGTTCAAGAACTCTCGTATCTCGGACATCCGCGAGTGTTTCGCGGCGACAAACTGGTCCCCGTCAGTTGTAGACGCTAAAAACGCGTATGACACTAGATTCGCACGAATCCGTTGAGAAATGGCCGAAATACGCCGTGTTACACTTCCGGACGATGGAATCTTGCTAGTTCTCACGTTTTGCAAGCTAAACGCACGATGCACCGCGTTTCGTTCAAATCGTTCAAGAACTCTCGTACCTCGGACATCCGCGAGTGTTTCGCGTCGAAAACATGGTCCCCGTCTGTTTTAGACGCTAAAAACGCGTATGACACTTGATTCGCACGAATCCGTTGAGAAATGGCCGAGATCCGCCGTGTTGCACTTCCGGACGATGAAATCTTGCTAGTTCTAACGTTTTGCAAGCGAAAGGCACGATGCACCGCGTTACATTCAATTCGATCAAGTACTCTCGTATCTCGGACATCCGCGAGTGTTTCGCGTCGAAAACGTGGTCCCCGTCTGTTTTAGACGCTAAAAACGCCTATCACACTTGATTCGCACGAATCCGTTGAGAAATGGCCGAGATACGCCGTGTTACACTTCCGGACGATGAATTCGTTCAATTCGTTCAAGAACTCTCGTATCTCGGACATCGCGTCGAAAACATGGTCCCCGTCTGTTTTAGACGCTAAAAACGCGTATGACACTTGATTCGCACGAATCCGTTGAGAAATGGCCGAGATCCGCCGTGTTGCACTTCCGGACGATGAAATCTTGCTAGTTCTAACGTTTTGCAAGCGAAAGGCACGATGCACCGCGTTACATTCAATTCGATCAAGGACTCTCGTATCTCGGACATCCGCGAGTGTCTCGCGTCGAAAACATGGTCCCCGTCTGTTTTAGACGCTAAAAACGCGTGTGACACTTGATTCGCACGAATCCGTTGAGAAATGGCCGGATACGCCGTATTACACTTCCAGACGATGAATTCGTTCAATTCGTTCAAGAACTCTCGTATCTCGGACATCCGCGAGTGTCTCGGGTCGAAAACATGGTCCCCGTCTGTTTTAGACGCTAATAACGCGTATGACACTTGATTCGCACGAATCCGTTGAGATATGGCCAAGATACGCCGTGTTACACTTCCGCACGATGAAATCTTGCTAGTTCTCACGTTTTGCAAGCGAAACGCACGATGCACCGCGTTTCGTTCAATTCGTTCAAGAACTCTCGTATCTCGGACATCCGCGAGTGTTTCGCGTCGAAAACGTGGTCCGCGTCTGTTTAAAACGCTAAAAACGCGTATGACACTTGATTCGTACGAATCCGTTGAGAAATGGCCGAGATACGCCGTGTGACACTTCCGGACGATGTAATCTTGCTAGTTCTCACGTTTTGCAAGCGAAACGCACGATGCACCGCGTTTCGTTCAATTCGTTCAAGAACTCTTGTATCTCGGACATCCGAGATACGCCGTGTTACCAGTGTTGCTCCTGGCTGCGCTTTCTCGCGCATGCGCATGAAATTCTGCTTAAGGTACGTGCTAAAATTCATGAAAAAGAGGTCCTGCTTGGCGCCTCCGCTCAGATATCATTTATAAAAAATTTTGTCGGGTCTACAATAGGGCATACTGCATGCTTCGTCCCTGCATTTTTCCTAAATTGCACTGCGCATGCGCCAGAAAGCGCAGCCAGGAGCAACACTGCGTGTTACACATCCGGACGATGTATTCGTTCAATTCGTTCAAGAACTCTCGTATCTCGGACATCCGCGAGTGTTTCGCGTCGAAAACATTGTCCCCGTCTGTTTTAGACGCTAAAAACGGGTATGACACTTAATTCGCACGAATCCGTTGAGAAATGGAAGAGATACGCCGTGTTACACTTCCGGACGATCAAATCTTGCTAGTATTCACGTTTTGCGAGCGAAACGCACGATGCACCGCGTTTCGTTGAATTCGTTCAAGAACTCTCGTATCTCGGACATCCGCGAGTGTTTCGCTTCGAAAACGTTGTTCCCGTCTGTTGTAGACGCTAAAAACGCATATGACACTTGATTCGCACCAATCCGTTGAGAAATGGCCGAGATACGCCGTGTTACACTTCCGGACGACGAAATCTTGCTAGTTCTCACGTTTTGCAAGCGAAACGCACGATGCACCGCGTTTCGTTCAATTCGTTCAAGAACTCTTGTATCTCGGACATCCGAGATACGCCGTGTTACACATCCGGACGATGTATTCGTTCAATTCGTTCAAGAACTCTCGTATCTCGGACATCCGCGAGTGTTTCGCGTCGAAAACCTCGTCCCCGTCTGTTTTAGACGCTAAACACGCGTATGACACTTGATTCGCACGAATCCGATGAGAAATGACCGAGATACGCCGTGTTACACTTGCGGACGATGAATTCGTTCAATTCGTCCAAGAACTCTCGTATCTCGGACATCCGCGAGTGTTTCGCGTCGAAAACGCGGTCCCCGTCTGTTTTAGACGCTAAAAACGCGTATGACACTTGATTCGCACGAATCCGTTGAGAAATGGCCGAGATACGCCGTCTTACACTTCCGGACGATGAAATCTTGCTAGTTCTCACGTTTTGCAAGCGAAACGCACGATGCACCGCGTTTCGTTCAATTCGTTCAAGAACTCTCGTATCTCGGACATCCGCGAGTGTTTCGCGTCGAAAACGTGGTTCCCGTCTGTTTTAGCCGCTAAAACGCGTAGGACACTTTATTCGCACGAATCCGTTGAGAAATGGCCGAGATACGCCGTGTTACACTTCCGGACGATGAAATCTTGCTAGTTTTCACGTTTTGCAAGCGAAACGCACGATGCCCCGCGTTTCGTTCAATTCGTTCAAGAACTCTCGTATCTCGGACATCCGCGAATGTTTCGCGTCGAAAACATCGTCCCCGTCTGTTTTAGACGCTAAAAACGCGTATGACACATGATTCGCACGAATCCGTTGAGAAATGGCCGAGATACGCCGTGTTACACTTCCGGACGATGAAATCTTGCTAGTTCTCACGTTTTGCAAGCGAAACGCACGATGCACCGCGTTTCGTTCAATTCGTTCAAGAACTCTTGTATCTCGGACATCCGAGATACGCCGTGTTACCAGTGTTGCTCCTGGCTGCGCTTTCTCGCGCATGCGCATGAAATTCTGCTTAAGGTACGTGCTAAAATTCATGAAAAAGAGGTCCTGCTTGGCGCCTCCGCTCAGATATCATTTATAAAAAATTTTGTTGGGGTCTACAATAGGGCATACTGCATGCTTCGTCCCTGCATTTTTCCTAAATTGCACTGCGCATGCGCCAGAAAGCGCAGCCAGGAGCAACACTGCGTGTTACACATCCGGACGATGTATTCGTTCAATTCGTTCAAGAACTCTCGTATCTCGGACATCCGCGAGTGTTTCGCGTCGAAAACATTGTCCCCGTCTGTTTTAGACGCTAAAAACGGGTATGACACTTAATTCGCACGAATCCGTTGAGAAATGGAAGAGATACGCCGTGTTACACTTCCGGACGATCAAATCTTGCTAGTATTCACGTTTTGCGAGCGAAACGCACGATGCACCGCGTTTCGTTGAATTCGTTCAAGAACTCTCGTATCTCGGACATCCGCGAGTGTTTCGCTTCGAAAACGTTGTTCCCGTCTGTTGTAGACGCTAAAAACGCATATGACACTTGATTCGCACGAATCCGATGAGAAATGGCCGAGATACGCCGTGTTACACTTCCGGACGACGAAATCTTGCTAGTTCTCACGTTTTGCAAGCGAAACGCACGATGCACCGCGTTTCGTTCAATTCGTTCAAGAACTCTTGTATCTCGGACATCCGAGATACGCCGTGTTACACATCCGGACGATGTATTCGTTCAATTCGTTCAAGAACTCTCGTATCTCGGACATCCGCGAGTGTTTCGCGTCGAAAACCTCGTCCCCGTCTGTTTTAGACGCTAAACACGCGTATGACACTTGATTCGCACGAATCCGATGAGAAATGACCGAGATACGCCGTGTTACACTTGCGGACGATGAATTCGTTCAATTCGTCCAAGAACTCTCGTATCTCGGACATCCGCGAGTGTTTCGCGTCGAAAACGTGGTCCCCGTCTGTTTTAGACGCTAAAAACGCGTATGACACTTGATTCGCACGAATCCGTTGAGAAATGGCCGAGATACGCCGTCTTACACTTCCGGACGATGAAATCTTGCTAGTTCTCACGTTTTGCAAGCGAAACGCACGATGCACCGCGTTTCGTTCAATTCGTTCAAGAACTCTCGTATCTCGGACATCCGCGAGTGTTTCGCGTCGAAAACGTGGTTCCCGTCTGTTTTAGCCGCTAAAACGCGTAGGACACTTTATTCGCACGAATCCGTTGAGAAATGGCCGAGATACGCCGTGTTACACTTCCGGACGATGAAATCTTGCTAGTTTTCACGTTTTGCAAGCGAAACGCACGATGCCCCGCGTTTCGTTCAATTCGTTCAAGAACTCTCGTATCTCGGACATCCGCGAATGTTTCGCGTCGAAAACATCGTCCCCGTCTGTTTTAGACGCTAAAAACGCGTATGACACATGATTCGCACGAATCCGTTGAGAAATGGCCGAGATACGCCGTGTTACACTTGCGGACGATGAATTCGTTCAATTCGTACAAGAACTCTCGTATCTCGGACATCCGCGAGTGTTTCGCGTCGAAAACGTGGTCCCCGTCTGTTTTAGACGCCAAAAACGCGTATGACACTTGATTCGCACGAATCCGATGAGAAATGACCGAGATACGCCGTGTTACACTTCCGGATGATGATTTCGTTCAATTCGTTCAAGAACTCTCGTATCTCGGACATCCGCGAGAGTTTCGCGTCGAAAAAATGGTCCCGTCTGTTTTAGACGCTAAAAACGCGTATGACACTTGATTCGCACGAATCCGTTGAGAAATGGCCGAGATACGCCGTGCTACACTTCCGGACGACGAAATCTTGTTAGTTCTCACATTTTGCAAGCGAAACGCACGATGCACCGCGTTTGGTTCAATTCGTTCAAGAACTCTCGCATCTCGGACATCCGCGAGTGTTTCGCGTCGAAAACATGGTCCCCCGTCTGTTTTAGACGCTAAAAACGCGGGTATGACACTTGATTCGCACGAATCCGTTGAGAAATGGCCGAGATTCGCCGTGTTACACTTCCGGACGATGAATTCGTTCAATTCGTTCAAGAAGTCTCGTATCTCGGACATCGGCGAGTGTTTCGCGTCGAAAACGTGGTCCCCGTCTATTTTAGACGCTAAAAACGCGTATGACACTTGATTCGCACAAATCCGTTGAGAAATGACCGAGATACGCCGTGTTACACTTGCGGACGATGAATTCGTTCAATTCGTACAAGAACTCTCGTATCTCGGACATCCGCGAGTGTTTCGCGTCGAAAACGTGGTCCCCGTCTGTTTTAGACGCTAAAAACGCGTATGACACTTGATTCGCACGAATCCGTTGAGAAGTGGCCGAGATACGCCGTCTTACACTTCCGGACGATGAAATCTTGCTAGTTCTCACGTTTTGCAAGCGAAACGCACGATGCACCGCGTTTCGTTCAATTCGTTCAAGAACTCTCGTATCTCGGACATCCGCGAGTGTTTCGCGTCGAAAACATTGTCCCCGTCTGTTTTAGACGCTAAAAACGGGTATGACACTTAATTCGCACGAATCCGTTGAGAAATGGAAGAGATACGCCGTGTTACACTTCCGGACGATCAAATCTTGCTAGTATTCACGTTTTCCGACCGAAACGCATGATGCACCGCGTTTCGTTGAATTCGTTCAAGAACTCTCGTATCTCGGACATCCGCGAATGTTTCGCGTCGAAAACGTGGTTCCCGTCTGTTTTAGCCGCTAAAACGCGTAAAACACTTGTAACCGTACGCGATGCCCGCGCCGTACATACAAACACCGCCGAGCTCTTTCCCCTATCGACAGGAGAGACCGCCAGAGGAGAACAGCCACCTCTCGCGTTAGTCAAGTTTCTCGCGGCTGGCACGATGCGCGGCGGCATATAAAAGGCCGCCACTCCTAGCAACTTTACTTCAGTCAACGGTAGTCGAAGTCAGCCACGAGCAGCCGACACCAACGTAACTAAAAAAGGGTGCTGTCGAGCCAGCCACGGGCAGCCGACACCCCTCTCAGGCAGAGGCTACAGACGATAAGTAACTAACGAGGTAAAACCGAGAAGTGCCCAGCCCACGGATCATCCGTGCCTGCCACAGATCGTGTCCTATCCTCTCTATTAGGGAAGTTCGAAGGCATCCAGCGAAACGTGCCCGGCTCGAAAGACCCGCCACGAAAGCTTTGGTTTTGCCCCGTATAGAATAGGGCGAACGAGAAACGAAAGACGTGCGAACGAAGGCGCCTGGACGTTCATTTGAACCTGCCACCGCTTCTATTATGCCGCTCTCTCGTGTGATAGCATAGATACAGCAAGGCACCGACCGACTCGTGGCTCACCCGTCTTGGGTGCCCACCAGAAACGTTTTGGAACCTTTTGGCTGCAACTGCGAGTAGCGCACCGTGCAACGCGCATTGTCAAATCGTCGCGGTGCACGACTTCAATCCCGGGATCGCTCGACCGTCGTCAAAACCGACATTAATCAGTTAAGCCTAAGCGGCCTAGAATATTCGCGGCGCCAGGCAAGCGGAACGGCCCTCACGTACACGGCCAAATACAAACACGCGGCATCAACAGCGCGGCGCTCACCACTGTATATACATAACAAGAAAGAATATACGACAATTCTACCAGATATTAAGCTTCTCCAACACTCATTTTATCCGGCACCTACCACTTCTCACTCACCGCCCTGTGCACGAACCTGCACCGGTCGGCCCGTAACCCCTGGCCGGTGCATCAACAACGCAGCCTACTGCAGGAGGGGAGACGCCCGGCATACTCGGACAACACCACTCAAACACCGGTTACATAATTGGCGCCCAACGTGGGGCGGTGAGGAGAGGAAGGAGGAGAGGAGACAGCGAAACAAGGATGGCAACAAGAGCGAAGACAAGGAAGGCGAGCGAAGAGCCGCCACGAGGAGAACTATCTACGGCCGAATTGGCGGTACAAGCGGTGGACGCGACAATCGAACGCGTGGACAACGTGCGACGGACACTAGCGGAAGCGGCCCGCAGCGAAACAGAACAATCCGAGGCAACAACCGCGCAATACGACGAGAAAATGAATACCAGCGCAACGGAGGACATCGCTGAGATTCGAGACCACCTCATGCAGCTCAACACCCGCACAGACAAGTTTGAAGAGTGGATTGAAAAAAGAATCGAGCTACGCATCACGGAAACGAATAACGAGTGTCTAGAAAGATGTATCTCGTACAAGAGGGAGGTGAGAGAAATCATAAAGAGCTTCGATGCCCAACTAGAAGAGATACAAAGGAAGCAAAGAGAACAAGAAGAAACCTTCCAGAGTAAAATAATTAAAAGACTCGAAAAATTGGAAAAAGCCCAGCTCGAGCAGATACAGGCACGGGAGTCCTAATGATTAGAAAGGCAACGACACCTCCAGGACGAGGATCAACACCCACTACGATTTACGGACGAATCTCCGATGACAGCAAGCGTACGGACGACAAGGACGCGGAGCCAAGAATGCGACATACAAGCGGCACCGACCACACACAGCCTGGCGATCAAGCCACAACTCCCGATCTTTGAAGGAAGAGCGCGAGAGAAACCAATGAAATACCTAAGGGAAATGAAATTATTTATTGACACCGCCCGAGTCCCAGCCTCAGAACTGAACCTAGTACTAATGCAGTCTCTGAGGGGACCAGCCAGCGAATGGTGGGATCTTATGGGACAACAGGTAACGTCGTGGGAACAGTTCCAACGACTGTTCCAGGAACACTTTTGGAGCAGGATGATCCAATGGAAGGCCAGAGACATCATCGACGCGGGATGTTATCGATCCGAACAAGGCACAACGCGGGTAGCGTACGCCATGCGCCTCATCGGGACCGCCCAGGACCTCCAACCAAGGATGGAAGAGGAGCAGATCGTGACGAAAATTGCACGTCACTTCTCGCAAGCAATTGATGACTGTATGTTCTCACAGCACATCACAACAATCAAAGAATTCCTACAACTGTTGGAGCGATTCGACAGCGGAGGCACGACGAATCGACCCCGCCCAGCAGATCGCCCCAACGTTGCAAGATACGAGGGAGGAAGAATGAACGCTGAGTCGGGATTCCGGGGAGGCACAGGATCATGGCGGAATCAAAACGAGCCACGACGCCCGTTTGAACCACGCGCGACAACAAGCGATCGACGCATGGTACAACGACCAATCAGAACCACACAGCTCGAAACGGCTGGCAACGAAGAAGAGCCGCGTGAGCCGGAGCGTGAAGAGGAGACGGGAAACGAATAGAGGGGCGGTCGCGGCACTCCCCGGAGCGACCACAGAAAGCCCAGAAAACCGAAGGAGGGGAAATCAGGAAGGCACGCATCGGAACTATCTTTCAAAACCCAAGAGAAGAGCTGACTATGGAGGAAACAAAAAACGCACGGGCACCTACTCCAAGCAGCCCAACCATACTTATCACGATTCAAGGGACGCCAGTTAAAGCCCTCCTTGACACCGGAAGCGTTATAACTGCAGTATCGGAAAGCTGGTATGACCGACATAAAACCCAGCTGACGAACTGTCCACTGCTCCCGATAGCCTCCACCCGGATAGTAGGCGCAACGGGGGGGCGCTCCACGTTGATTAATAAACAAATGTGGGTGGAAATTAAACATGAAGAGAACAGCATCAAACTCCCCATTGTCATCGTACCCGCGCTCGTATGCGATTGCATAATTGGCATCGACTTCCTGGAATTGGGGAAAGCCGTTGTAAATCTTACCAACCGAACAGTCGAGATTAATATGAATCCGGGAATGGCAATAATCCCACTGTCAACAGAGTCCAAAACAAAGGCGGAGCTGTCACGCTCAATCAGCCAGATTAACGCAACGGTTAGCCAAATTCAACGTTCGCACGTGTCGACGACGCTCGCGGCAAGCAAGGCCACCGAGCGACAACAAGAGCAGGTAATGGAAGTCATTAAAGCGCATGGACGACTCTGGGAAGACCGAATTGGACGAATATCTTGCTACGCTCACCGTTTGGAAATGGAAGACAACACACCATTCTTCTCCAGAACATACCCCATCCCGTTAAAATACAAGGAAGCAGCTGACAGAGAAATCCAGCGGATGCTGCAAAATAACATAATTCAGCCCAGTACAAGCAGATATATAAATCCGATGGTCCCCGTGCTGAAAAAGGATGGATCCGTCAGGCTATGCCTGGACGCCCGCCTGCTTAATAAGCATTTGAAGGAGGATCATGAAATGTCAGAAGCAGCGGACATTATTCTCCAGCAAATCAAGGGAGTCGAATATATGACTAGTTTTGACCTCTCGAGCAGCTTCTGGCAGGTTCCACTTACGAAGGACTCAAGACAATACACAGCGTTCATGTACCAAGGAAGATGTTACGAGTATTTGGTTACTCCATTCGGCCTTAAAACAAGCAGTCCGAGCCTCGTTCGCGCGATGCGAAAAATCCTGGCAGGCATGGAGGACTTCACGGTCAATTTTATCGACGACGTCTTGTGTTATTCTAAAACATTCTCCGAACATCTCGATCACATATCCCGGATTCTGACAAGATTTGAAGAGCACGGCATCACATTAAACCTACAGAAATGCCAATTGATGCGACAAAAAATTAAGTTCTTGGGGCATATTCTATCCAACAAAGGCATCACACAAGACCCGAGCAAGTGCGAGGCGATAGAAAATTTTCCCGCACCGAGGAACGTCAAGCAACTAAGGGGCTTCCTAGGCCTAGTCAACTATTACAGCAAATTCACAGAAAAACATGCTGAACTGACACTACCGCTCCTCGTGTTACTAAAAAAAGACTCCAAATGGACATGGACAACGGAGGCAGAGAAAGCATTTGAGGCCCTGAAAGAAGCATTTGCCCAAGAAGTGCTTCTGCGCTTCGCTGATCCCCACAAGGCATACTTTTTGACCACCGACGCAAGCAACCATGCGATCGGGGCGGTCATAGAACAAGAAGACGACAACGGAGAACGCCGACCGGTCTGCTTCGCGAGCAGAACCCTGAAAGGACCGGAGAAAACGTACTACACAACCGAAAAGGAGCTGCTGGCCATCGTCTGGGCGCTCCAGAAATTTCGAACGTACGTGTACGGAGCTAAAATCTACGTACTCACGGACCACCAAGCTCTGACCTTCCTCCGGGACAGTCGGCTCGGCAATCAACGACTTATGAGATGGACACTGGCCATCCAGGACTACCATCTCGACATCTCCTACATCCCAGGAACGGACAATCGACTGGCGGACGCATTGAGTCGGATCACGGATCCGGATAACGTGACAAAAAACAGCCTAGAAAAGGAGGTAGCAATACGCACTACCTTCGCCCGGAAAATGCGCCCGGAAATAGAAAATGCGCTGCGAAACCTCACCCGTCTCCAGCACAACGACCCAGGAATACAGGAGATCCTTGCGAGACTTCCGACAAGCACCGAATCTCTGCGTTACACAAAGAAAAATGACCTTCTATATCATAAGGATATTCACGGCAAACTACGGGCAATAATACCGGCCACTCTTCGGACAGAACTCATCCGCGAGATCCATGAAATGTATGCGCATCCAGGAAGCGACCGGACTGCAAAATTGGTGGGCGAAAGTTTCTATATCCCGAAATTGAACCGAATGACGCGACAAACAGTGGCGAACTGTGATAGATGCCAACGTGTCAAGACACCCACACATCCCACGCAGGTGCACCAAGGCAGCATCGTCCCGCAAGGGCCACTCGATATCGTATCGATCGACTATTATGGACCACTGCCCGTATCCACAGGGGGAGCACGATACATTCTCGTCATCCTCGATCTGTTTACGAAATTCGTAAAACTATACCCGGTACGACGCGCAACCGCCGGAATAACAGTGAAGAGGATCTGCAACGAATACTTCCACACGTATGGGACTCCCCGCAGCGTCATAACTGACCACGGAACGCAGTTCACGTCAACGAGGTGGAAACAGGCGATGCAAGACAGAGACATTCGGCACGTGTTTTCATCAGTCCGACACCCCCAGAGCAACCCCGTTGAAAGAACGAATCGAGTGATTGGGCGGATCATCCGCACAGTAGCAGCCGAGAATCACGCGGCATGGGCTCGCTGGATCCGGATGATTGAGACCGCATGCAACGAGACCACGAATGACGTGACCGGATACACTCCAACGGAACTATTGTTAAAAAAGAAACCCGAACGCCCATGGCTCAAATGGTTCCAGCCTCTCCAACAGCAGGAAAGAGACGAGGAAGTACAACAGCCACGCAAAATTGAACTGTCTCTACAACGCATTAAAACGAAAGCCCAGGAACGGGAGGCACGTGCAAATAAGAACAAGAGACACGAAGCATTCAAAATAGGAGAATTAGTCCTCCTCAGGACCAATCCAGTCTCAAATGCGGCCGACCGCGAAATCGCGAAATTCTTCCATCTATTCGAAGGGCCGTATCGCATAGTAGAACAAAAAGGACCAGCCACGTATGCGATCGAAGGGAAGAACGAGGGACACTTAAAGGGGACATATCATGCCTCAGCCTTCCGCCGTTACCAAATTCAATCAAACGACGACTTAGGATCATGGACACACACCACAACACCGAGACGCGAAACAGGAAGGGATAATCCTCGACAAGACACCCGTCTATAAATATCGGCTCTAATTACAGGACAAAGCACAAGTAAAATCGACATGGAGCAAACACGAACCGTGGGAACGCAAGCGTACGCCGGATGGGCCATGGTATCACGGGCGACACAGACCGGACTCAACTTTCGCTATCATCCCGCGAAAACACACGAACTGAGGGAACTCCATCCACGACCATGGGTTGCGTGCAAGACCGGACGATACCGGGCAGGAAGAGCGGTCCAGAAAAGCGTGAGCAAAAAGAACGCACGGACACAGACGCCGCATGGAAAGGACCATGCTCTACCACCACGACCCACGCTCCCTCCGATTACCCTACCGCCACTCATCAAGGTAGAGGTAGTGCCGAAGGTCGAACCGGAGGAACAATCCGTTTCCTCTACGCGGCCGGAGCCTCCGAAACCGGCCAACACGGAGCGAAAGCGCCCGGCCGGCTCAGGCAGTGAGAGACACACTCCGAGGACCACGACCTCCAAGGAAGAGCGCAGGCGAGACGACCATTCGGGCTCCGAGGGGACGACAAGGCGACAGAATGGGAAGCGCCCGACCATCCGTCCGTGGGTACCTACGTCGCCCATTTATCACTTGCCGCTTTCCGCTAAAAAGGAACGACTGATGCGGGAACTATTTGAGGTAAGGCCGAGGACTCCACCACCCAGGACGGAGAGACGCACCCGCAAGGAGGGACCTCACCGGGAGGACTACACCGTAGAGATCCCACATCTCAACGCCTGTGACCCCCTTGGCCTCAAAACCCCGGCAGCCGACCCTCCAACCTCCCCCCATGAGCCACAAAAAGTGAGTGAAGTGTCGTGCGGGAGTGAAAATCCAAAAAGACAAGTCTCCTACCGAAAGAGCAAGTAATATAAGATACATAGAATAAGTGAATGTCCGACAATAAGTTTTTTTTTTGATCGCCCGACAAACGTTAAGTTCCGTTCATGCCCCGGGCAGGCATTCTAGGATAAGATCTAGTCTAAGGAACAGCGATAGAATTGAACGCAGTTTTTTTTTTCTCTCTGATTCGTGAACGCAACACATGAGTTAAGCAACGGAATTGCACTAACAAACTCCTAATAAGTTTTTTTTTTATTTTTTCTCCTTAATTTTTCTTTTTTTTCTTTGCGCTCACGAATCATAAACGGGGGGGCATATGTAACCGTACGCGATGCCCGCGCCGTACATACAAACACCGCCGAGCTCTTTCCCCTATCGACAGGAGAGACCGCCAGAGGAGAACAGCCACCTCTCGCGTTAGTCAAGTTTCTCGCGGCTGGCACGATGCGCGGCGGCATATAAAAGGCCGCCACTCCTAGCAACTTTACTTCAGTCAACGGTAGTCGAAGCCAGCCACGAGCAGCCGACACCAACGTAACTAAAAAAGGGTGCTGTCGAGCCAGCCACGGGCAGCCGACACCCCTCTCAGGCAGAGGCCACAGACGATAAGTAACTAACGAGGTAAAACCGAGAAGTGCCCAGCCCACGGATCATCCGTGCCTGCCACAGATCGTGTCCTATCCTCTCTATTAGGGAAGTTCGAAGGCATCCAGCGAAACGTGCCCGGCTCGAAAGACCCGCCACGAAAGCTTTGGTTTTGCCCCGTATAGAATAGGGCGAACGAGAAACGAAAGACGTGCGAACGAAGGCGCCTGGACGTTCATTTGAACCTGCCACCGCTTCTATTATGCCGCTCTCTCGTGTGATAGCATAGATACAGCAAGGCACCGACCGACTCGTGGCTCACCCGTCTTGGGTGCCCACCAGAAACGTTTTGGAACCTTTTGGCTGCAACTGCGAGTAGCGCACCGTGCAACGCGCATTGTCAAATCGTCGCGGTGCACGACTTCAATCCCGGGATCGCTCGACCGTCGTCAAAACCGACATTAATCAGTTAAGCCTAAGCGGCCTAGAATACTCGCGGCGCCAGGCAAGCGGAACGGCCCTCACGTACACGGCCAAATACAAACACGCGGCATCAACAGCGCGGCGCTCACCACTGTATATACATAACAAGAAAGAATATACGACAATTCTACCAGATATTAAGCTTCTCCAACACTCATTTTATCCGGCACCTACCACTTCTCACTCACCGCCCTGTGCACGAACCTGCACCGGTCGGCCCGTAACCCCTGGCCGGTGCATCAACAACGCAGCCTACTGCAGGAGGGGAGACGCCCGGCATACTCGGACAACACCACTCAAACACCGGTTACACACTTGATTCGCACGAATCCGTTGAGAAATGGCCGAGATACTCCGTGTTACACTTCCGGACGATGAAATCTTGCTAGTTTTCACGTTTTGCAAGCGAAACGCACGATGCCCCGCGTTTCGTTCAATACGTTCAAGAACTCTCGTATCTCGGACATCCGCGAATGTTTCGCGTCGAAAACATGGTCCCCGTCTGTTTTAGACGCTAAAAACGCGTATGACACATGATTCGCACGAATCCGTTGAGAAATGGCCGAGATACGCCGTGTTACACTGCCGGACGATAAATTCGTTCAATTCGTTCAAGAACTCTCGTATCTCGGACATCCGCGAGTATTTCGCTTCGAAAACGTTGTTCCCGTCTGTTGTAGACGCTGAAAACGCGTATGACACTTGATTCGCACGAATCCGTTGAGAAATGGCCGAGATACGCCGTGTTACACTTCCGGACGACGAAATCTTGCTAGTTCTCACGTTTTGCAAGCGAAACGCACGATGCACCGCGTTTCGTTCAATTCGTTCAAGAACTCTCGTATCTCGGACATCCGCGAGTGTTTCGCGTCGAAAACATGTTCCCCGTCTGTTTTAGACGCTAAAAACGCGTATGACACTTGATTCGCACGAATCCGATGAGAAATGACCGAGATACGCCGTGTTACACTTCCGGATGATGATTTCGTTCAATTCGTTCAAGAACTCTCGTATCTCGGACATCCGCGAATGTTTCGCGTCGAAAACATGGTCCCCGTCTGTTTTAGACGCTAAAAACGCGTATGACACATGATTCGCACGAATCCGTTGAGAAATGGCCGAGATACGCCGTGTTACACTGCCGGACGATAAATTCGTTCAATTCGTTCAAGAACTCTCGTATCTCGGACATCCGCAAGTGTTTCGCTTCGAAAACGTTGTTCCCGTCTGTTGTAGACGCTGAAAACACGTATGACACTTGATTCGCACGAATCCGTTGAGAAATGGCCGAGATACGCCGTGTTACACTTCCGGACGACGAAATCTTGCTAGTTCTCACGTTTTGCAAGCGAAACGCACGATGCACCGCGTTTCGTTCAATTCGTTCAAGAACTCTCGTATCTCGGACATCCGCGAGTGTTTCGCGTCGAAAACATGGTTCCCGTCTGTTTTAGACGCTAAAAACGAGTATGACACTTGATTCGCACGAATCCGTTGAGAAATGGCCGAGATACGCCGTATTACACTTCCGGAAGATGAATTCGTTCAATTCGTTCAAGAACTCTCATATCTCGGACATCCGCGAGTGTTTCGCGTCGAAAACATGGTCCCCGTCTGTTTTAGACGCTAAAAACGCGTATGACAGTTGATTCGCACGAATCCGATGAGCAATGACCGAGATACGCCGTGTTACACTTCCGGACGCTGAAATCTTGCTAGTTCTCACGTTTTGCAAGCGAAACGCACGATGCACCGCGTTTCGATCAATTCGTTCAAGAACTCTCGTATCTCGGACATCCGCGAGTGTTTCGCGTCGAAAACATGGTCCCCGTCTGTTTTAGACGCTAAAAACGCGTATGACACTTGATTCGCACGAATCCGATGAGAAATGACCGAGATACGCCGTGTTACACTTCCGGATGATGATTTCATTCAATTCGTTCAAGAACTCTCGTATCTCGGACATCCGCGAGTGTTTCGCGGCGAAAAACTGGTCCCCGTCTGTTGTAGACGCTAAAAACGCGTATGACACTTGATTCGCACGAATCCGTTGAGAAATGGCCGAAATACGCCGTGTGACACTTCCGGACGATGTAACCTTGCTAGTTCTCACGTTTTGCAAGCGAAACGCACGATGCACCGCGTTTCGTTCAATTCGTTCAAGAACTCTCGTATCTCGGACATCCGCGAGTGTTTCGCGTCGAAAACATGGTCCCCGTCTGTTTTAGACGCTAAAAACGCGTATGACACTTGATTCGCACGAATCCGATGAGAAATGACCGAGATACGCCGTGTTACACTTGCGGACGATGAATTCGTTCAATTCGTCCAAGAACTCTCGTATCTCGGACATCCGGGAGTGTTTCGCGTCGAAAACATGGTCCCCGTCTGTTTTAGACGCTAAAAACGCGTATGACACTTGATTCGCACGAATCCGATGAGAAATGACCGAGATACGCCGTGTTACACTTCCGGACGATGAAATCTTGCTAGGTCTCACGTTTTGCAAGCGAAACGCACGATGCACCGCGTTTCGTTCAATTCGTTCAAGAACTCTCGTATCTCGGACATCCGCGAGTGTTTCGCGTTGAAAACATGTTCCCCGTCTGTTTTAGACGCTAAAAACGCGTATGACACTTGATTCGCACGAATCCGTTGAGAAATGGCCGAGATACGCCGTATTACACTTCCGGACGATGAATTCGTTCAATTCGTTCAAGAACTCTCGTATCTCGGACATCCGCGAGTGTCTCGCGTCGAAAACATGGTCCCCGTCTGTTTTAGACACTAAAAACGCGTATGACACTTGATTCGCACGAATCCGTCGAGAAATGGCCGAGATACGCCGTGTTACACTTCCGGACGATGTAATCTTGCCAGTTCTCACGTTGTGCAAGCGAAACGCACGATGCACCGCGTTTCGTTCAATTCGTTCAAGAACTCTTGTATCTCGGACATCCGAGATACGCCGTGTTACACATCCGGACGATGCATTCGTTCAATTCGTTCAAGAACTCTCGTATCTCGGACATCCGCGAATGTTTCGCGTCGAAAACATGGTCCCAGTCTGTTTTAGTCGCTAAAAACGCGTATGACACTTGATTCGCACGAATCCGATGAGAAATGACCGAGCTACGCCGTGTTACACTTGCGGACGATGAATTCGTTCAATTCGTCCAAGAACTCTCGTATCTCGGACATCCGCGAGTGTTTCGCGTCGAAAACGTTGTTTCCGTCTGTTGTAGACGCTAAAAACGCGTATGACACTTGATTCGCACGAATCCGTTGATAAATGGCCGAGATACGCCGTGTTACACTCCCGGACGATGAAATCTTGCTAGTTCTCACATTTTGCAAGCGAAACGCACGATGCCCCGCGTTTCGTTCAATTCGTTCAAGAACTCTCGTATCTCGGACATCCGCGAGTGTTTCGCGTCGAAAACATGGTCCCCGTCTGTTTTAGACGCTAAAATCGCGTATGACACTTGATTCGCACGAATCCGTTGAGAAATGGCCGAGATACGCCGTGTTGCACTTCCGGACGATGAAATCTTGCTAGTTCTCACGTTTTGCAAACGAAACGCACGATGCACCGCGTTTCGTTCAATTCGTTCAAGACCTCTCGTAGCTCGGACATCCGTGAGTGTTTCGCGTCGAAAACTTGGTCCCCGTCTGTTTTAGACGCTAAAAACGCGTATGACACATGATTCGCACGAATCCGTTGAGAAATGGCCGAGATACGCCGTGTTACACTTCCGGACGATGAATTCGTTCAATTCGTTCAAGAACTCTCGTATCTCGGACATCCGCGAGTGTTTCGCGTCGAAAACGTGGTCCCCGTCTGTTGTAGACGCTAAAATCGCGTATGACACTTGATTCGCACGAATCCGTTGAGAAATGGCCGAGATACGCCGTGTTGCACTTCCGGACGATGAAATCTTGCTAGTTCTCACGTTTTGCAAGCGAAACGCATGATGCCCCGCGTTTCGTTCAATTCGTTCAAGAACTCTCGTATCTCGGACATCCGCGAGTGTTTCGCGTCGAAAACGTGGTCCCCGTCTGTTTTAGACGCTAAAAACGCGTATGACACATGATTCGCACGAATCCGTTGAGAAATGGCCGAGATACGCCGTGTTACACTTCCGGACGATGAATTCGTTCAAGTCGTTCAAGAACTCTCGTATCTCGGACATCCGCGAGTGTTTCGCGTCGAAAACGTGGTCCCCGTCTGTTTTAGACGCTAAAAACGCGTATGAGACTTGATTCGCGCGAATCCGATGAGAAATGGAAGAGATACGCCGTGTTACACTTCCGGACGGTGAAATCTTGCTAGTTCTCACGTTTTGCAAGCGAAACGAACGATGCACCGCGTCTCGTTCAATTCGTTCAAGAACTCTCGTATCTCGGACATCCGCGAGTGTTTCGCTTCGAAAACATGATCCCCGTCTGTTTTGAACGCTAAAAACGTGTATGACAGTTGATTCGCACGAATCCGATGAGAAATGACCGAGATACGCCGTGTTACACTTCCGGACGATGAATTCGTTCAATTCGTTCAAGAACTCTCGTATCTCGGACATCCGCGAGTGTTTCGCGTCGAAAACGTTGTTCCCGTCTGTTGTAGACGCTAAAAACGCGTATGACACTTGAATCGCACGAATTCGTTGAGAAATGGCCGAGATACGCCGTGTTACACTTTCGGACGATTGAATCTTGCTAGTTCTCACGTTTTGCAAGCGAAACGCACGATGCACCGCGTTTCGTTCAAATCGTTCAAGAACTCTCGTATCTCGGACATCCGCGAGTGTTTCGCGTCGAAAACGTTGTTCCCGTCTGTTGTAGACGCTAAAAACGCGTATGACACTTGATTCGCACGAATTCGTTGAGAAATGGCCGAAATACGCCGTGTTACACTTTCGGACGATGGAACCTTGCTAGTTCTCACGTTTTGCAAGCGAAACGCACGATGCACCGCGTTTCGTTCGATTCGTTCAAGAACTCTCGTAT
>CAWWDK010000017.1:0-236378 GCA_963942575.1 Priocnemis perturbator
GAATCAAGTGTCATACGCGTTTTTAGCGTCTAAAACAGACGGGGACCACGTTTTCGACGTGAAACACTCGCGGATGTCCGAAATACGAAAGTTCTTGAACGAATTGAACGAATTCATCGTCCGCAAGTGTGACACGGCGTATCTCGGCCGTTTCTCAACGGATTCGTGCGAATCAAGTGTCATACGCGTTTTTAGCTTCTAAAACAGACGGGGACACGTTTTCGACGCGAAACACTCGCGGATGTCCGAGATCCGAGAGTTCTTGAACGAATTGAACGAAATGCGGTGCATCGTGCGTTTCGCTTGCAAAACGTGAGAACTAGCAAGATTTCATCGTCCGGACGTGTAACACGGCGTATCTCGGCCATTTCTCAACGGATTCGTGCGAATCAAGTGTCATACGCGTTTTTAGCGTCTAAAACAGACGCGGACCATGTTTTCGACGCTAAACACTCGCGGATGTCAGAGACACGAGAGTTCTTGAACGATTTGGACGAAACGCGGTGCATCGTGCGTTTCGCTTGCAAAACGTGAGAACTAGCAAGATTTCATCGTCCGGACGTGTAACACGGCGTGTCTCGGCCATTTCTCAACGGATTCGTGCGAATCAGGTGTCATACGCGTTTTTAGTGTCTAAAACAGACGGGGACGGACGTTTTCGACGTGAAACACTCGCGGATGTCCGAGATACGAAAGTTCTCGAACGAATTGAACGAAATTCATCGTCCGCAAGTGTGACACGCGTATCTCGGCGTTTCTCAACGGATTCGTGCGAATCAAGTGTCATACGCGTTTTTAGTTTCTAAACAGACGGGGACCACGTTTTCGACGCGAAGCACTCGCGGATGTCCGAGATACGAGAGTTCTTGAACGAATTGACGAATTCATCGTCCGGAAGTGTAACACGGCGTATCTCGGCCATTTCTAACGGATTCGTGCGAATCAAGTGTGATAGGCGTTTTTAGCGTCTAAACAGACGGGGACCACGTTTTCGACGCGAAACATTCGCGGATGTCCGAGATACGAGAGTTCTTGAACGAATTAAACGAAACGCGGTGCATCGTGCGTTTCGCTTGCAAAACGTGAGAACTAGCAAGATTTCATCGTCCGGAAGTGTAACACGGCGTATCTCGGCCATTTCTCAACGGATTCGTGCGAATCAAGTGTCATACGCGTTTTTAGCGTCTAAAACAGACGGGGACCACGTTTTCGACGCGAAACACTCGCGGATGTCCGAGATACGAGAGTTCTTGAACGAATCAAACGAAACGCGGTGCATCGTGCATTTCGCTTGCAAAACGTGAGAACTAGCAAGATTTCATCGTCCGGACGTGTACCACGGCGTATCTCGGCCATTTCTCAACGGATTCGTGCGAATCAAGTGTCATACGCGTTTTTAGCGCCTAAAACAGACGGGGACCATGTTTTCGACGCGAAACACTCGCGGGTGTCTGAGATACGAGAGTTCTTGAACGAATTGAACGAAACGCGGTGCATCGTGCGTTTCGCTTGCAAAACGTGAGAACTAGCAAGATTTCATCGTCCGGAATTGTTACACACGGGCCTATCTCGGCCATTTTTCAACGGATTCGTGCGAATCAAGTGTCATACGCGTTTTTAGCGTCTAAAACAGACGGGGACCATGTTTTCGACGCGAAACACTCGCGGATGTCCGAGATACGAGAGTTCTTGAACGAATTGTTCGTCCGGAAGTGTAACACGCGTATCTCGCCATTTCTCACGGATTCTTGCGAATCAAGTTGTGATACGCGTTTTTAGCGTCTAAAACAGACAGGGACCACGTTTTCGACGCGAAACACTCGCGGGATGTCTGAGATACGAGAGTTCTTGAACGAATTGAACGAAACGCGGTGCATCGTGCGTTTCGCTTGCAAAACGTGAGAACTAGCAAGATTTCATCGTCCGGAAGTGTAACACGGCCTATCTCGGCCATTTCTCTACGGATTCGTGCGAATCAAGTGTCATACGCGTTTTTAGAATCTAAAACAGACGGGGACCACGTTTTCGACGTGAAATACTCTCGGATGTCCGAGATACGAGAGTTCTTGAACGAATTGAACGAAACGCGGTGCATCGTGCGTTTCGCTTGCAAAACGTGAGAACTAGCAAGATTTCATCGTCCGGAAGTGTAACACGGCTATCTCGGCCATTTCTCAACGGATTCGTGCGAATCAAGTGTCATACGCGTTTTATCGTCTAAAACAGACGGTGACCACGTTTTCGACGCGAAACACTCGCGGATGTCCGAGATACGAAAGTTCTTGAACGAATTGAACGAATCATCGTCCGCAAGTGTGACACGCGTATCTTGGCCATTTCCCAACGGATTCGTGCGAATCAAGTTTCATACGCGTTTTTAGCGTCTAAAGCAGACGGGGACAGCGTTTTCGACGCGAAACACTCGCGGATGTCCGAGATACGAGAGTTCTTGAACGAATTGAACGAAACGCGGTGCATCGTGCATTTCGCTTGCAATTCGTGAGAACTAGCAAGATTTCATCGTCCGGACGTGTAACACGGCGTATCTCGGCCATTTCTCAACGGATTCGTGCGAATCAAGTGTCATACGCGATTTTAGCGTCTAAAACAGACGGGGACCATGTTTTCGACGCTAAACACTCGCGGATGTCAGAGACACGAGAGTTCTTGCACGATTTGGACGAAACGCGGTGCATCGTGCGTTTCGCTTGCAAAACGTGAGAACTAACAAGATTTCTGCGCCGGAAGTGTAACACGGCGTATCTCGGCATTTCTCAACGGATTCGTGCGAATCAAGTGTCATACGCGTTTTTTGCGTCTAAAACAGACGGGGACCACGTTTTCGACGCGAAACACTCGCGGATGTCCGAGATACGAGAGTTCTTGAACGAATTGAACGAAACGCGGTGCATCGTGCGTTTCGCTGGCAAAACGTGAGAACTAGCAAGATTTCCATCGCCCGGAAGTGTAACACGGCGTATCTCGGCCATTTCTCAACGGATTCGTGCGAATCAAGTGTCATACGCGTTTTAGCGTCTAAAACAGACGGGGACCACGTTTTCGACGCGAAACACTCGCGGATGTCCGAGATACGAGAGTTCTTGAACGAATTGAATGAATTCATCGTCCGGAAGTGCAACACGGCGTATCTCGGCCATTTCTCAACAGATTCGTGCGAATCAAGTGTCATACGCGTTTTTAGCGTCTAAAACAGACGGGGACCACGTTTTCGACGCGAAACACTCGCGGATGTCCGAGATACGAGAGTTCTTGAACGAATTGATCGAAACGAGGTGCATCGTGCGTTTCGCTTGCAAAACGTGAGAACTAGCAAGATTTCATCGTCCGGAAGTGTAACACGGCGTATATCGGCCATTTCTCAACGGATTCGTGCGAATCAAGTATCATACGCGTTTTTAGAGTCTAAAACAGACGGGGACGACGTTTTCGACGCGAAACACTCGCGGATGTCCGAGATACGAGAGTTCTCGGACGAATTGAACGAATTCATCGTCCGGAAGTGTAACACGGCGTATCTCGGCCATTCTCAACGGATTCGTGCGAATCAAGTGTCATACGCGTTTTTAGCGTCTATAACAGACGGGGACACGTTTTCGACGCGAAACACTCGCGGATGTCCGAGATATGAGAGTTCTGGAACGAATTGAACGACTTCATCGTCCGGAAGTGTAACACGGCGCTATCTCGGCTATTTATCAACGGAATCGTGCGAATCAAGTGTCATACGGGTTTTTAGCGTCTAAAACAGACGGGGACCACCGTTTTGCCGCAAAACACTCGCGGATGTCGAGATACTAGGTTTCTTGAACCGAATTGAACGAAACGCGGTGCATCGTGCGTTTCACTGGCCAAAACGTGAGAACTAGCAAGATTTCATCGTCCGGAAGTGTAACACGGCGTATCTCGACCATTTCTCGACGGATTCGTGCGAATCAAGTGTCATACGCGTTTTAGCGTCTAAAACAGGACGGGGACCATGTTCTTTGACGCGAAACACTCGCGGATGTCCGAGATACGAGAGTTCTTGTACGAATTGAACGAACGCGGTGCATCGTGCGTTTCGCTTGCAAATCGTGAGAACTAGCAAGATTTCATCGTCCGGAAGTGTAACACGGCGTATCTCGCCATTTCTCAACGGATTCGTGCGAATCATGTATCATACGCGTTTTTAGCGTCTAAAACAGACGGGGACCACGTTTTTCGACGCGAAACACTCGCGGATGTCCGAGATACGAGAGTTCTTGAACGAATCGAACGAAACGCGGTGCATCGTGCATTCGCTTGCAAAACGTGAGAACTAGCAAGATTTCATCGTCCGGACGTGTAACACGGCGTATCTCGGCCATTTCTCAACGGATTCGTGCGAATCAAGTGTCATACGCGTTTTTAGCGTCTAAAACAGACGAGGACCATGTTTTCGACGCGAAACACTCCCGGATGTCAGAGATACGAGAGTTCTTGAACGATTTGAACGAAACGTGGTGCATCGTGCGTTTCGCTTGCAAATCGTGAGAACTAGCAAGATTTCATCGTCCCGGAAGTGTAACACGGCGTGTCTCGGCCATTTCTCAACGGATTCGTGCGATCAAGTGTCATACGCGTTTTTAGCGTCTAAAAACAGACGGGGACCACGTTTTCGACGCGAAACACTCGCGGATGTCCGAGATCCGAGAGTTCTTGAACGAATTGAACGAAATGCCGCGCTATCGGTGCGTTTCGCTTGCAAAACGTGAGAACTAGCAAGATTTCATCGTCCGGACGTGTAACACGGCGTATCTCGGCCATTTCTCAACGGATTCGTGCGAATCAAGTGTCATACGCGTTTTTAGCGTCTAAAACAGGACGCGGACCATGATTTTCGATTGCTAAACACTCGCGGATGTCAGAGACACGAGAGTTCTTGAACGATTTGCACGAAACGCGGTGGCATCGTGCGTTTCGCTTGCAAAACGTGAGAACTAGCAAGATTTCATTCGTCCCGGACGTGTAACACGGCGTGTCTCGGCCATTTCTCAACGGATTCGTGCGAATCAAGTGTCATACGCGTTTTTAGTGTCTAAAAACAGACGGGGACGACGTTTTCGACGTGAAACACTCGCGGATGTCCGAGATACGAAAGTTCTCGAACGAATTGAACGAATTCATCGTCCGCAAGTGTGACACGGCGTATCTCGGCCGTTCTCAACGGATTCGTGCGAATCAAGTGCATACGCGTTTTTAGTTTCTAAAACAGACGGGGGACCACGTTTTCGACGCGAAGCCACATCGCGGATGTCCGAGATACGAGAGTTCTTGAACGAATTGAACGAATTCATCGTCCGGAAGTTGTAACACAGCGTATCTCGCCATTTCTAAACGGATTCGTGCGAATCAAGTGTGATAGGCGTTTTTAGCGTCTAAACAGACGGGACCACGTTTTCGACGCGAAACATTCGCGGATGTCCGAGATACGAGAGTTCTTGAACGAATTAACGAAACGCGGTGCATCGTGCGTTTCGCTTGCAAAACGTGAGAACTAGCAAGATTTCATCGTCCGGAAGTGTAACACGGCGTATCTCGGCCATTTCTCAACGGATTCGTGCGAATCAAGTGTCATACGCGTTTTTAGCGTCTAAAACAGACGGGGACCACGTTTTCGACGCGAAACACTCGCGGATGTCCGAGATACGAGAGTTCTTGAACGAATCAAACGAAACGCGGTGCATCGTGCATTTCGCTTGCAAAACGTGAGAACTAGCAAGATTCATCGTCCGGACGTGTAACACGGCGTATCTCGGCCATTTCTCAACGGATTCGTGCGAATCAAGTGTCATACGCGTTTTTAGCGCCTAAAACAGACGGGGACCATGTTTCGACGCGAAACACTCGCGGATGTCTGAGATACGAGAGTTCTTGAACGAATTGAACGAAACGCGGTGCATCGTGCGTTTCGCTTGCAAAACGTGAGAACTAGCAAGATTTCAACGTCCGGAATTGTAACACGGCCTATCTCGGCCATTTTTCAACGGATTCGTGCGAATCAAGTGTCATACGCGTTTTTAGCGTCTAAAACAGACGGGGACCATGTTTTCGACGCGAAACACTCGCGGATGTCCGAGATACGAGAGTTCTTGAACGAATTGTTCGTCCGGAAGTGTAACACGGGCGTATCTCGGCCATTTCTCAACGGATTCTTGCGAATCAAGTTGTGATACGCGTTTTTAGCGTCTAAAACAGACAGGGACCACGTTTTCGACGCGAAACACTCGCGGATGTCTGAGATACGAGAGTTCTTGAACGAATTGAACGAAACGCGGTGCATCGTGCGTTTCGCTTGCAAAACGTGAGAACTAGCAAGATTTCATCGTCCGGAAGTGTACACGGCCTATCTCGCCATTTCTCAACGGATTCGTGCGAATCAAGTGTCATACGCGTTTTTAGCGTCTAAAACAGACGGGGACCACGTTTTCGACGTGAAATACTCTCGGATGTCCGAGATACGAGAGTTCTTGAACGAATTGAACGAAACGCGGTGCATCGTGCGTTTCGCTTGCAAAACGTGAGAACTAGCAAGATTTCATCGTCCGGAAGTGTAACACGGCCTATCTCGGCCATTTCTCAACGGATTCGTGCGAATCAAGTGTCATACGCGTTTTTATCGTCTAAAACAGACGGTGACCACGTTTTCGACGCGAAACACTCGCGGATGTCCGAGATACGAAAGTTCTTGAACGAATTGAACGAATTCATCGTCCGCAAGTGTGACACGGCGTATCTTGGCCATTTCCCAACGGATTCGTGCGAATCAAGTTTCATACGCGTTTTTAGCGTCTAAAGCAAGACGGGGACCGCGTTTTCGACGCGAAACACTCGCGGATGTCCGAGATACGAGAGTTCTTGAACGAATTGAACGAAACGCGGTGCATCGTGCATTTCGCTTGCAATTCGTGAGAACTAGCAAGATTTCATCGTCCGGACGTGTAACACGGCGTATCTCGGCCATTTCTCAACGATCGTGCGAATCAAGGGTCATACGCGTTTTTAGCGTCTAAACAGACGGGGACCACGTTTTCGACGCGAAACACTCGCGGATGTCCGAGATATGAGAGTTCTGGAACGAATTGAACGACTTCATCGTCCGGAAGTGTAACACGGCGTATCTCGGCTATTTATCAACGGATTCGTGCGAATCAAGTGTCATACGGGTTTTTAGCGTCTAAAACAGACGGGGACCACGTTTTGGCCGCAAAACACTCGCGGATGTCCGAGATACTAGGTTTCTTGAACGAATTGAACGAAACGCGGTGCATCGTGCGTTTCACTGGCAAAACGTGAGAACTAGCAAGATTTCATCGTCCGGAAGTGTAACACGGCGTATCTCGACCATTTCTCGACGGATTCGTGCGAATCAAGTGTCATACGCGTTTTTAGCGTCTAAAACAGACGGGGACCATGTTTTTGACGCGAAACACTCGCGGATGTCCGAGATACGAGAGTTCTTGTACGAATTGAACGAAACGCGGTGCATCGTGCGTTTCGCTTGCAAATCGTGAGAACTAGCAAGATTTCATCGTCCGGAAGTGTAACACGGCGTATCTCCGCCATTTCTCAACGGATTCGTGCGAATCAAGTATCATACGCGTTTTTAGCGTCTAAAACAGACGGGGACCACGTTTTCGACGCGAAACACTCGCGGATGTCCGAGATACGAGAGTTCTTGAACGAATCGAACGAAACGCGGTGCATCGTGCATTTCGCTTGCAAAACGTGAGAACTAGCAAGATTTCATCGTCCGGACGTGTAACACGGCGTATCTCGGCCATTTCTCAACGGATTCGTGCGAATCAAGTGTCATACGCGTTTTTAGCGTCTAAAACAGACGAGGACATGTTTTCGACGCGAAACACTCCCGGATGTCAGAGATACGAGAGTTCTTGAACGATTTGAACGAAACGTGGTGCATCGTGCGTTTCGCTTGCAAATCGTGAGAACTAGCAAGATTTCATCGTCCGGAAGTGTAACACGGCGTGTCTCGGCCATTTCTCAACGGATTCGTGCGAATCAAGTGTCATACGCGTTTTAGCGTCTAAAACAGACGGGGACCACGTTTTCGACGCGAAACACTCGCGGATGTCCGAGATCCGAGAGTTCTTGAACGAATTGAACGAAATGCGGCGCATCGTGCGTTTCGCTTGCAAAACGTGAGAACTAGCAAGATTTCATCGTCCGGACGTGTAACACGGCGTATCTCGGCCATTTCTCAACGGATTCGGTGCGAATCAAGTGTCATACGCGTTTTTAGCGTCTAAAACAGACGCGGACCATGTTTTCGACGCTAAACACTCGCGGATGTCAGAGACACGAGAGTTCTTGAACGATTTGCACGAAACGCGGTGCATCGTGCGTTTCGCTTGCAAAACGTGAGAACTAGCAAGATTTCATCGTCCGGACGTGTAACACGGCGTGTCTCGGCCATTTCTCAACGGATTCGTGCGAATCAAGTGTCATACGCGTTTTTAGTGTCTAAAACAGACGGGGACGACGTTTTCGACGTGAAACACTCGCGGATGTCCGAGATACGAAAGTTCTCGAACGAATTGAACGAATTCATCGTCCGCAAGTGTGACACGGCGTATCTCGGCCGTTTCTCAACGGATTCGTGCGAATCAAGTGTCATACGCGTTTTAGTTTCTAAAACAGACGGGGACCACGTTTTCGACGCGAAGCACTCGCGGATGTCCGAGATACGAGAGTTCTTGAACGAATTGAACGAATTCATCGTCCGGAAGTGTAACACGGGCGTATCTCGGCCATTTCTAAACGGATTCGTGCGAATCAAGTGTGATAGGCGTTTTTAGCGGTCTAAACAGACGGGGACCACGTTTTCGACGCGAAACATTCGCGGATGTCCGAGATACGAGAGTTCTTGAACGAATTAAACGAAACGCGGTGCATCGTGCGTTTCGCTTGCAAAACGTGAGAACTAACAAGATTTCTGCGCCCGGAAGTGTAACACGGCGTATCTCGGCCATTCTCAACCGGATTCGTGCGAATCAAGTGTCATAACGCGTTTTTTGCGTCTAAAACAGACGGGGACCACGTTTTCGACGCGAAACACTCGCGGATGTCCGAGATACGAGAGTTCTTGAACGAATTGAACGAAACGCGGTGCATCGTGCGTTTCGCTGGCAAAACGTGAGAACTAGCAAGATTTCATCGCCGGAAGTGTAACACGGCGTATCTCGGCCATTTCTCAACGGATTCGTGCGAATCAAGTGTCATACGCGTTTTTAGCGTCTAAAACAGACGGGGACCACGTTTTCGACGCGAAACACTCGCGGATGTCCGAGATACGAGAGTTCTTGAACGAATTGAATGAATTCATCGTCCGGAAGTGCAACACGGCGTATCTCGGCCATTTCTCAACAGATTCGTGCGAATCAAGTGTCATACGCGTTTTTAGCGTCTAAAACAGACGGGGACCACGTTTTCGACGCGAAACACTCGCGGATGTCCGAGATACGAGAGTTCTTGAACGAATTGATCGAAACGAGGTGCATCGTGCGTTTCGCTTGCAAAACGTGAGAACTAGCAAGATTTCATCGTCCGGAAGTGTAACACACGGCGTATATCGGCATTTCTCACGGATTCGTGCGAATCAAGTATCATACGCGTTTTTAGAGTCTAAAACAGACGGGACGACGTTTTCGACGCGAAACACTCGCGGATGTCCGAGATACGAGAGTTCTCGGACGAATTGAACGAATTCATCGTCCGGAAGTGTAACACGGCGTATCTCGGCCATTTCTCAACGGATTCGTGCGAATCAAGTGTCATACGCGTTTTAGCGTCTATAACAGACGGGGACCACGTTTTCGACGCGAAACACTCGCGGATGTCCGAGATATGAGAGTTCTGGAACGAATTGAACGACTTCATCGTCCGGAAGTGTAACACGGCGTATCTCGGCTATTTATCAACGGATTCGTGCGAATCAAGTGTCATACGGGTTTTTAGCGTCTAAAACAGACGGGGGACCACGTTTTGGCCGCAAAACACTCGCGGATGTCCGAGATACTAGGTTCTTGAACGAATTGAACGAAACGCGGTGCATCGTGCGTTTCACTGGCAAAACGTGAGAACTAGCAGATTTCATCGTCCGGAAGTGTAACACGGCGTATCTCGACCATTTCTCGACGGATTCGTGCGAATCAAGTGTCATACGCGTTTTTAGCGTCTAAAACAGACGGGGACCATGTTTTTGACGCGAAACACTCGCGGATGTCCGAGATACGAGAGTTCTTGTACGAATTGAACGAAACGCGGTGCATCGTGCGTTTCGCTTGCAAATCGTGAGAACTAGCAAGATTTCATCGTCCGGAAGTGTAACACGGCGTATCTCCGCCATTTCTCAACGGATTCGTGCGAATCAAGTATCATACGCGTTTTTAGCGTCTAAAACAGACGGGGACCACGTTTTCGACGCGAAACACTCGCGGATGTCCGAGATACGAGAGTTCTTGAACGAATCGAACGAAACGCGGTGCATCGTGCATTTCGCTTGCAAAACGTGAGAACTAGCAAGATTTCATCGTCCGGACGTGTAACACGGCGTATCTCGGCCATTTCTCAACGGATTCGTGCGAATCAAGTGTCATACGCGTTTTTAGCGTCTAAAACAGACGAGGACCATGTTTTCGACGCGAAACACTCCCGGATGTCAGAGATACGAGAGTTCTTGAACGATTTGAACGAAACGTGGTGCATCGTGCGTTTCGCTTGCAAATCGTGAGAACTAGCAAGATTTCATCGTCCGGAAGTGTAACACGGCGTGTCTCGGCCATTTCTCAACGGATTCGTGCGAATCAAGTGTCATACGCGTTTTTAGCGTCTAAAACAGACGGGGACCACGTTTCGACGCGAAACACTCGCGGATGTCCGAGATCCGAGAGTTCTTGAACGAATTGAACGAATGCGGCGCATCGTGCGTTTCGCTTGCAAACGTGAGAACTAGCAAGATTTCATCGTCCGGACGTGTAACACGGCGTATCTCGGCCATTTCTCAACGGATTCGTGCGAATCAAGTGTCATACGCGTTTTTAGCGTCTAAACAGACGCGGACCATGTTTTCGATGCTAAACACTCGCGGATGTCAGAGACACGAGAGTTCTTGAACGATTTGCACGAAACGCGGTGCATCGTGCGTTTCGCTTGCAAAACGTGAGAACTAGCAAGATTTCATCGTCCGGACGTGTAACACGGCGTGTCTCGGCCATTTCTCAACGGATTCGTGCGAATCAAGTGTCATACGCGTTTTTAGTGTCTAAAACAGACGGGGACGACGTTTTCGACGTGAAACACTCGCGGATGTCCGAGATACGAAAGTTCTCGAACGAATTGAACGAATTCATCGTCCGCAAGTGTGACACGGCGTATCTCGGCCGTTTCTCAACGGATTCGTGCGAATCAAGTGTCATACGCGTTTTTAGTTTCTAAACAGACGGGACCACGTTTTCGACGCGAAGCACTCGCGGATGTCCGAGATACGAGAGTTCTTGAACGAATTGAACGAATTCATCGTCCGGAAGTGTAACACAGCGTATCTCGGCCATTTCTAAACGGATTCGTGCGAATCAAGTGTGATAGGCGTTTTTAGCGTCTAAACAGACGGGGACCACGTTTTCGACGCGAAACATTCGCGGATGTCCGAGATACGAGAGTTCTTGAACGAATTAAACGAAACGCGGTGCAATCGTGCGTTTCGCTTGCAAAACGTGAGAACTAGCAAGATTTCATCGTCCGGAAGTGTAACACGGGCGTATCTCGGCCATTTCTCAACGGATTCGTGCGAATCAAGTGTCATACGCGTTTTTAGCGTCTAAAACAGACGGGGACCACGTTTTCGACGCGAAACACTCGCGGATGTCCGAGATACGAGAGTTCTTGAACGAATCAAACGAAACGCGGTGCATCGTGCATTTCGCTTGCAAAACGTGAGAACTAGCAAGATTTCATCGTCCGGACGTGTAACACGGCGTATCTCGGCCATTTCTCAACGGATTCGTGCGAATCAAGTGTCATACGCGTTTTTAGCGCCTAAAACAGACGGGGACCATGTTTTCGACGCGAAACACTCGCGGATGTCTGAGATACGAGAGTTCTTGAACGAATTGAACGAAACGCGGTGCATCGTGCGTTTCGCTTGCAAAACGTGAGAACTAGCAAGATTTCAACGTCCGGAATTGTAACACGGCCTATCTCGGCCATTTTTCAACGGATTCGTGCGAATCAAGTGTCATAACGCGTTTTAGCGTCTAAAACAGACGGGGACCATGTTTTCGAACGCGAAACACTCGCGGATGTCCGAGATACGAGAGTTCTTGAACGAATTGTTCGTCCGGAAGTGTAACACGGCGTATCTCGGCCATTTCTCAACGGATTCTTGCGAATCAAGTTGTGATACGCGTTTTTAGCGTCTAAAACAGACAGGGACCACGTTTTCGACGCGAAACACTCGCGGATGTCTGAGATACGAGAGTTCTTGAACGAATTGAACGAAACGCGGTGCATCGTGCGTTTCGCTTGCAAAACGTGAGAACTAGCAAGATTTCATCGTCCGGAAGTGTAACACGGCCTATCTCGGCCATTTCTCAACGGATTCGTGCGAATCAAGTGTCATACGCGTTTTTAGCGTCTAAAACAGACGGGGACCACGTTTTCGACGTGAAATACTCTCGGATGTCCGAGATACGAGAGTTCTTGAACGAATTGAACGAAACGCGGTGCATCGTGCGTTTCGCTTGCAAAACGTGAGAACTAGCAAGATTTCATCGTCCGGAAGTGTAACACGGCCTATCTCGGCCATTTCTCAACGGATTCGTGCGAATCAAGTGTCATACGCGTTTTTATCGTCTAAAACAGACGGTGACCACGTTTTCGACGCGAAACACTCGCGGATGTCCGAGATACGAAAGTTCTTGAACGAATTGAACGAATTCATCGTCCGCAAGTGTGACACGGCGTATCTTGGCCATTTCCCAACGGATCCGTGCGAATCAGTTTCATACGCGTTTTTAGCGTCTAAAGCAGACGGGGACCGCGTTTTCGACGCGAAAACACTCGCGATGTCCGAGATACTAGGTTTCTTGAACGAATTGAACGAAACGCGGTGCATCGTGCGTTTCACTGGCAAAACGTGAGAACTAGCAAGATTTCATCGTCCGGAAGTGTAACACGGCGTATCTCGACCATTTCTCGACGGATTCGTGCGAATCAAGTGTCATACGCGTTTTTAGCGTCTAAAACAGACGGGGACCATGTTTTGACGCGAAACACTCGCGGATGTCCGAGATACGAGAGTTCTTGTACGAATTGAACGAAACGCGGTGCATCGTGCGTTTCGCTTGCAAATCGTGAGAACTAGCAAGATTTCATCGTCCGGAAGTGTAACACGGCGTATCTCCGCCATTTCTCAACGGATTCGTGCGAATCAAGTATCATACGCGTTTTTAGCGTCTAAAACAGACGGGGACCACGTTTTCGACGCGAAACACTCGCGGATGTCCGAGATACGAGAGTTCTTGAACGAATCGAACGAAACGCGGTGCATCGTGCATTTCGCTTGCAAAACGTGAGAACTAGCAAGATTTCATCGTCCGGACGTGTAACACGGCGTATCTCGGCCATTTCTCAACGGATTCGTGCGAATCAAGTGTCATACGCGTTTTTAGCGTCTAAAACAGACGAGGACCATGTTTTCGACGCGAAACACTCCCGGATGTCAGAGATACGAGAGTTCTTGACCGATTTGAACGAAACGTGGTGCATCGTGCGTTTCGCTTGCAAATCGTGAGAACTAGCAAGATTTCATCGTCCGGAAGTGTAACACGGCGTGTCTCGGCCATTTCTCAACGGATTCGTGCGAATCAAGTGTCATACGCGTTTTTAGCGTCTAAAACAGACGGGGACCACGTTTTCGACGCGAAACACTCGCGGTTGGTCCGAGATCCGAGAGTTCTTGAACGAATTGAACGAAATGCGGCGCATCGTGCGTTTCGCTTGCAAAACGTGAGAACTAGCAAGATTTCATCGTCCGGACGTGTAACACGGCGTATCTCGGCCATTTCTCAACGGATTCGTGCGAATCAAGTGTCATACGCGTTTTTAGCGTCTAAAACAGACGCGGACCATGTTTTCGACGCTAAACACTCGCGGATGTCAGAGACACGAGAGTTCTTGAACGATTTGCACGAAACGCGGTGCATCGTGCGTTTCGCTTGCAAAACGTGAGAACTAGCAAGATTTCATCGTCCGGACGTGTAACACGGCGTGTCTCGGCCATTTCTCAACGGATTCGTGCGAATCAAGTGTCATACGCGTTTTTAGTGTCTAAAACAGACGGGGACGACGTTTTCGACGTGAAACACTCGCGGATGTCCGAGATACGAAAGTTCTCGAACGAATTGAACGAATCATCGTCCGCAAGTGTTGACACGGCGTATCTCGGCCGTTTCTCAACGGATTCGTGCGAATCAAGTGTCATACGCGTTTTTAGTTTCTAAAACAGACGGGGACCACGTTTTCGACGCGAAGCACTCGCGGATGTCCGAGATACGAGAGTTCTTGAACGAATTGAACGAATTCATCGTCCGGAAGTGTAACACGGCGTATCTCGGCCATTTCTAAACGGATTCGTGCGAATCAAGTGTGATAGGCGTTTTTAGCGTCTAAACAGACGGGGACCACGTTTTCGACGCGAAACATTCGCGGATGTCCGAGATACGAGAGTTCTTGAACGAATTAAACGAAACGCGGTGCATCGTGCGTTTCGCTTGCAAAACGTGAGAACTAACAAGATTTCTGCGCCCGGAAGTGTAACACGGCGTATCTCGGCCATTTCTCAACGGATTCGTGCGAATCAAGTGTCATACGCGTTTTTTGCGTCTAAAACAGACGGGGACCACGTTTTCGACGCGAAACACTCGCGGATGTCCGAGATACGAGAGTTCTTGAACGAATTGAACGAAACGCGGTGCATCGTGCGTTTCGCTGGCAAAACGTGAGAACTAGCAAGATTTCATCGCCCGGAAGTGTAACACGGCGTATCTCGGCCATTTCTCAACGGATTCGTGCGAATCAAGTGTCATACGCGTTTTTAGCGTCTAAAACAGACGGGGACCACGTTTTCGACGCGAAACACTCGCGGATGTCCGAGATACGAGAGTTCTTGAACGAATTGAATGAATTCATCGTCCGGAAGTGCAACACGGCGTATCTCGGCCATTTCTCAACAGATTCGTGCGAATCAAGTGTCATACGCGTTTTTAGCGTCTAAAACAGACGGGGACCACGTTTTCGACGCGAAACACTCGCGGATGTCCGAGATACGAGAGTTCTTGAACGAATTGATCGAAACGAGGTGCATCGTGCGTTTCGCTTGCAAAACGTGAGAACTAGCAAGATTTCATCGTCCGGAAGTGTAACACGGCGTATATCGGCCATTTCTCAACGGATTCGTGCGAATCAAGTATCATACGCGTTTTTAGAGTCTAAAACAGACGGGGACGACGTTTTCGACGCGAAACACTCGCGGATGTCCGAGATACGAGAGTTCTCGGACGAATTGAACGAATTCATCGTCCGGAAGTGTAACACGGCGTATCTCGGCCATTTCTCAACGGATTCGTGCGAATCAAGTGTCATACGCGTTTTTAGCGTCTATAACAGACGGGGACCACGTTTTCGACGCGAAACACTCGCGGATGTCCGAGATATGAGAGTTCTGGAACGAATTGAACGACTTCATCGTCCGGAAGTGTAACACGGCGTATCTCGGCTATTTATCAACGGATTCGTGCGAATCAAGTGTCATACGGGTTTTTAGCGTCTAAAACAGACGGGGACCACGTTTTGGCCGCAAAACACTCGCGGATGTCCGAGATACTAGGTTTCTTGAACGAATTGAACGAAACGCGGTGCATCGTGCGTTTCACTGGCAAAACGTGAGAACTAGCAAGATTTCATCGTCCGGAAGTGTAACACGGCGTATCTCGACCATTTCTCGACGGATTCGTGCGAATCAAGTGTCATACGCGTTTTTAGCGTCTAAAACAGACGGGGACCATGTTTTTGACGCGAAACACTCGCGGATGTCCGAGATACGAGAGTTCTTGTACGAATTGAACGAAACGCGGTGCATCGTGCGTTTCGCTTGCAAATCGTGAGAACTAGCAAGATTTCATCGTCCGGAAGTGTAACACGGCGTATCTCCGCCATTTCTCAACGGATTCGTGCGAATCAAGTATCATACGCGTTTTTAGCGTCTAAAACAGACGGGGACCACGTTTTCGACGCGAAACACTCGCGGATGTCCGAGATACGAGAGTTCTTGAACGAATCGAACGAAACGCGGTGCATCGTGCATTTCGCTTGCAAAACGTGAGAACTAGCAAGATTTCATCGTCCGGACGTGTAACACGGCGTATCTCGGCCATTTCTCAACGGATTCGTGCGAATCAAGTGTCATACGCGTTTTTAGCGTCTAAAACAGACGAGGACCATGTTTTCGACGCGAAACACTCCCGGATGTCAGAGATACGAGAGTTCTTGAACGATTTGAACGAAACGTGGTGCATCGTGCGTTTCGCTTGCAAATCGTGAGAACTAGCAAGATTTCATCGTCCGGAAGTGTAACACGGCGTGTCTCGGCCATTTCTCAACGGATTCGTGCGAATCAAGTGTCATACGCGTTTTTAGCGTCTAAAACAGACGGGGACCACGTTTTCGACGCGAAACACTCGCGGATGTCCGAGATCCGAGAGTTCTTGAACGAATTGAACGAAATGCGGCGCATCGTGCGTTTCGCTTGCAAAACGTGAGAACTAGCAAGATTTCATCGTCCGGACGTGTAACACGGCGTATCTCGGCCATTTCTCAACGGATTCGTGCGAATCAAGTGTCATACGCGTTTTTAGCGTCTAAAACAGACGCGGACCATGTTTTCGATGCTAAACACTCGCGGATGTCAGAGACACGAGAGTTCTTGAACGATTTGCACGAAACGCGGTGCATCGTGCGTTTCGCTTGCAAAACGTGAGAACTAGCAAGATTTCATCGTCCGGACGTGTAACACGGCGTGTCTCGGCCATTTCTCAACGGATTCGTGCGAATCAAGTGTCATACGCGTTTTTAGTGTCTAAAACAGACGGGGACGACGTTTTCGACGTGAAACACTCGCGGATGTCCGAGATACGAAAGTTCTCGAACGAATTGAACGAATTCATCGTCCGCAAGTGTGACACGGCGTATCTCGGCCGTTTCTCAACGGATTCGTGCGAATCAAGTGTCATACGCGTTTTTAGTTTCTAAAACAGACGGGGACCACGTTTTCGACGCGAAGCACTCGCGGATGTCCGAGATACGAGAGTTCTTGAACGAATTGAACGAATTCATCGTCCGGAAGTGTAACACAGCGTATCTCGGCCATTTCTAAACGGATTCGTGCGAATCAAGTGTGATAGGCGTTTTTAGCGTCTAAACAGACGGGGACCACGTTTTCGACGCGAAACATTCGCGGATGTCCGAGATACGAGAGTTCTTGAACGAATTAAACGAAACGCGGTGCATCGTGCGTTTCGCTTGCAAAACGTGAGAACTAGCAAGATTTCATCGTCCGGAAGTGTAACACGGCGTATCTCGGCCATTTCTCAACGGATTCGTGCGAATCAAGTGTCATACGCGTTTTTAGCGTCTAAAACAGACGGGGACCACGTTTTCGACGCGAAACACTCGCGGATGTCCGAGATACGAGAGTTCTTGAACGAATCAAACGAAACGCGGTGCATCGTGCATTTCGCTTGCAAAACGTGAGAACTAGCAAGATTTCATCGTCCGGACGTGTAACACGGCGTATCTCGGCCATTTCTCAACGGATTCGTGCGAATCAAGTGTCATACGCGTTTTTAGCGCCTAAAACAGACGGGGACCATGTTTTCGACGCGAAACACTCGCGGATGTCTGAGATACGAGAGTTCTTGAACGAATTGAACGAAACGCGGTGCATCGTGCGTTTCGCTTGCAAAACGTGAGAACTAGCAAGATTTCAACGTCCGGAATTGTAACACGGCCTATCTCGGCCATTTTTCAACGGATTCGTGCGAATCAAGTGTCATACGCGTTTTTAGCGTCTAAAACAGACGGGGACCATGTTTTCGACGCGAAACACTCGCGGATGTCCGAGATACGAGAGTTCTTGAACGAATTGTTCGTCCGGAAGTGTAACACGGCGTATCTCGGCCATTTCTCAACGGATTCTTGCGAATCAAGTTGTGATACGCGTTTTTAGCGTCTAAAACAGACAGGGACCACGTTTTCGACGCGAAACACTCGCGGATGTCTGAGATACGAGAGTTCTTGAACGAATTGAACGAAACGCGGTGCATCGTGCGTTTCGCTTGCAAAACGTGAGAACTAGCAAGATTTCATCGTCCGGAAGTGTAACACGGCCTATCTCGGCCATTTCTCAACGGATTCGTGCGAATCAAGTGTCATACGCGTTTTTAGCGTCTAAAACAGACGGGGACCACGTTTTCGACGTGAAATACTCTCGGATGTCCGAGATACGAGAGTTCTTGAACGAATTGAACGAAACGCGGTGCATCGTGCGTTTCGCTTGCAAAACGTGAGAACTAGCAAGATTTCATCGTCCGGAAGTGTAACACGGCCTATCTCGGCCATTTCTCAACGGATTCGTGCGAATCAAGTGTCATACGCGTTTTTATCGTCTAAAACAGACGGTGACCACGTTTTCGACGCGAAACACTCGCGGATGTCCGAGATACGAAAGTTCTTGAACGAATTGAACGAATTCATCGTCCGCAAGTGTGACACGGCGTATCTTGGCCATTTCCCAACGGATCCGTGCGAATCAAGTTTCATACGCGTTTTTAGCGTCTAAAGCAGACGGGGACCGCGTTTTCGACGCGAAACACTCGCGGATGTCCGAGATACGAGAGTTCTTGAACGAATTGAACGAAACGCGGTGCATCGTGCATTTCGCTTGCAATTCGTGAGAACTAGCAAGATTTCATCGTCCGGACGTGTAACACGGCGTATCTCGGCCATTTCTCAACGGATTCGTGCGAATCAAGTGTCATACGCGTTTTTAGCGTCTAAAACAGACGGGGACCACGTTTTCGACGCGAAACACTCGCGGATGTCCGAGATATGAGAGTTCTGGAACGAATTGAACGACTTCATCGTCCGGAAGTGTAACACGGCGTATCTCGGCTATTTATCAACGGATTCGTGCGAATCAAGTGTCATACGGGTTTTTAGCGTCTAAAACAGACGGGGACCACGTTTTGGCCGCAAAACACTCGCGGATGTCCGAGATACTAGGTTTCTTGAACGAATTGAACGAAACGCGGTGCATCGTGCGTTTCACTGGCAAAACGTGAGAACTAGCAAGATTTCATCGTCCGGAAGTGTAACACGGCGTATCTCGACCATTTCTCGACGGATTCGTGCGAATCAAGTGTCATACGCGTTTTTAGCGTCTAAAACAGACGGGGACCATGTTTTTGACGCGAAACACTCGCGGATGTCCGAGATACGAGAGTTCTTGTACGAATTGAACGAAACGCGGTGCATCGTGCGTTTCGCTTGCAAATCGTGAGAACTAGCAAGATTTCATCGTCCGGAAGTGTAACACGGCGTATCTCCGCCATTTCTCAACGGATTCGTGCGAATCAAGTATCATACGCGTTTTTAGCGTCTAAAACAGACGGGGACCACGTTTTCGACGCGAAACACTCGCGGATGTCCGAGATACGAGAGTTCTTGAACGAATCGAACGAAACGCGGTGCATCGTGCATTTCGCTTGCAAAACGTGAGAACTAGCAAGATTTCATCGTCCGGACGTGTAACACGGCGTATCTCGGCCATTTCTCAACGGATTCGTGCGAATCAAGTGTCATACGCGTTTTTAGCGTCTAAAACAGACGAGGACCATGTTTTCGACGCGAAACACTCCCGGATGTCAGAGATACGAGAGTTCTTGACCGATTTGAACGAAACGTGGTGCATCGTGCGTTTCGCTTGCAAATCGTGAGAACTAGCAAGATTTCATCGTCCGGAAGTGTAACACGGCGTGTCTCGGCCATTTCTCAACGGATTCGTGCGAATCAAGTGTCATACGCGTTTTTAGCGTCTAAAACAGACGGGGACCACGTTTTCGACGCGAAACACTCGCGGATGTCCGAGATCCGAGAGTTCTTGAACGAATTGAACGAAATGCGGCGCATCGTGCGTTTCGCTTGCAAAACGTGAGAACTAGCAAGATTTCATCGTCCGGACGTGTAACACGGCGTATCTCGGCCATTTCTCAACGGATTCGTGCGAATCAAGTGTCATACGCGTTTTTAGCGTCTAAAACAGACGCGGACCATGTTTTCGACGCTAAACACTCGCGGATGTCAGAGACACGAGAGTTCTTGAACGATTTGCACGAAACGCGGTGCATCGTGCGTTTCGCTTGCAAAACGTGAGAACTAGCAAGATTTCATCGTCCGGACGTGTAACACGGCGTGTCTCGGCCATTTCTCAACGGATTCGTGCGAATCAAGTGTCATACGCGTTTTTAGTGTCTAAAACAGACGGGGACGACGTTTTCGACGTGAAACACTCGCGGATGTCCGAGATACGAAAGTTCTCGAACGAATTGAACGAATTCATCGTCCGCAAGTGTGACACGGCGTATCTCGGCCGTTTCTCAACGGATTCGTGCGAATCAAGTGTCATACGCGTTTTTAGTTTCTAAAACAGACGGGGACCACGTTTTCGACGCGAAGCACTCGCGGATGTCCGAGATACGAGAGTTCTTGAACGAATTGAACGAATTCATCGTCCGGAAGTGTAACACGGCGTATCTCGGCCATTTCTAAACGGATTCGTGCGAATCAAGTGTGATAGGCGTTTTTAGCGTCTAAACAGACGGGGACCACGTTTTCGACGCGAAACATTCGCGGATGTCCGAGATACGAGAGTTCTTGAACGAATTAAACGAAACGCGGTGCATCGTGCGTTTCGCTTGCAAAACGTGAGAACTAGCAAGATTTCATCGTCCGGAAGTGTAACACGGCGTATCTCGGCCATTTCTCAACGGATTCGTGCGAATCAAGTGTCATACGCGTTTTTAGCGTCTAAAACAGACGGGGACCACGTTTTCGACGCGAAACACTCGCGGATGTCCGAGATACGAGAGTTCTTGAACGAATCAAACGAAACGCGGTGCATCGTGCATTTCGCTTGCAAAACGTGAGAACTAGCAAGATTTCATCGTCCGGACGTGTAACACGGCGTATCTCGGCCATTTCTCAACGGATTCGTGCGAATCAAGTGTCATACGCGTTTTTAGCGCCTAAAACAGACGGGGACCATGTTTTCGACGCGAAACACTCGCGGATGTCTGAGATACGAGAGTTCTTGAACGAATTGAACGAAACGCGGTGCATCGTGCGTTTCGCTTGCAAAACGTGAGAACTAGCAAGATTTCATCGTCCGGAATTGTAACACGGCCTATCTCGGCCATTTTTCAACGGATTCGTGCGAATCAAGTGTCATACGCGTTTTTAGCGTCTAAAACAGACGGGGACCATGTTTTCGACGCGAAACACTCGCGGATGTCCGAGATACGAGAGTTCTTGAACGAATTGTTCGTCCGGAAGTGTAACACGGCGTATCTCGGCCATTTCTCAACGGATTCTTGCGAATCAAGTTGTGATACGCGTTTTTAGCGTCTAAAACAGACAGGGACCACGTTTTCGACGCGAAACACTCGCGGATGTCTGAGATACGAGAGTTCTTGAACGAATTGAACGAAACGCGGTGCATCGTGCGTTTCGCTTGCAAAACGTGAGAACTAGCAAGATTTCATCGTCCGGAAGTGTAACACGGCCTATCTCGGCCATTTCTCAACGGATTCGTGCGAATCAAGTGTCATACGCGTTTTTAGCGTCTAAAACAGACGGGGACCACGTTTTCGACGTGAAATACTCTCGGATGTCCGAGATACGAGAGTTCTTGAACGAATTGAACGAAACGCGGTGCATCGTGCGTTTCGCTTGCAAAACGTGAGAACTAGCAAGATTTCATCGTCCGGAAGTGTAACACGGCCTATCTCGGCCATTTCTCAACGGATTCGTGCGAATCAAGTGTCATACGCGTTTTTATCGTCTAAAACAGACGGTGACCACGTTTTCGACGCGAAACACTCGCGGATGTCCGAGATACGAAAGTTCTTGAACGAATTGAACGAATTCATCGTCCGCAAGTGTGACACGGCGTATCTTGGCCATTTCCCAACGGATTCGTGCGAATCAAGTTTCATACGCGTTTTTAGCGTCTAAAGCAGACGGGGACCGCGTTTCCGACGCGAAACACTCGCGGATGTCCGAGATACGAGAGTTCTTGAACGAATTGAACGAAACGCGGTGCATCGTGCATTTCGCTTGCAATTCGTGAGAACTAGCAAGATTTCATCGTCCGGACGTGTAACACGGCGTATCTCGGCCATTTCTCAACGGATTCGTGCGAATCAAGTGTCATACGCGATTTTAGCGTCTAAAACAGACGGGGACCATGTTTTCGACGCTAAACACTCGCGGATGTCAGAGACACGAGAGTTCTTGCACGATTTGGACGAAACGCGGTGCATCGTGCGTTTCGCTTGCAAAACGTGAGAACTAACAAGATTTCATCGCCCGGAAGTGTAACACGGCGTATCTCGGCCATTTCTCAACGGATTCGTGCGAATCAAGTGTCATACGCGTTTTTTGCGTCTAAAACAGACGGGGACCACGTTTTCGACGCGAAACACTCGCGGATGTCCGAGATACGAGAGTTCTTGAACGAATTGAACGAAACGCGGTGCATCGTGCGTTTCGCTGGCAAAACGTGAGAACTAGCAAGATTTCATCGCCCGGAAGTGTAACACGGCGTATCTCGGCCATTTCTCAACGGATTCGTGCGAATCAAGTGTCATACGCGTTTTTAGCGTCTAAAACAGACGGGGACCACGTTTTCGACGCGAAACACTCGCGGATGTCCGAGATACGAGAGTTCTTGAACGAATTGAATGAATTCATCGTCCGGAAGTGCAACACGGCGTATCTCGGCCATTTCTCAACAGATTCGTGCGAATCAAGTGTCATACGCGTTTTTAGCTTCTAAAACAGACGGGGACCACGTTTTCGACGCGAAACACTCGCGGATGTCCGAGATACGAGAGTTCTTGAACGAATTGATCGAAACGAGGTGCATCGTGCGTTTCGCTTGCAAAACGTGAGAACTAGCAAGATTTCATCGTCCGGAAGTGTAACACGGCGTATATCGGCCATTTCTCAACGGATTCGTGCGAATCAAGTATCATACGCGTTTTTAGAGTCTAAAACAGACGGGGACGACGTTTTCGACGCGAAACACTCGCGGATGTCCGAGATACGAGAGTTCTCGGACGAATTGAACGAATTCATCGTCCGGAAGTGTAACACGGCGTATCTCGGCCATTTCTCAACGGATTCGTGCGAATCAAGTGTCATACGCGTTTTTAGCGTCTAAAACAGACGGGGACCACGTTTTCGACGCGAAACACTCGCGGATGTCCGAGATACGAGAGTTCTGGAACGAATTGAACGACTTCATCGTCCGGAAGTGTAACACGGCGTATCTCGGCTATTTATCAACGGATTCGTGCGAATCAAGTGTCATACGGGTTTTTAGCGTCTAAAACAGACGGGGACCACGTTTTGGCCGCAAAACACTCGCGGATGTCCGAGATACTAGGTTTCTTGAACGAATTGAACGAAACGCGGTGCATCGTGCGTTTCACTGGCAAAACGTGAGAACTAGCAAGATTTCATCGTCCGGAAGTGTAACACGGCGTATCTCGACCATTTCTCGACGGATTCGTGCGAATCAAGTGTCATACGCGTTTTTAGCGTCTAAAACAGACGGGGACCATGTTTTTGACGCGAAACACTCGCGGATGTCCGAGATACGAGAGTTCTTGTACGAATTGAACGAAACGCGGTGCATCGTGCGTTTCGCTTGCAAATCGTGAGAACTAGCAAGATTTCATCGTCCGGAAGTGTAACACGGCGTATCTCGGCCATTTCTCAACGGATTCGTGCGAATCTAGTGTGATAGGCGTTTTTAGCGTCTAAAACAGACGGGGACCACGTTTTGGCCGCAAAACACTCGCGGATGTCCGAGATACGAGGTTTCTTGAACGAATTGAACGAAACGCGGTGCATCGTGCGTTTCACTGGCAAAACGTGAGAACTAGCAAGATTTCATCGTCCGGAAGTGTAACACGGCGTATCTCGGCCATTTCTCAACGTAAACAAATGCGAGAGCGAATCTCGCCGAAGATCGGAGCAGGCTTTGCCTGTTGGAAAGAGGACGGAGCTTGACCCCTTTGCACTTCCCCCAGAATCGCTAAAACGAACACATCTCGTCGAGCTATTTTGCGGGTTTCTAACATGCCTGTGCTTGCTGCCTGTGCTGCCTGTGCTTGCTGTGTTGCCTGTGCTTGCTGCCTGTGCTTGCTGTGCTGCCTGTTAGCGATGCATTTGATTTCGCCCATAACACGCGGTAATTCGACAGTGGCATACGACAGTGCGTTGCTGTGTCACCTGTTTTTGGAGGCGCCGTGAGTCGCGGATCATCTGTTTACCTCGGCGGCCGGTGCATTGACCTGCGTCTCAGTAAGAGTAAGCATTGTAAACAAATGCAAGAGTGAATCTCGCCGAAGATCGGAGCAGGCTTTGCCTGTTGGAAAGAGGACGGAGCTTGACCCCTCTGCACTTCCCCCAGAATCGCTAAAACGAATACACCTCTTCGAGCTATTTTGCGGATTTCCAACATGCCTGTGCTTGCTGCCTGTGCTTGCTGTGCTGCCTGTGCTTGCTGCCTGTGCTTGCTGTGTTGCCTGTGCTTGCTGCCTGTGCTTGCTGCCTGTGCTTGCTGTGCTGCCTGTGCTTGCTGCCTGTGCTTGCTGTGCTGCCTGTGCTTGCTGCCTGTGCTTGCTGTGCTGCCTGTGCTTGCTGCCTGTGCTTGCTGTGCTGCCTGTGCTTGCTGCCTGTGCTTGCTGTGCTGCCTGTGCTTGCTGCCTGTGCTTGCTGTGCTGCCTGTGCTTGCTGTGCTGCCTGTGCTTGCTGCCTGTGCTTGCTGTGCTGCCTGTGCTTGCTGCCTGTGCTCGCTGTGCTGCATGTGCTCGCTGTGCTGCCTGTGCTGCCTGTGCTTGCTGTGCTGCCTGTGCTTGCTGCCTGTGCTTGCTGTGCTGCCTGTGCTTGCTGCTTGTGCTTGCTGTGCTGCCTGTGCTCGCTGTGCTGCCTGTGCTGCCTGTGCTTGCTGCCTGTGCTTGCTGTGCCGCCTGTGCTTGCTGCCTGTGCTTGCTGTGTTGCCTGTGTTTGCTGTGCTGCCTGTGCTTGCTGCCTGTGCTTGCTGTGCTGCCTGTGCTTGCTGTGCTGTCTGTGCTGCCTGTGCTTGCTATGCTGCCTGTGCTTGCTGTGCTGCCTGTGCTTGCTGCCTGTGCTTGCTGTGCTGCCTGTGCTGCCTGTGCTTGCTGCCTGTGCTTGCTGTGCTGCCTGTGTTTGCTGTGCTGCCTGTGCTTGCTGCCTGTGCTTGCTGTGCTGCCTGTGCTTGCTGCCTGTGCTTGCTGCCTGTGCTTGCTGTGCTGCCTGTGTTTGCTGTGCTGCCTGTGTTTGCTGTGCTGTCTGTGCTGCCTGTGCTTGCTATGCTGCCTGTTCTTGCTGTGGTGCCTGTGCTTGCTGTGCTGCCTGTGCTTGCTGGCTGTGCTTGCTGTGCTGCCTGTGCTTGCTGCCTGTGCTTGCTGTGCTGCCTGTGCTGCCTGTGCTTGCTGCCTGTGCTTGCTGTGCTGCCTGTGCTTGCTGCCTGTGCTTGCTGTGCTGCCTGTGTTTGCTGTGCTGCCTGTGCTTGCTTTGCTGCCTGTGCTTGCTGCCTGTGCTTGCTGTGCTGCCTGTGTTTGCTGGCTGTGCTTGCTGTGCTGCCTGTGCTTGCTGCCTGTGCTTGCTGTGCTGCCTGTGTTCGCTGTGCTGCCTGTGCTTGCTGTGCTGCCTGTGCTTGCTGCCTGTGCTTGCTGTACTGCCTGTGCTTGCTGCCTGTGTTTGCTGTGCTGCCTGTGCTGCCTGTGCTTGCTGCCTGTGCTTGCTGTGCTGCCTGTGCTTGCTGCCTGTACTTGATGTGCTGCCTGTGCTTGCTGTGCTGCCTGTGCTTGCTGCCTGTGCTTCCTGTGCTGCCTGTGCTTGCTGTGCTGACTGTGCTTGCTGCCTGTGCTTGCTGTGCTGCCTGTTAGCGATGCATTTGATTTCGCCCATAACACGCGGTAATTCGAGAGTGGCACACGACAGTGCGTTGCTGTGTCACCTGTTTTTGGAGGCGCCGAGAGTCGCGGATCATATGTTTACCTCGGCGGCCGGTGCATTGACCTGCGTCTCAGTAAGAGTAAGCATTGTAAACAAATGCGAGAGTGAATCTCGCCGAAGATCGGAGCAGGCTTTGCCTGTTGGAAAGAGGACGGAGTTTGACCCCTCTGCACATCCCAAGAATAGCTAAAAAACGAACACATCTCGTCGAGCTATTTTGCGGGTTTCTAACATGGCTGTGCTTGCTGTGCTGCCTGTGTTTGCTGTGCTGCCTGTGCTTGCTGCCTGTGCTTGCTGTGCTGCCTGTGTTTGCTGCCTGTGCTTGCTGCCTGTGCTTGCTGTGCTGCCTGTGCTTGCTGTGCTTGCTATGCTGCCTGTGCTTGCTGTGCTGCCTGTGCTTGCTGTGCTGCCTGTGTTTGCTGTGCTGCCTGTGCTTGCTGCCTGTGCTTGCTGTGCTGCCTGTGCTTGCTGCCTGTGCTTGCTATGCTGCCTGTGCTTGCTGTGCTTGCTATGCTGCCTGTGCTTGCTGTGCTGCCTGTGCTTGCTGTGCTTGCTGTGCTGCCTGTGTTTGCTGTGCTGCCTGTGCTTGCTGCCTGTGCTTGCTGCCTGTGCTTGCTGTGCTGCCTGTGCTTGCTGCCTGTGCTTGCTGTGCTGCCTGTGTTTGCTGTGCTGCCTGTGCTTGCTGCCTGTGCTTGCTGCTTGTGCTTGCTGTGCTGCCTGTGCTTGCTGCCTGTGCTTGCTGTGCTGCCTGTGCTTGCTGCCTGTGCTTGCTATGCTGCCTGTGCTTGCTGTGCTGTCTGTGCTTGCTGCCTGTGCTAGCTGTGCTGCCTGTTAGCGATGCATTTGATTTCGCCCATAACACGCGGTAATTCTACAGTGGCACACTACAGTGCGTTGCTGTGTCACCTGTTTTTGGAGGCGCCGAGAGTCGCGGATCATATGTTTACCTCGGCGGCCGTTGCATTGACCTGCGTCTCAGTAAGAGTAAGCATTGTAAACAAATGCGAGTGTGAATCTGGCCGAAGATCGGAGCAGGCTTTGCCTGTTGGAAAGAGGACGGAGCTTGACCCCCTCTGCACTTCCCCCAGAATCGCTAAAACGAACACATCTCGTCGAGCTATTTTGCGGGTTTCTAACATCAGAAGTGGGATATAGTGAATGTTACGCGCCTTAGCTGCAAAGCTAATTCTTGATTCATTTTCGTTGATTTTATTGTGCTGTGGATTGTGTCGTGTTGTGTTTCTTTGTGTGCTTTTGTTGGTTTCCTCGTTTTTTTTTTCCCTTTCGTTTTGTTCGGGACGTGATCGGGACACTAAAAAATGGAGAACTCGCGTGCTCCCCCGTCCTTGGAGGACATCATCCGCCAAGTGGTAGCCGAAATTGCAAGAGGCGTAATGCCGGCTACCCCGAAGATTATTAATGCAACGACACCTCCTCTTTTGGATATGGTGCCGCAATTCCATGGTACCGAACTGAATGACGACGCTAATGCTTGGTGCAACGAAGTGGAACATATCACTCGTGATTCGACCCCGCAACAGCGGTTGAGTGCCGCCACCCATGCGCTTGCGGGTTCTGCTAAAGCATGGTACCAAGAATGGAAAGGGAGACCCCGAACGTGGGACAAATTCAAGGAGGACTTGTGCGCCATTTTCGGTCCGCAGAAGAAACTCCACGAATGCTTGCTACGGGCGCTGACCTATAACAGCGACGACGCGACCACGTACGTGGAATATGCAAGGAAAAAAGTGGGCTATCTCGAGTAGGCGCGTGTAGCATTTCGACCTGATGAATTGGTGGAGCTGACAATAAGCACAATCACAGATCAGAACGTGCGACAGGCCATGCTGTCCGCGAATTACGCGACGCCATCGGCGCTGATCACGGGCACGACCAATTTTGTAAAAGAAACGAAACCAAGGGAAAGATTTGCACGCGATGGCGGAGAACGCGCTCGGAACCGACAAGACGGCAGATGCTACCAATGCAATGAGCTGGGACATTAACGGGTGAATTGCCCGAAAAGGAGAAAATTATTACCGCAACGGGAAACTCCCAGCGTAACTAACTGCAATTTTTGCAAAAAGAGGGGCCATACCGAATCGCAATGTTGGGCGAAGCGGCGAACAGCCCAAAACCATCAAGGTTCGAAGAAACCCGATGCCAACGTGTGCTACTCAGTAGAACACAAACTGACACCAATACCATTGAGACAGATGATCGTACGACGCCGTTTGATCGACAATGGCGCAACATGTTCCATCGTGAGAGAAAGTGTTGCCGACCGGGCAAACTGCAAAGTAAACGCGTACACGACGACAATACAAGGACTGTGTGAGTCTAGCACGACGACCGTCGGATGCACATCAGCATTAATTCAGACGGAGGATGTGTCCACTGAGTTGGATTTGTTTGTTGTCCCGGATACTGCAATACCGTACGAGGTCATCATCGGGAAGAATGTCCTGGTGCATGCCGATCGACGCATTGTGACGGAACCTGATGGGACGACGAGGCTTCAACGGTGCGGACTTGTCACGGCAGAAAGGAACGAGGCTACAACGAAGGCACCGTGCTTCACACTCGACGTTGCGAACGATTCTCTTAGAGATCTTTTAAGAAAATTCGAGCGAATGTTGACCACTGGCAATCACGTGCGGTCCGTAAGTACGGCGGAACTCAAAATAATTACTCGGGAGAACAAGGTAATAAATTACCACCCCTACCGTCTGTCACTTTCGGAACGGGAGAAATTAAGGGGGATCATAGATGACCTCATAAGTAACGGCATAATACGCGAAAGCAACTCGCCGTTTGCAAGCCCCGTTATCTTAGTGAAAAAGAAAAATGGAGAGGACCGTCTGTGCGTGGATTTCGGGGCGCTAAATAGAATTACGGTTCAAGACAGATACCCTTTACCACTAATCGACGATCAATTGGATCGTTTGGGAAAGGGTAGGGTATTTACTACGATAGACATGGCCGCGGGATTTCACCAAATACCCATTGCCGCCGATTCAATTTGTAAAACTGCCTTTGTTACCCCCGACGGGCATTATGAGTATATCCGTATGCCCTTCGGCCTTTGTAATGCGCCCGCTATCTTTCAGAGAGCCATTAACGCGGCTCTAGGCAAACTAAGAAATAGCATCGCATTAGTCTATATGGACGATATTTTGATCCCATCGCAAACGGTCGAGGAAGGGCTACAGAGTTTAGAGCGCGTGTTGGAGGTATTGGACAAGGCAGGATTCACGTTAAACATCGCAAAATGTAAATTTTTTGAAACTTCGATCAATTACCTGGGTCGAGAGATATCATCCGAAGGCAGAAAGCCAGGCAAAGAAAAAGTTAAAGCCCTAGTACAATCACCAGTTCCATACAATATGAAGCAGATAAGACAATTTATTGGCCTAGCGAGTTATTTCCGGAAGTTTGTACCTGAATTCGCGGTGCGAACGGCGTGCTTGACCAAATTAACAAAACATAATGAGCCGTGGGTATGGGGTAAAAAACAGGAAGAAGGGCGATCGTACATCATAGACAAACTGAGTACACACCCTTTGCTCGTAATATTCGACCCAACGCGAGATACGGAGCTCCACACCGACGCTAGTTCCTTTGGATATGGTGCAATCCTCTTCCAAAAAGTGGAAAAGGAACTACGCGTGGTCGCATATTTTAGTCGTCGTACCAGCCCAGAGGAATCGCGCTATCATTCGTATGAACTAGAGACACTCGCGATTGTGAACGCACTGAAATACTTCCGCGTATATCTGCTTGGTATGCAGTTTAAAATTGTCACCGACTGTAATGCCATTAAGGCTACGCAAAACAAAAAAGATTTATTACCACGCTTAGCTCGTTGGTGGATATTTCTACAAGACTTTTCCTTTGATCTTGAATATAGGAAAGGCAAATACGTAGAGCACGTGGATTATTTAAGTAGAAATCCGTGTAAAAACTATCGCGTAAACGTAATTTGTGAGGGCTCCTGGCTAGAAATCGCGCAGAAAAATGATGAAGAAACGCAAAACATGATCGAGCGGGTAAAGTCGAACGAAACTGTTATTACGGATTTCGAGCTAAGAGACGGTATACTGTGTCGAAAAACACTCCGGGACACAGGCCGAGTGATCTACCGAAGTTTTGTCCCGAAGGGAAGCCGCCTTGGTTTGTTGCGTCTGTACCTTGACGAAAACTGTCATGCAGGCTTTGAAAAAACATACGACCGCATCGCGAAAAAATACTGGTTCCCAAAAATGCTAAGATTTGTCCGTAAGTACATCGATCACTGCATTACTTGCGTAGTATGCAAACGACAGACCGGACCGAAACAAGGGAAATTGCACCCAATTGAAAAGAAGCCTTTCCCCTTCGACACGATACACTGTGACTGTGTCGGTCCATTTGAAAAAACGAAAGATGGATATGAACACCGCCGTATAGTTAGCAGACAACTATCACCGATTTCGCTTATTTTGGTCCCAATCGTTTACGGTAGTTTACGCAAGTTTACGCAATCGATTTCAGAGTTTACGAAATCGTAGTTTGCCCGTAATTAACAATTTCGAGAATGGGGTAATGTAGGTCTTGCAAGCGCCGCCAGTGGCCGAAAGCAGAAGCTGACCAGATGCGGAACCTGGCGAAATATCTTTTACGTATCTCGTGTGCAACGGTCTCAATCGTTTACGAATAGTTTTCGCAAGCTGCTGTATCAATTTCGGAGTTTACGAAATCGTATTTTGGCCGTAATTAACAATTTCGGGAATGGGGTAATGTAGATCATGCGAGCGCCTCCAGTGGCCGAAAGCAGAAGCTGACCAGATGCGGAACTTGGCAAAATAATTTTGACGTATCTCGTGTGTAACGGTCTCAATCGTTTACGAATAGTTTTCGCAAGCTGCTGTATTGATTTCGGAGTTTACGAAATCGTATTTTGGCCGTAATTAACAATTTCGGGAATGGGGTAATGTAGATCTTGCGAGCGCCTCCAGTTGCCGAAAGGAGAAGCTGACCAGATGCAAACTCTAGCGAAATAATTTTGACGTTTCTCGTGTGTAATGGTCTCAATCGTTTACGAATAGTTTTCGCAAGCTGCTGTATCAATTTCGGTGTTTACGAAATCGTATTTTGGCCGTAATTAACAATTTCGGGAATGGGGTAATGTAGATCTTGCGAGCGCCTCCAGTTGCCGAAAGGAGAAGCTGACCAGATGCAAACTCTAGCGAAATAATTTTGACGTATCTCGTGTGTAATGGTCTCAATCGTTTACGAATAGTTTTCGCAAGCTGCTGTATCAATTTCGGTGTTTACGAAATCGTATTTTGGCCGTAATTAACAATTTCGGGAATGGGGTAATGTAGATCTTGCGAGCGCCTCCAGTGGCCGAAAAGAGAACCTGACCAGATGCAAACTCTGGCGAAATAATTTTGACGTATCTTGTGTGTAACGGTCTCAATCGTTTACGAATAGTTTTCGCAAGCTGCTGTATCGATTTCGGAGTTTACGAAATCGTAGTTTGCCTGTTATTAACAATTTTATAATCGGCTATCGTGCAGCGTTGATTTGCTCGCAAGCGCCGACGTTTCCCGAAGAGAGAAGCTGACCAGATACAGAAAGTGGCGTAATAACTTTGACGTATCTCGTGTGTAATGGTCTCAGTCGTTTACGAATAGTTTACGCAAGCTGCTGTATCGATTTCGGAGTTTACGAAATCATAATTTGCCCGTAATTAACATTTTCAGAATCGTCTATCGTGCAGTGTTGATTTGCTCGCAAGCGCCTCCGTTGGCCGAAGGGAGAGGCTGATCAGATGTATACCCTGACCAAGTAGTTTTGACTTTTGACGTATCTCACGTCTTCCATCGACAAGTAGTACAAGAAAAATATTGTATCGTGGAATTGAGCAATGGGTTGCAAGTGATTCCAACCTGTTGGTTAAATGCTAACAAAAGTGTTAGCAAATGGCCAGGCCACGTCAAGTCGCTGAACAAATTAGAGAAATTAATAATTTCCGAGGCTTTATCTCAAACCTCGTGAGAGGATTGTGCAGTTATTAGCGTTGCTTTGGGTCGACAGGTATGTATAGTGGATATTATTAATAATGTGTGTATGTGTTTATATATAATATAGATGTCTATATTTTTTATACCTAGAAGACCTGTTGATGTCATAATAATAAACAATTATAAACTTTGTAGATGATTGAGTATGGGTCCAAGAAAAATTAAATGAGGCACAGGACACATCTGATGTTTTCTATTCGGATGAGCTCTTGGAATATGAGTTAGCTGCGGCCTTAAAAAACCGAAGGAGGGCTACGGTCAAAAGGGTCATATCCTCGGAAGAAGAGAGTATGGAGTCCATATCTAAAAACCCAAGAAAAAATCAACATATGACGACACATTCACAGACGAGCGGAGAGTACATTAACCAATCTACTAATAACACCTGTAATGCTTGAACCCTTATTCGATTCATCAACACCTGGCGGTTTGACGTTCATTGCATATGATGAGAATGAACCCCCTACCACTGTTTACATAGCCATGGAGGTAAGCTTCATATTATTGGAGTGTATTCATAATAATCATGATTATTGCAAATGTCTCTCATCTTTTTCCAATATCCCTTAGCTACTGAAACTATTGCAGCTCAAGGCAGTGCCTGTGGAAACTGGGAGCATCATCCTTACACCTCAGAAATTGGTAAATAAAACAAAAAACCATTCATATCAATGTTTCTACCTTCTGTTTTACATATTTTAGGATTTCGAAAATGTGTTTACAAAATGCTGTCTACGATATCTTTACAAATAAAGGATCTGTACACAAAAGTCGATTTTTTGTTGGAGTCCAAAAATTAAAATGCCGAAGTTGATGGTGACGAAATATCCGAAAATGAATTGCAGCGGGTTCCCATAGTGCAAAGTATGGATGATTTGGCCTCATTTGAGCCCAAACTTCAACAGCCTGAATTAAAAAAAAATTGGTAATTATTTTTTAATCACATGTTCCTCTAAAGTACCATTATTGCTCTACAACGAAAAAAGTAATATCTTTCGTGGTACAAAATATAATAAAAACCATCTATAACATTTCCTCCCAACAACTGAGGTTTCCTGAACATGTTGTTGTCAGCATCAAAAGCATTGAAGTCACGCCACTGCTCATTTGTGTATAATGCCTATTCAGATGAATGTTTGTACTATTACAGTTTCTATGGGCGTGGGCGTGGGCATGGGCATGGGTAAAGGTAAAGGATATATAAGGATAGGTTTGGTGCATGTCCGCGAGAGAATCATTATTTCATGTTTTTACTTTAATTCCACAATACTCTTTCTCGCCTATGAAGGAATCAATACATGGTGTTTTTTTGTGTTGAATTCACATCTCTCTCGCTATAACTATCAATTTTATTGGTTCATATTGATCTGCAATACTCTTTTGCTTTCACAATATTTCTATTATAACTTATATTAATTAGTTGCTGTTTTGATCTGCCTTTTATGTACACATGATAACATCATGAAATTTTTTAGATTCGTCGACTTAAATATTGTTGGCCCAGGTAAGCTGACTATGTGCGTAGCAGCTGTAATATCCCGAGTACTTGCAGACGGAATCGCAGTAAATTTCATTTGGCAGGGCCGCTTGCAGAAGCAAAGCTTTCAAAAATTGCGGAATGCGAACTTATTCCAAAGTATTTTCCTACAGATATACATTATTAATAATCTTTTAATAATCACTAATATTCTTTTATTATTTTATAGTAGTCTGTATGCCCGTTGGCAATAATAAGTTGAAAAAGGCGGAAGTAAATGACGTCATTGGCAAGTGGTTCACTCAAGCAAAAACGAGAATTGAGCAAAAAATGAAATCTTAATAAATAGAATTGAGACTAGGTTAAGATTTTGTTATATTTACTATTATATTTAGTGTAGTTTTTATAATTACTGTTATATTTAATGTAAATATTTTATATGTACTTTTATATTTAGTGTAATTTAATATTTTATTAATAAAAATAATTTATTGTAAAACAAATTTTCTTGAATTATTCATAATGTAAAACAGAATCGTATGTAGGATATAATATTGAATGAATATTCTAAGGACCTTGATGCAATATTCTGTGTCATCTTCCTGCAATATTCCCGCAAATTTCGAGGGGGCTGACATAGGAATATTGCAGCAATATTCCTACAATACTCCGACAATGTGACCTGCAAGGGTCAGCATTGCAAAGTAATATTTGTGCTACATGCCAACAAAATTCCTTGCTGTCGTGAAATTTACAATTTCAGAATCGGCTATCATGCAGCTTCTCCCTTCGGCCAACGGCGGCGCTTGGGAGCCAATCGACGCTGCACGATAGCCGATTCTGAAATTGTTAATTACGGCCAAAAACGATTTCGTAAACTCCGAAATCGATACAGCAGCTTCCGAAAACTATTCGTAAACGATTGAGACCATTACACACGAGATACGTCAAAATTATTTCGCCAGGTTCCGCATCTGGTCAGCTTCTGCTTTCGGCCACTGGCGGCGGTTGCAAGACCTACATTACCCGATTCTCGAAATTGTTAATTACGGCCAAAATACGATTTCGTAATCTCCGAAATCAATACAGTAGCTTGCGAAAACTATTCGTAAACGATTGAGACCATTACACACGAGATACGTCAAAATTATTTCGCTAGAGTTTGCATCTGGTCAGCTTCTCCTTTCGGCCAATGGAGGCGCTTGCAAGACCTACATTACCCGATTCCCGAAATTGTAAATTACGGCCAAAATACGATTTCGTAAACTCCGAAATGGATACAACAGCTTGCGAAAACTATTCGTAAACGATTGACACCGTTACACACGAGATACGTCAAAATTATTTCGCCAGGTTCCGCATCTGGTCAGCTTCTGCTTTCGGCCACTGGCGGCGCTTTCAAGACCTACATTACCCGATTCTCGAAATTGTTAATTACGGCCAAAATACGATTTCGTAAACTCCGAAATCGATACAGCAGCTTGCGAAAACTATTCGTAAACGATTGAAACCGTTAGACCGGCTGTTCCACCTCTGGGTAAAGTGTCACGTAGCGAAGTTACCAGATAAAACTAGACAAAAGTAAATCTTGCGTTGTTCCACCTTTTGGTAAAATTTATCCTCCTGGTAAATGAAGCTACCTGACGGATAAATTACACGGTACCGAATCCGCCGTGTAAGCCACTACCTAACAGATAAATATATGGTGGGGGTAGAAAGTGCACGCAGTGGGAGGTAGAAGTCTTATATCTCTCGTTCGTATAGTAAGTAGTTTGCTTTGGTTGGGTTAGGTCGTTTTCGCAAACTACATATTAAAAATATTTCAGTTTTCAAAAGTAGAAGTAAATCTTCAAGATAACCGGGTGTTATATGGAGACGACGATGAGGATGAATGCATAGAAGAAATTATAGTGGTTATTCGGAAACCGTATACTGTTCGTCCGCGTCCAAACTATGTTAACCAATATACCGACTCCGAGTTTGCAAGGCAGTTATACCTACATATCAAATATTTTACAAATCAATTAATTACAAATAATTAATTGACAATTTCATGTAAGACTATGTGACGATTTACTTCGAAGATTTGTAACATTTATTTGTGTAACAGTAAGCAATCTATGCATACACAAGCATATTTTTACAATATTGACATAATTATGAAATAGCAACGGTCTGGGTTAGGATTAGGTTAACAATAGGAAATAAAATAATTTTAAATAATTTCTTTATTTAACAAAAATATTTTATTAGGCAGAATTATAACGAATACCATCAATAAGACGGCCCCCCCCCCCCCCCCCCCAGACAGCAAGGAATATTGCGGGAATATTGCCTGAAAATTACAACCTTGCGCAATATTGCTAACGTTGCACCAATATTGCAGTAATATTGCAATGTCAGGGTAAAATGCGCAATATTGCAATAATGTTGCAGTGACATATGTACATTGTAACTTATTAAATGACATTTTTCAGACTCGTCGACTTGTAAATGTCACGGGACCGTGCAAGTTGTCCACATGTATATCCGCAATCACGGTCCGACTGATTGCAGGCGAAGTCGCTGTCGATTTTAGCTGGAAGGGACGCCTGCAGAAGCAATGCTTTCATAAATTAAGGACGGCGAATTTGCTCCAAGTGCGTTTCTTACATATATACCCGGAAACCGACAAATATTGCTGAAATATTATATAAATACATTATTAATAATCTTTTCCCTAATAATCATTCATTATTTTATAGAAGTCTGTATGGTCGCGTCGGCCAAAATAAATGGAGGGAAGCTGATATCGAGGACGGAATTGCGAAGTGGTTGACGCAAGCGAAAACAAGAATACACCGCGCAAAGTGAAAATAGAAATAAAATGTAATTTAAGGATAGGTTAGGGTTTTATTATTATTTCTTGTTGTATGTTTTAATTCATGGTATAATAAAAATAGTATTTGTATTCTAAAATATATAAAATTTCCCTCAATTATTTCCATAAAGTGAAACCATAATCATATGCAGCATGCAATGTTGAAGGAATATTATAGGGACCTTGACTCAATATTGCAGGTAAGATTCCTGCAATATTTCACGCAAGATTTCTGTAATATTCCGCAACGTTGCAAAGAAGCGGATATAGGAATATTCCTGCAATTTTCCTGCAATACTCCGGCAATCTCACTGCAAGGTTTAGGCAATGCGAAATAATATTCATGCAATATTCCTGCAATATTTTTTGCTGTCCGGGCCATTACGTTTATCGTACACTGGTTTAAGTTTTTGTTTTCAAATCATGCGGGTTAACGCAGAATAGTGTATATGTGCCATCTGGTGACTAGACAAGTCGTCAAAAGGTCTGGATAACTACCAAGAGGATAAAATATGATGGAACAACCCATGTTTAAGGCCGGGTTGTTCCACCTCTCGGTAAACTGTCAGGTAGCGAAGTTACCAAATAAAAACTAGACAAAAGTTATCTTGCGTTGTTCCACCTTTGGGTAAAATTTATCCTCCTGGTAAATGAAGCTACCGACAGGATAAACTATCCGGTCGCGAATCAACCGTGTAAGCCGCTAACTAACAGATAAATATGTGGTGGGGGTAGAAAGTGCACGCTGTGTGAGGGGTGGGAGGTGGGAGGTAGAAGTCATATCTCATTCGCATATGGAGTATATAGTTTGCTTTCGTTGAGTCAGATCGTTTTCGCAAAGTACGCTAATAAAATATTTAGAGTTTAAAAAATGGAAATGAATCTCCAAGATGACCGAGTGTTGTATGGCGACGACGATGAGGAGGAATGCATACAAGAAATCGTATTGGTTATTCGGAAACTGTATCATATACCGTTTGTCGGCGTCCAAATTTTGTTGAATTATATAATGACTCCGAGTTCGCAAGGCGTTTTCGGTTCCGCAAACAAACTACCTTGAACATTATGGCACTTGTGGAAAATAATATAAGGAGCAGGACGGACAGGTAAATATTGAATGTATCTTTCTTTTATAAGGTTATTTTATAAAATGCATGCCGAAATTAACAATTGTGTACTGTATTAGCTGACAATTTACATTTTAAAGCCTATTAAAAGATTGTGCAAATATCCGATATTACGATAAAAATCGGATTATGAGATTTGCTAATTAACGTCACGATATCTATATATGCAAAGATAATCGTGATTAATATATGTATATATTTTTCTTTCAGAAATCATGCTCTGTCGCCATTGCTGAAATTGCTCTTGACATTGCATTTTTATGCCTCCGGAACGTTCCAGATGGCAATTGGTGATTTTGGCAGCATCCACAATTCGACAGTGTGCCGCATAATCAACCAAGTTACCGAAGCATTAGCTGCATTGCGGCCCTAATTCATTATAATTGAGCTACCGGTTACAAATGACGACTTAATGCTAATACAAACACAATTTTGTGAGAGCGCTCGCTTTCCTCGAGTGGCTGGTGCTATAGATTGCACTCACATTAAAATACAATCACCAGGTATTGATTATATTTACGAATTATAAGTGTATGTACATTATTGTCATATTGCTTTTATTGATAGGCGGAGACGAAGCTGAAACGTTCAGAAACAGAAAAGGAATATTTACCATAAATGTTCAGGCTGTTTGTGATAGCAAATTTAAAAGTCTAATAAACAAAAATAAACAACGAAATAATTTAACTCGGAATAACACAATAAATAAAGTATAGTTTAAGAAGAAATGTAAGAAAAACTTTATTTTTTAAGCGAGAAAGCACGTCGGTAGTCGTTGGAGTCGCAAAGAAGAAGATGGAGAAGGAAGAAGCGTAACAACTATCGTCTTAGCAACTAATTCCCTTATTTTATTATTTCTTTTATTATAATAAATCAATGGGCAATCAATCAATCATATAAGACGGTCTCCTTTTACATTTATCGTACACTGGTTCAAGTTTTCGTTTTCAAATCATGCGCGTTAACGCAGAATAGTGTATATGTGCCATCTGGTGGCTGGGTAAATCGTCATAAGTATGGATAACTTTACCGAGAGGATAAAATATGATGGAACAACCCATGTATAAAAGTAGCCGGTAAGTGCTGGGTAGGGCTTATCCTCTAGGTAGCTACCGGACAGATATCCTGATATTTACCGAGAGGTGGAACAACCGGCCTATGTCTATTTGGAAAAAACAAAAAATGAGCAAGTATTATATTTTTACAATCAGCATGTACAATTCCCAAAGGAAAGCAATTTCGATATGTATTAACAATTAACCTTCACTACCTCTAAAACAAAAAATCATGTGTAATTTGAATGCGTTTGATAATATTTTTTACTTTATTCACCGACGAGATATTCTTAAAGACTGCCAGCGCCTGTGTTAAACAGCGGCCCGCAAATGGGCGCTGGATGGGGTCTGAGGGGGCGCTGAGGTCTCTTGGCGGCGTCGGTTGGCATCGGTAATTGGAGCTAGTACCGTAGGTAATAGACAAACATAGAACGTTGACATTACCCATTGTGTAACTGCTTAAAACGTAATGAGATTTTATTTTATAATTTTATTTCACCCTCACCTATGTAATCGACACTTCACAGATGCATACATAATTAAAGAGTAATTAGCACGTGATTTAAAAATAACATCAATTTCTTTCGCTACTTTGCAATATCTGTTTTATATATATCAAAACAGTTCGTTGCGCCTCGGATCAACTTTTCATGCGGCCTCGGGCTGCCCTCATGTGCATTCGAGTTCAAATTGGTACGCGGCTCCATGTTTTGCAACAAATCGAAAAACTTGTTTAAATAGACCAATGAAAGCGTAAGAATCGATTAGTGTATTGCGGAAAATATCGAGTGCCCGGGGAAACGGTGCAATATTTATGGATGTTCGGTCACGTTTGACTTCGTTTATCTTGGCTTGTCTCGGAAACGGTCAATAGAACACAACCGTGCAAGGTATCGCTGTGAAGCTCTCGACACGATCTGTTCGAATATACGAAGAACATTTTGCATTGTTTTAAGCTAAACATTTTAAACATTCTTTACCAAATTCGTTGTGTTGCACTCACAGTTGCCGAGATAGACTGACAATGAGTTAAACACGGCAGCACACCCGCATGAAATAAACGCTTAGAAACCATACTTGACTAGCTCAACTTTACTCTCCAATCTGCAAGTCTTAGTCCTACACTCCTACTCAACTGACAACTCAATCAAACTTGAGCATACCCGATTTTTTTATGTAATTGCTCATTAGTCGTTTTTATAAGAATATAAAATAAAGTTTACATCCGCAGCGCAGGACGCTATATATTAAAATGGTCGGAGAATTTCTGCTGTCAGTGCGTAACTTCCACAACTATTTTATTTATCGTTTCAGAAGAAATATACCTGTTGTATGATGCAGTAAAATTAGACACTAGAATTTATGGCAGATTAGTCATTTTTACTAAAAATTGGAAAGGATTCCGAAAAATAGGTGTGCGCAATGATGTTATTCAGAAAAGTTGCTAGATTCTTTTTTATAGTCTAAATTTTAAATTGACGATCTGAATGTGTGGGTATCGGGTAAAGCTTGTAATCGGAAATCAAATTCGCTTTTTTATTTTTACGCACGTGTGTCCTACAATCATATACATTTGTACAATGTACATACATCCGTGGCTAACTGCCTCGTGAGTCGTGCGTCGTCACCTCTCTCCCCCCTTCACTCATCGCGACGCTTATGTTTTTCGCCGGACGCGCGCCGAGGCTCGGGCCCGGGCCGGCGATACACGGCAAGGGACTGGTGTGGCGTGTGTGTCACTTCCCACAGAATGTTATTCAACGTACAAAAAATATTAATTTTTTCCTTTCTAAAAACTGAGGATTACGGAGATAAACGGATTTTAGATTTGTTTTCAGCGCCTAAAAGTCTGAAAATTAACCAACAGATGCTCTTATGTAATAAAATACATGTTCGGCCTCAGCATTACGTCATCAGGGGCGCGTAGGCAAGCCGGGGCAAACCGATTCAATGGTTTCACATTGCCCTCATCGATTGATCGGTTCGCTGCCGTACGAAAAAAAATGTAGTGTGTCGGAGACTTATTCTAATGTTGGAGAATCGGTGTAGCTTGCTCGGGCCGATCCGCGACTGTCTGTCTGAACGCGTGAACGAGAAATCATTGGTGGTTCGAGATTCATTCTAGACTTGGAGAATCGGTGTAGCTTGATCTTTTTCAAAAGCAAATCAGACTGAGGAAAAACATCTCTAACTTTGTGATATTTAAAAAGTATAAAAACGATTATAATTCATTAAAATATTGCCACTCTTCCGATGCCGACATTTGCTCACAGCCCGATCCGACAGTCTCGGATCGGCCCGAGCAAGCAACACCGATTCTCCAATACTAGAATGAATCTCCAACACACCAATGATTTCTCGTTCACCCAGTGTGGCCAGAAGTGGCTCTTTTACACCATCGGTGCCCGCGGGAGTGGGGATACGCGCAAGTGTGCGTGCCCTGTCTGTGAGAGCTGCGCACACCTTTTCTCGCCGAATCGCGCTCGGCGTGGAGAGAAGGACGGAACTATGCTGTGTCTCCCTTCCACCAACGTCGTATGTGACGTCAGATATCGTGACGACACATAAGGACAGAACTATGCTCCGTCCCCTTTCAACCAATATCGCGCGTTGCGTCTTTGTTCGACATGCAGTCGTATCAGGCAAATTCTTCCTGACGTACGCTGTCGTGTGTTCAAATCGCGTGTTACGTACGATCCCTCAGAACGTCTATTCCGCTGACAAAATATTAAAAACTATCCGTAGTAAGTACTAAAATATTTGTAAATGAATGTCGTTTGTCGCCGTGTGATAAATTATTAAGAAGAAAATTATTCTTTGAACAAAAATTGAACCATGACTGGGCGCGAACCTACGAAAAAAACCAACGTGTTGACGAGCGACGATGAGTACGACGAATCAATCCCAAACCCAAACTGTCCTCGATTGACTTTCCTCTGGATCGCGCTCTGCTCAGGGCGGTGGTGCCCGATTTGCCTTCCGGCTGAAAGAACGCAATGGTACGTGCGATGCCTTATGCGAAATCTGGCACCACTGTCACGGGCCTGAGTGCGGAACATAGTTCCGTCCTTCTCTCCACGCCGAGCGCGATTCGGCGAGAAACGGTGCGCGCAGCTCTCACAGATAGGGCACGCACACTTGCACGTATCCCCACTCCCGCGGGCACCGATTGTGTAAAAGAGCCACTTCTGGACAGTCGCGAATCGGGCCAAGCAAGCTACACCGATTCTCCCATACTAGAATGAATCTCCAACACACCAATGACTTCTCGTTCACCCGCTCAGACAGACAGTCGCGGTTCTCCTTGTCCGTCACGACATTGGGTCGAGTCGGGAGGACGACGCGACGGGACAATTCGCAACGAAGCTCCTTGACACATCTTTGGCAACGAATCGAGTAGCCACTGTGACTGTTAGGGGCCATAGGCCAAATATGATTTTGTAAAGTTTGAAAGGGTATTTTATATTATTATTTAATTGCAGTAGAGATTTACTCGTACACTCCAGTGGTTTAGATAACACGGTTAGCACCAAATTGGCGACAAGTAGAGTATCCTTGTATAGTCTGAATTAAATATTCATAGACAGCTCGTACATCGGGTTCACTCATCGTTAACAGCAGCATCGTTTTGAGAGTGGCCATAGTCCATGCGTGCACCTACACATGCATACTCACTCACAAGACGATGCTTCATTTGTTTGACAACCGACGAAAACGCACACAAACGAGCAACAGTGGCACGGTGAGAGCAGTTACGATGTGGTCAAGAGCTGGTGTTTCAAACATGTTTCGCTTTTTCATCCAACAACTATATTAAATTTAGAAGACTAAACACTAGAAGTATCAAGGGGGTGAAAATCTCTTCTCTGGCACTTTGTAATAGAGTCATTATATATTAATGAAACACAAAATGTTCTTTAAAATAATATCTTAGATCTTAGAAAAGAACGGTATATGTCTATATGAAATGAACTTTCATGACAGTTCTGGGGTAAGCGCGGATGGGTCAATCTCCGTCCTTTTCCCGACAGGTAACTCTTGCTCCGATTTTCGGCCAGATCCATTCTCGCATTTGTTTTTATGTCCACTCTTTCTATACGGGTCAATGCCCCGAGGTGAGCATATGCTCATCAGCCGTCAGCCCCTTGATACCTCTCAAACAAGTCGCATAGCAATGCGTCAACGCATGGCACTCTTCAATTAGCCCGTGTCATTGGTCAAAATTCGCAGCTGCGCTAATAAATAAAACGTCTTGAAAAGATTTGATCACTATATATAAATAAAAGCCAAACGAGGGAAGTTGATTCTCTCGGTGATTCTAGTGCTGATTTTGTAAAACTCATTGTAGCTGTCTTCGGCGTGGTTGCGTTGCGTGCGTTTTCGTCGATCGCTAAACAAACGAAAGCATGACCTTGAGAGTGGATATGCATGTGTAGATGCACGCATGGACTATGCCTACTCTCGCAGCGATACCGTTGTTGCTATGCGACGTATTTGTCGATGTAGCTGAGTGCCACTACTGACAAATTGTTTCGGACTACAGAAGATCGACCAAAACCGCGACCATTGTAACGGCAGCCTTACTTATTTTCAATCTCACCTATAGCGATCATGACCTATACGGCAGATTTTTCCGGGCACCTGTTCTCCAATTGTCAGTTTCATGTATCTCACACAGCTTCGAATGGTGGAACAAATGAGCAAATTGCATTGAAACTATACGTGAACTTCACTTGAACATACAATAATATATATCCAAAATTCAGACCAACAAGACATGGTCAGGTTTGTATATCAAAATTTTCGCGTCCAATGTTCTACATATATTTTTATGGTTAACGTTGAATAGTTGAACATTTATTAAAATTTTAGTGAACTTTTTATCTTTCATTTTATGTTTCGTACACCCTTTTCTGCCGTTAATAGTAATTTTGCTTCTATTATTTTGAAACTTAAAATTCCACTTGAAATCGTCTGTAAAGAGAGCTTCACTTGCCCACACACAGGTGACATCTCATGATAATAGTTCAGTACGGTGGTGATTCGACATCAGTTTCTTACTCTGGCCGCAATATATTCTAGAGGGCGCCCGAGAACAGCGAATTTTGCTGGAGACACAATGTCCCATAAGGCTGGCAGTCTTTAGGAATATCTCGTCGGTGCTTTATTTTGTGATCATTGTGACGGCCAGCCGTTACCGACACTATTCTCGACCCGCCTTTAACCATAAGCCAGCTAGTATCTTGAGGGCACTCCCAGAGGTCGCCTAAGTGGACGAGCGACGGAACTTCTCCCTCACTCGTTCACACTCACCTAGTTTAAGCCATGATAACATAGAATCGAATCATAAGTAGATATATCTTTGCGTCTATACCCATCGAGCGTTAGGGCATTAGTTCTAAGTAAAAGCGCACGCGGCGCTCCAAGTGGACTGCGCTTCACCACCAACGCGCCTGCGTCGAGCGCCGAGCCCCACTCTAAGGGCCGTACCCCTTCCTTAGCGGCGGGCCCTAGTAATTAGATTTAAGGCCGGGTCGAACCGAAAATCAGTGCATTATGCATTATACATAATATCACAGTGCTATTATACTTGACAAGCAGTTCATTACTTTTCTTGAGTGCATTCTACTTACAATCGTCTACTTAATTCCTTCTTGAAGATTAATTAAGTCGTCTTGAAGACAAGCAGTTACATCAAATTGAAGAACAGTGTACTAAAATCCTTTGTTCGAAATCTATAGTGAAAGCTCAGTTCATTTCAATCCAATCAAATCCCAAATTCATAAATCTAAATCACAAACTCAAAAGCTCAAATCATTTTATCAAAGAATAAGTGCTGAAGCAACAACTGAAGACTCGACAAAAACCAACTCACGGTAAGCAAACTGACTTGCCGGTTCGACACTCGCATAACACTGTACTAATTATTAAGGTAGAATCTAGTTCCTTAAATTGTTCAATCGTATAGTCAATATTGTAAGAATCATATAGTCAAAGTCTATATATAGACCTTTGTTATACAAATTACTTCTATCATTCTATCCTTGCGTTCTTAAAGTAAATTAAGCCTTCCATAACGCTCTACGTCTAAGCATTCCCTCACCACATATATCCAGGCAGTCAACGAGAGGACGTTAGCTCGACGACATAAATGCCTACAACTTCACACTTATCCTTACCACACATATCCAGGCAGTCAACGAGAGGACGATAGCTCGTCGACATAAAAGCCTACAATCTCACATATACCTTTACCTTACGTTTCCATTATTCCGTCAACGAGAGGACGATAGCTCGACGACAAATATTCCTTCAACTCCATACTTACCTTTATTCCGTCAACGAGAGGGCGATAGCTCGACGACAAATATTTCCTTAACCCCATACTTACCCACACCTCATACTGTCCATTTACCCGCCAACAAGAGGACGATCCGCTTGACGGCATATACATCCACCATAAGACCAAAAGTCACCATTATCCTGAATGCCTAAACAAAAGAGAGCCGGCCGGAAGAACCAACTACGTAAATTGATCAGGAACTTCTACGCTATTCCTTCAGAAACTAACAGGCCTCCGCCACCAACCCCAAAACCGCGTATAGTCGAGTGTCGTGCCGTTAGACCCAATATACGGGTAGTACAGCCTTCAGCGAGTAACGTAAGGGAAAATCAACCGTCTATAAGCAGTGTAAAGAAGGTACAGCCGTCCGCTAAAACCACGTTGATTATAAAATCATCCGCGAGCTCGGTAAAAACAGATAAATCCTAGAAGTGGGAACTCATTCCGCTCAATTTAGAAGCGCCGATATATTCCGCGACCGTGCCGAGATTCGATCCGCGTTTCGAAACGTACATTCGAAAGAGGCGCGAACGCCTCTATCCGGAACTCATAGTGCTCGACCAATAAAAACGCACCGCCAGGATCCCCAAGTCGCTGAGATCGCGCTCCGTGGCCTCTCGACTAAAGGAGGAATTTAAAAGTCGCTTCCCGACTGCAATCGTTTCGTGGAAATCCCTCAAATCCGTGAAATCGCCGATCGGGACGTGACAATCATATACATTAATTTCTGTGACATACTGACATCACCTACTGAAATATCTAAATAGAAGAGAGCAACTTTTTCGAACCGGTCATATCTAGTCAAATCTCTGTGGAACTTACGTCGAACGGCGCAAATCGACTGTATGTCCCAAAGGTCCAGTGGTAAGAGTGAGACAGAATACCAAAATATCTTTCTTCTCTCTCTAACAGCGAGGCGCGGCTGTTCCTGCACCCGCGCACATTCCAGGTATTCTATAGTTCAATGTAGCCAATTGAATGGTGGAGTCGCAAGCGGTCTTGCAGGGAACTACAAAAGTTTCTAGGAATATATATACGTTGGTTTCCAAATCATTGGACTCGCGACGTGCACATTATACACAATAACGCACGTTTAAAATAAATTATTTATATGAAATTGAAGTAATAGTGTAACATAAAATAGTGTGTATATATATACAAGTAATAGTATATATAATACGGTAATTTTTATTATATTTACGTGCCATTATACACAATAACGCAGGTTTAAAATGAATTATTTATATGAAATTAAATAGTGTGTATATATATACAAGTAATAGTATATATAATACGGTAATTTTTATTATATTTACGTGCCATTATACACAATAACGCAGGTTTAAAATGAATTATTTATATGAAATTAAAGTAATAGTGTAACATAACATAGTGTGTATATATATATAAGTAATAGTATATGTAATACAATATTTTTATTATATTTGAAGGGTTACATTAAAGTAAATTCATAATAACACTGTAATCAATTTATTAATCCTATTATAATTCACCTAAATATACATCAAATATCAGTGACATATGTGAAGTACATTTTGGTTTACAAACAATGGTATTTATTCGCGTCGTCAAATCAATAAAACGTATCCTATCCATATAAACTGACAGACATTCAAAAGCTGCCTAACGTGATCTCGCCTGTATGTATGGCGAAGTAGTATTCACCTCTGAATTCCTCTTCCTCACGATATCCAGGCCACATGTCGGAATAGCATATGTGTATTTCCCCCGGATATTCGTTATGTCGGTATTGATTGTCCTTACGATTTTCCGAAGATGTCATCATGCTAAGTGGGTTCACACAAAATTGTTTTAATGATGTGAAGAACTGATGAAATTTATATTGACAGTCAATAGCTAAAAATATAAATGTACACGTACCTCAGATCAATTGTCTCATAATGTACATGACTTGTTACGTCCTACGTCCTCCACCCGCTTTTTTAACGACTATATTCTCGCAACGAGCTCATCGCACCGCGTATCTATTTAATTAGATGTAAGTCGTACATAAACGAAACAAGAGCCGGCGCACCGCGCCACCGAAATTCCTTCACGTAACGCTGACGCCCATCCGGGACGTAATTCGCGCCACGCGAAGGAATGACATAATGACGACAATAGCGATGTAGGTAGAGACATAAGAATGCTGACGCCGAATCAGCTCACAGGCTAACCCCAACGATCGACTAGCGATCCGCGGCAACACATCGTTCCGAGAACGCCAACTTCCAAACGGAAGCTAGGGTGCCAGTTCCACGAAGGACCTGGCGACCATCAGCAAAACCCACTACTTAAATGGGCCACGAGTCAGTCAGTCGACAGTCACAATTCTCCGCTCCATAGTTAACGTCACGCTCAAGTCGGGCACCAAGTCACTTCAGTTTACATTCGGCAACTCGTTAATCTAAGTTATCAAGCTCTTCAACCAACCAAGTTCGGCTACGACACATGTAAATTCGGCAACTGTAAACCAGCTAAATGTACTTCGGGATAAAACATCCAGTCCACTTCCACCATCTGAACATTATTTAATTCACACGACCGTGTCCTTCCTGCACGTCAACACCAAACACCACCACCTCTACCTCTACCCAGGGCCCCAGAGAGCTACCTACAGCCGTGGACGCCCTCCCAGGCATCCACCGTGGTAGAACTCCCGGTGATCGTGACCTACAGCCGTGGACGCCCTCCCAGGCATCCACCGTGGTCGACTCCCGGTAATCGTCGAGCCATCTACAAGCGTGGACGCCCTCCCCGGCATCCACCGTGGTGAACTCACGGTTGTGGGAAAACCTTCGGGATCGGCAATCCACAACCACACACACTCCCACACATCCAGAGCCGTAGCCATTCGGACACCTCCTTCTTACATTCCTCGATACGTCAGTGAGCCGCTCCACTGACGGATTAAACCACCCTCTTTTCGGTGCGATCACTCCTTCCGTCTGTCCTCGATCCCTGGTATACCCGGTGAACGCAGGGTGCCGAAAACGAGGACGTAACAACTTTTGCAGTCCATGTTACTTCCAGTCACCAATATGGGGCCAGAACAATTTAGTGCTCAGGTCATTCTTGATAATATAATATAGGCAATGAACCTGTAAAATGAAGACATTTATTACATTGAAACTTCATACCAAATCCAATGCCCTGAACAGGGACCAACCCACCATAGCAGCAACAAAATTTTACATTTGTTTCCAACACCAAGTTGAACAGCGGAATCAGGAAAAGAATCGTATACATAATGTATAATGTAGGATTGCGCTCTTCTGGGTTGAGAATGGAATGAATCAATATATTTCAACCCTTACATGTTTAAAAACAATTAGTTTCCTCATCAGGAGTCTATAACATACAAAAGTGAACTAATGTAAATGTCGATTACATTTTAGTTGTAGATCTAGCGGATGTATCCTATTGTGGTGGTACTCACGTAAATTGATATAGGATGCAGTATTGAGATGGTATGTTTGAAAATTTAGCCAATTTTTCCTATGTGATTCATTCAATTTTTTCACAGTGTCTGAAAGCAAATCAGTGCGTTGAAGAAACCATGTCCAGAAATATGCAAAGCTTACATAATTTTCAACATTTCTCACATTGTAAAATTTTAACTCTCCAAGATTTGACACATTTCTGCATTTTAATTTTGTAATATTAATTAATCTCACCTGTCTTCGCCAATCACTGATTGGATTAGGATCGTTTCGTTTCACGTTTGAACAATATTTTGGATGCTTTCTAATACAACACATACTTACGGATGAATATATTTATGTTAAAGTATATGACTCGATGTCTCCCAAGAAGTGTTTGTGGTGTCGGTATGTTTACCTTTAGCAGAGTGAAGGGCCGGCATTAAACGTTTCAACCTCACAGATAGCAATTTTTCTTAAGGAAACGGGGGCGCACCGAAGAAAAAAAAATGTTGCAGAACAATTTTCAGAGCGCGGCACCCTATAAGGTACCCACTTTGCCGAATAGTAGGCCCTTCACTATACGTAGTACCCTGCAAGACCGCTTGCGACTCCACCGTTCATATTGGCTTCATTCCCCAGATCCTGATCTCGCAATCATTGTATAGAGATTAGTGCTTCGTCCCCTTATTCCTATGTCCATGTCCGCAACACGTGGCGGTAATCGGTCGGCGCGACAAAGTTGCGTCGCCAGCCTCCTGTGAACCGGGTTAATCTCTATCCGACTTTATCCTATACAACGTCAGTTTGTCTCGACCATTCTCAACCGTTCTGAGTTCTGACACAGACGAGGTATAGAATAGACACCGCATCTTATGGACCTTCGTGTCACGCGTCTAGACATACCGACGGAGCAGAAAACGAGGCAAGTTGGAGCGCCCTCTGCGTATGCGAACGGCAGAAGTCATAGGCCCGTATTCAAATACTGCGCTTAGGCCTCGGCTTGAGTCGGGATTACGTAAACCTGGCTCAGACGCGTAATCCGGGTTCAGAAACCTGGCTTGGATCAGATTCTCAAACCAGGATGCCATTTGCGTGCCCCCACTCCGATTAAGCTCCGCCCACCGTGTAGAGGTCGGTCGGAGTGGGGGTCGAGAAATGTAAGCCTGGCCTGAGACGCCTTGGAAAGGCCTCTTGAGCCGGGATTACGGCCGTTTTTCGCGCCAAATCTGTAAAAATATAACCAAACGTTTACACGACTGTTTAGCAGTTCAGCAGTGTTAAGGTTGGTTAAGGTAATGTTCACCCATGGACAATCAGCAAGAAGTAAATTGAGGAGAAGAATATAGAACTGCAGTTTCGAAATAGACAGATTGTTCGCGATGATGAGCTCATTCAGGGTGTTGCAGTAGTACAAAGTGTAGAGGATTTGCAAATTTATGAAAGAAAACTTAAAACTTCTGCATTTTTACAAAAATCGGTAATTTTTTTTAATAACATCTTTCGTGTAAAACATACAACAAAAATGACCTTTCGATCAATAGTTACGTCGCAGTCTCAAAAATATAATAGTAATTACAATACAGACTTATAAGTTAAGGTTATTTATTATTTATTATTACATTTATAGTAGAACTTGGTAATTGAGGATTAATCAAAATAATATATTCTATAACATAAATTGGCTTGAATTATTTACAATGTTAAACAGAATCATATGGAGAGTGTAATATTGAATAAATATTCTTGGAACTTTGAGGCAATATTCCGTGTCATATTCATGCAATATTCCCACAAGATACGAAGAGGCGGACATAGTAATATCGCTGCAACATTCTTGCAATAATCCGGCGAAGTCACCTGCAAGGTTTCGCATTGTAAAGTAATATTTATACAACATTCCAACAATATTCCTTGCTGTCTGGGTAGCCGAGATTCAGACAAGAAGAACGGTGCATGAGCGAGTGAATGAATGCTGCTTTTTATTAGTTGTAATGCAAAATCTGTAAAAACTACCAAAAGCGTCCACACGATTGTTCAGTAGTGTTCAGGTAATGTTCAGCCATGGACAACCAGCAAGAAGTAAATTTTGAGGAGGAGAATTTGAAACTTGCAGTTCCGAGACGGATTGTTCGCGATAATTGGTATAATTAATCAATCGGCAAGGCATCGATTTCAACGCTCATCTTGTTCAAATTGGAATTGGGTGGCCGTGAAAACTATCTCGAATGTTCCGCCTTTTTGGTGGCATTACACCTCAGCGCTCCGTGCGGCCCATGGGTGATTTAGCCGATGGTGTTGATACAAGACTGTTACGCAGCATGCGGAATATTATATAAGTAAGTTCCTGTGGCTCATGTCTGATGATAATACAACACTCTTCTCTCATTCGTGGTCCTAAATCGGATAATTCCGAAGTTTCCCGCAAGCGAAGCAAGCCGCATGCAGTGTCAGCATATCGACTCTGAACACCATTCGTGTCGCAGGTATGTGCGTGTCGGTGTGCGATGCGCGCAGCTTAGGCCCAATCAGGGCCTTAGCATCGCACACAGGCGAGCACGTACACTGCAACACGCATGGTGTTTAGAGCTCGATATGCTGGCACTGGCCGCATGGCACGCCTTGGCCACGCCCATTATCCAATGACTGCCAGGATCTCCCTTCCACGCGACGTCTAAACCGCGTTTGTGAATACACGAAAAATCTGAACCCGGATTACGCATCTGAGCCAGGTTTACGTAATCCCGACTCAAGCCAAGGCCGAAGCGCAGTATTTGAATACGGGCCTCAGAATCGGCTATCATGCAGCTTCTCCCTTTAGCCAATGGCGGCGTTTGCGAGCTGCACGATAGCCGAAACCGAAATTGTTAATTACGGCCAAACTACGATTTCGGAAACTGCGAAATCGATACAGCTGCTTGCGAAAACTATTAGTAAACGATTGAGACCGTTAGAGATGAGATGTGTCAAAATTATTTCGTTATTCTATGTCCGAAGAGCGATTCTCGCCTCGGCCAACGGCGGCGCTTGCGAGCTCCACGTTAGTCTATTCTGAAATTGTTAATTACGAGCAAAATACGATTTCGTAAACTCCGAAATCGATACAGCAGCTTGCGAAAACTACTCGTAAACGATTGAGACCGTTGCACACGAGATACGTAAAAGTTATTTCGCCAGGTTCTGCATCTGGTCAGCTTCTGCTTTTGGCCACTGAAGGCGCTTGCAAGATCTACATTACCTCATTCTCGAAATTGTTAATTACGGGCAAACTACGATTTCGTAAACTCTGAAATCGATTGCGTAAACTTGCGTAAACTATTCGTAAACGATTGAGACCAAAATAAGCGAAATCGGTGATAGTCGTCTGCTAACTATACACCCACCTAAAAATGGTTAATTACGGGCAAACTACGATTTCGTAAACTCTGAAATCGATTGCGTAAACTATTCGTAAACGATTGAGACCAAAATAAGCGAAATCGGTGATAGTTGTCTGCTAACTATACGGCGGTCCCTCGGCCGTGTGACAAAAATATGCATTGTTTGTCCAGTCTATTCTATACCTCGTCTGTGCTAATACTGATGGACACCGCGAAAATGGTATTCTCGCCTTTCGATTATTTAGAATTAGCACAGAGCAAAACGTTAAATAAATGTAAGATTGTAACAAGAAACCATCCGGACTATTCGACGGACACCAGAGACTCTTGTTTAATAGAAATCTTAACACGCCGAGATACACGAAAATGCCGAATGCATTACATGCAGCTAGCGAACACACTGTGGATTCAATTAGATACTAATTCCGACTGGATAGGAGCCGCTCCAAACCAGGAAACCTTGTATATCTTATGTTGCGACAATAAGCCACGTAGTATAGAATTATTATGTAGCTTCATACTGCACTTAGATAAAGACTGTACCGGTACAACTAATAAGGTCTTCCTCAAACCAGCTACACACGTAACCAGAACTTTAGAGTTAAATGTTCTTTTGACGAGCAAGGAAGAGGATTTTAACGTGACTTTCGGGAAACTCAGATCCCAAGACTTACCTTTTGAACTCATTCACGAAGTTAGTATCAATCCTGACAATTTTAAAAATTTGGGTAGAACCTTAGAGGAAATAGACGACCAGATTGAGACCTTAGCATCTGAGAAACGGGTTATCACGTGGAAGGAACGATTTTACAAATATCTGGAATATGCAGGATACGTAGCAATTGCTGGTTTGACAATCGTTTTCCTAGGTAAAATACGACTATTTAAGCTAATTATAAGAACCATCCGATCGTGCTGTGTATCGTGTACATATAACAATTGTAGCTTTGGCAACAAAGCACCCACGCAGCACATTGCACCAGCTGCAACGCAAGCAACATTTTCAATCAACGAACCTGACGAGGTACGCTTCATCGCTCAACGACCTAGAACGAGACCGACGAATGCTGCTTATGGATTTTAGTTTAGATCAGTACCCCAACTAAAATCTTAAACTACCCGGGGAGGTGTAAGCGGGCCCAGGTACCGAGCCCTTCGCCGCTTTCCCTTTTTGACCACCCATATCGTACCGAGGGATACTTTACGACGTCCGGGTAACCAGAAACTGACAGATAGCGAAGTACTTGCAGCTGAGGCGACATCTGAGTGTACACAGATGTCCAGATAGCCTAAATTCCTAGAGACGCCCTTACCAAGAAGAGAGACTTCGTGGAGGACGTTTTCGTCCTTCTCTGGGCTACCGACGCAACCCCCTCTTCTCACAAACCGTAGATATAAGAAGCCTGTTCTACGCTGCGAGTTTAGTCTTAGTCTACATTTTAACACCGAATCTCTGCCAGTAACTATATTCATTCTTAATAAAGTATTCATTATTATATTTTATTTTATGTCGTCTCATTGATTCGCGCTATCACGACAACAGGACAGACAGATTTCTAGAGAGAAACTAGTAGTTCGCCGCCTAGAAACTAATCAAGATTCGCCGCAGGTGCGAATGTGTGCTAAAGAACTGCGCCATGATTCGGCTTCGTTTTTGATTGACACGGGCGCTGATATCAAAGTAATCAAACTAAAAATATTGCGAGAAGATATATCTGTCGCGTTACACGAATCTATAGTCGTTACGGGTATTACCACGGAACAAATAGAAACATTGGGCACCACGATCGTGCACCTACTCGGACAACTGGTTAAATTCCACGTGGTACAATCCTCGTTTCCCATCAGGAGCGATGGAATTTTGGGAAAACAATACCTGAGGCAGGAACAGGCAGAGATATCATTCGCGCACAATACTTTAGTCACACAAAGTGATCCTATACGCCCGATGCGGTTCATAGGAGAGGCCGAACGACATAACGAAAAATTACCTTTGCCCATTACGCGCGTTCACAACCTACGAGCTAGAACGCGTCAAGCAATCAGAATAGATGTAAAGGAAGGGAGAGAACTGACCGAGGGTTATTTGCCGAAATTAAACACGACGGACGGAGTATTCATCGGGGAAGCCGCTGTCTCAGTTTGTCGAGGCGCGTGCCATGTACTTGCGATTAGTACCTTGGAAAATGACGTAGAAATAACGATACCACCGCAAAATATAGTACCGTTTGAATACCACAATTTCCCTGAAGAGCAGAAATACTTCAATTCCGAGTCAGAAACAGCACACGCGCCGATAGTTAACGACCGAGTAGGTGAAATAGTCTCCCGTTTGCGTTTAAACCACCTTAACGACGAGGAAAGGAATCACGTAATAGATTTAGTAGAAGAATATCCAGAGAGGTTTCATCTACCGGGCGATAAGCTGCAGTCGACACCCTGTATTAGGCATACAATCCCTACCACAGACGATTTACCTATTAACACGCGGCAGTATAGATTTCCACCTGTTCATCAAGCCGAAATCGCGAGACAAGTCTCTAATAAATTAGAGTGCAACATTATCGCACCCTCAAATTCGCCATATAATTCACCGCTATGGATAGTTCCGAAAAAGCCGGATTCTCAAGGAAACAAGCGTTGGCGAATGGTCATTGACTTCCGTAAATTAAATGAAAAAACGTATGGAGACGCGTACCCCTTGCCCAATATTACAGATATTATGGATCACCTAAGCGAGGCTCGGTATTTTTCGATCTTTGACCTCGCGAGCGGCTTTCAACAAATAGAAATGGACCCTAAAGACCGAGCTAAAACTGCTTTCACTACACCAAATGGCCATTACGAGTACATTCGCATGCCCGAAGGGCTTAAAAACGCTCCAGCTACGTTCCAGCGATTAATGGACCAAGTATTACGCGGGTTGCAAGGCGTAGAAGTTTTTGTATATCTAGACGACATCGTAGTTTACGCTAAGTCCTTGAAGGAACACGGAAGGAAGTTGCAGAGACTATTCAATAGAATACGCGATGCAAAGCTAACTCCGCAACCTGACACGTGCGACTTCTTAAGAACCGAGGTAGCGTATCTAGGACATATAATCGGTCGAGACGGAGTCCGTCCAGACCCTGGGAAAATTAGCGCGGTAAAGAAATTCCCGTACCCGCAGAGTCAACGGAATGTCCGAGAATTCCTTGGGCTGGTGGGCTATTACCGACGTTTTATAGAAAACTTCGCCGCGATCGCGAAACCATTAACGGAATTATTGAAAAAGAACGAAAAATTCGACTGGAAACAGGAACATACAACTAGCTTTAAAACCTTACGGAGAGCGTTGTGCCGAAGCCCTATTCTACAGTACCCTAATTTTAACGAACATTTTACTTTGACAACGGACGCCTCGGACGTCGCGATAGGCGGGTTATTACGCCAGAATGCGAACGGCCACGATTTGCCAGTAGCATACCCATCGCGTAATCTAACTAAGCCGGAGCGAAATTATTCCACCACGGAAAAGGAATGCCTAGCTGTGTTATATGCAGTCCTGCATTTTAGACCCTATCTATACGGGAGAAAGTTTACGCTAGTTAGCGATCACGAGCCGTTGAGATGGATAGACTCAGTTAAAGATCCGGGACAACGCTTGGTGCGTTGGCGACTTAAATTACGGGACTACGAATATGAATTTGTACATAAACCGGGCCGACTCAACACTAACGCGGATGCATTATCGCGGAAACCGGTAAAGACTGACACCGTCACGTCGGAATCCGACAACGAGGAACGCAACCGGGTTTCGTCAAAAGTATTGCCAGTAAACCGGGAAGCCTCCGAAGCCGGACCGAGCGCGCCCCGAAAAAACCCACGAGCACCGGAGCCATTAGATACAAGCGCGGTAGCGACGAGAACGCGCAGGCGAATACCGTACCTGCCAGAACCCGACATACCGATGACAGTAGGAGATAATAGCGAATCGTCATCCGACTCCTCAGACACGTCAATATTCGTAGAGAGCAGATGCGTGATGCTCAGTGTAAAGCCACGACCACCGCGCAAGTCGAAATCGCCGCCTAAAACACGATCCCATGACGCGGAGTCGCGTGATAGTGAGCGCGGTACTGCAGGGCCGTCGGACAGCGAAAATGTCGCTACGGAACTTCCTACCCGACCGCACTGCACTAGCGATGACGAGCAATCTGAGGACCTACTCACTTGGGACGTATTATCGAGATCTTTCGAAGAACTTGGCGACTCAATTACTAGAGGTGAACAACAAACGAGCACGGAAATTACGCGAGAACCGACGGAAAACGTAATTACCGAAACTGACCCGAACACATCCGACGACATACGAGACGGAGAACAGACGGGAATAACAGCTGATCTGGAGACAGACGGGGCGGTCAGCGAAAATGTCGCTACGGGAGGCCCTACCCGTCCCGCCTGTCCGAAGGTGACGCGGCGCGCCCACCAGGAGGCCCTTTAACGTTGGTCTCTGAAACAGAGGCGTCTGGGGGGGGGGGGGGGGCAGCGCATTACTCGCCGGGCCTGCGGATTGCTCGCATTTACCTACACCTTCACCAACGTCGAGACCGGTCGCGCTATCGACACCGATGCCCCTAACTGTACCCGCGAGACCATGCGTAATATTACCGGAACATCTACATAATGATAGACCCCCTTCGATACCGACAGTCGGAATCCCTGTCACCGAAGACGTGCCGATGGGCACCTATATCCCTTTTTCACCGGAACTCCAGCCTCATGTGCAAGAATTTCAGCCGAAACCTGTACGTTATTCCCGCGATAATTTGACAGCACGACGTGGAAACATGGCGCATTTCTTATCAGCTGATTGCAAATTGAGCGACCCGATATCGCGGCAGTAGTAAGAGTAAGCCGCTTCTGGACCCGAGGCGAGAGTAAGCCGATTCTGGACCAGTAATTCTGAACCAGTAGCCGATTCTGGACCAGTGTAGTCGATTCTGCTGGACCGCAGTCATTCGGTCTTGCGTGTTTGCGTGTATTTTTTATTTTTTTATCGAAGTTTGCGGGTAGTGTCTTAATCACAGGTTGAAGTTTGCGGTTTGTCTTATCGGAGAGGTGAAGTTTGCGGTTTGTCTTTTAATGAGGGGAAGTTTGCGGTTTGTCTTAATCAGGTGGAAGTTTGCGCGGTCGGCGGTTAAAATCGGAAGAACGTTGGAAGGTGAAGAAGGCGAGCCGTTCGATTCCACAGCGGTAGCGGTCAAGGTTAAAAGTCGGCGGTTGGGCGATATCGAGTCGGTCGCTGCTGATATCGGGGGGCCTTGCCTTATTTTTTCTGTTAGGTCGAAAGTTTGTGTTTTACACGGAAGTTAGAGAGTAGGAGGAGAAGGGGTTGGACAGGAACAATACGAAACGAACGATAAGCGATTACACGATACTCGAGCGAGCGTGTGGGCAACGATATCGAGAGCGGAGGACGATAAACGCCATCGACACGCGGCGTTGTACTACGAAATGTAGACAGAGGTAGTAGTAGGCGTTGTACTACGAAATGCCGTGCGGGGGGTTGGAAGTAGACCGGTAGGAGAAGGTTGCAGAGGAATGATACGATAAGCGATTACGCGGTACTCGAGCGTGTGTGGGCAACAACGATATCGAGAGCGGAGGACGATTGTACTACGGAGGAGGAGGTTGGGTGGGATCAAGGTGTACAGGCAGTGAGGAGGGGGTCCGGCGTCATCTTGGAGCAGCGGACGCGTTGCAGGTCGGGGGTGGGAGGGAGGGGGGATGGTCCCGGGGAAAGGGCGCTAGGCGCTAGCTAATATTTGCACGTTAAACGTAGCACATCGGTTAATACTCTTCGTAGCATCAGCAGACTAGGAAGCAGAGAAGTGTTCGCGACTTTTTCTGAAAGCGAATTACTGAAAGTGTTGTAACGATGGCGGCTGACGGACATATTCGACAATTGTACAGATTTTTTTATGACAAACTGGTTGCTCAAATTGATCCTGAAAGTGGAATATTAGACGAATTAGGAGAGGAAGGGTTATTGAACGAATCTGATATTTTCGATATTTTAACTTTGAAGGAACGAACAGCACAGGTGCGTTGTTTGATTACGAAGCTAGAAAGGTAAGTAATACAAACAAATTTATAAATCAATGTAGAATGATAGTACAATTGAAAGTATTTAAATTTGAATTTTGACCTTTGCAGATTGCCGCTATTGTATTTCATTCTATTCACAGAATTACTAAAATCTTATAACCCCTGGCTTGCCGTATGCATGATACAATGGATAGAAAATCAAAGTGAGCTGCGCGCACATGTGAAACAATTTTATGAAGTATTTCGCGAACAATTACGCGATGTTGATGTACGTAATGCCGTTATACAAAAGTTAAGACGAGACAAGGTGTTGCGCGCTGGTGCAATACAGTACATTTTGGATACGGAAAATAAAGAGGTGCGGGTATCTCGTCTGATCCATAAGATGTCACGGTAAGTTGTAGAAATCTGGTAAAACGAGTGTAATCGTGAATGTTATACATTTTTTAAATTTTTAGACTAGGACTGACAGACTTGCTGTGTTTTAAAGAATCGTTAAAGCATCATTACCCTTGGATAGCTTGACGGATGGAAGACTATTTGAATACGGCATTTTTCAGCAAAAACTGAATCACTATTTTAACCCATGCTCGCTTATTTTCAATGCTAAGCTATTTTTGTTAAGAACAGTGAGATGTAATGAATTTCTCAGATACGCACTGTATATAATAAATTGTAAACGGGTGCAGATTATTGATAAATAATACATGTATTCAAATATTGCAAGCATTTTTTATTTTTTAATCGAACAGTGTCCCCAAGCAAGTGTTTGTATACAATCATCGGTGATATATCTTTTATCATCGTACGGATGCAATGCAACTTTTCCTTCGGAAATTGTGTGAATTTGATGCAGCTTCGACGCAATACGGTTTTGTCTAGCCATTTTAATTTCATCATTAAATAGGCAATTTATATAATCATCAAATTTAATTTCTCGCTTAATAAAATCTTTTTTGATCCCTTTAGCCTTCTTCGTGTCGCGCTCGCCAATAACTTTTATAGCATACATTTCCGATCTTAATCCTACAAATTCACACATAATTTTTCCTCCATTTTCATCTTTCATTAGGCCTAGAACTTTTTTATTTGCTAAAGGTATATTGTATACGTTGTCAATTGGTTAATTACTAGTATCGAAATAAGCTATATCTCGCCCCATAATGCTATATATGTCATCACATTGTAATTTATAAATTAAACTGTCCGTATCAGTATATAATACCTTACACATATCTTGAAATTAAACCTTCATATAGTCGTAATGAAATTTATAGAGATATATTTTTGAAATATCTAGAATGGACATGCCGATATAAATGGGTTTATCTATTTTAACTTTCATCTTTTTCATTTCCACACCGACAAAATTTTCATTGAATATTACTCTTCTATGAAAATTAGGTCTTCCTATCAATGGCTTAATACCGGCACATCCTTCCCACGATGTTAATAATCTTACATCAACTCGATTACGCACATTTTCCATTGTTTTTCCAAATACTGCGTTATTCATTAACTTAAATAAATCTTTTTCAAAGTCCGATTTAGATTGAGCTCAAAATTTTGCATTTAATTGTATATATGTACACATCCATGGAGATTGATTGAACTGTAAGATACGATGAATGTTCTTTAATTTAAGTCCATGTTGCAGGCATTGCTGTAGGGTTCGATAATGAATAACATAGTTGGTTTTACAATTTAAAGTTGCTAACAATTTTTCATATTTAGCGTTTGGCGGTACTTCGCGAGTGGGACAGAACGGCAAATCTGAATGCGAATCATGTATTTCATCGGGATAGTCTAAATCTACCTCTAATATGTATCCAATCTCAGAATCGGCTTTAGCTGAATTAATGTTAAATTGACTTATCATATCATTATCCATCCATTCAAATTTACCGTACGGCAACGAATCGCACATGGCAAAACCGTATAAATTGTTAACATCGTTGTAGTATAGGTATAGTATGGGCGTCGACTCGAACGAGCGATCGAGAATCGATGTCGTCGGCGCGTGACGACAGGCGGCGCGAGAGGCACGAGCAGGACACTGCGTGTGAGGCCTCGAGCGAGAGAACACGTGGCGGAATAAAACGGCAGAGAGGTTAAGTGCCAGGCGAGTATTACTATACCTGACCCAAGCGTAGTCCTATAAGGAGAACGGATACAACATTTGGCGACGAGGATTAAGGAAGTGAAAGGAAGATGGCTCGCCTAGAGAACGGTTTGCAGACGTTTAATCCAAGTGAGGAGGAGGGAAACGTACACACGAAATGGACGCGATGGCTCAGGGCTTTCGAGCTGTGCATGGTAGCGGGGAACATTACGGGAACCGACAGGAAGAAGGCAATGCTTTTACATCACGGAGGTTTGGAACTACAGGATATTTTCTACACTCTGCCCGACGCAGACAACGTTGCGACGGGAGAGGACACATTCAAAAAAGCCGTGGATGCCTTGACGGCGCATTTCAAGCCAAAGCGAAACATGGCGTACGAAAGACACGTGTTTCGACAGATTAAGCAGGTGGATAGTGAGACAATAGGCCAGTACGTAACAAGGCTGAGGCAGCAAGCAAAAAACTGTGAGTTTCATGCGGTCGACGAAGAAATTTGTGGACAGATCATAGAGAAAGGGGCATCAAACGAATTGAGACGTAGGTTGCTGGAAAAGGGGGAAATGAAGCTGAACGACGTTATGGAAACTGCGCGAACAATCGAGGCAATAGAGATGCAGACGAAGGAATTTGAAGGGCAAATGGTTGCGGCCGCGCGCAGCGTAAACAAAGGAAGAGCCCGGGAGGAGACCTGGGCGGACACACCGAGGAGAAGAGACGTACAATGTTTCTGATGCGGATACATGGGACATACGTACAAAGATGAGAGGTGTCCAGCAAGGCAGAGGACGTGCAAGGCATGTGGGAGAAGAGGCCATTTCGCAACGATTTGTAAATCGCGGGTAGCAGCAAACAACGACACCGAGAGAGGGGGAGTACCGCAGAGCAGACTGAGAGTCAGAGAGCTGGACGAGGAACTCGAGGAACCGGAGGAAGGAAGATCAGTATATACATTTGGATTGCAGTCCGGGTACAGAATCAACGCGGTGCAGGAGGGTACGTGTGTGGACATTAAAATAGGGGGGGTCATGTTGAATATGTTAATAGATTCAGGTGCTCAGTGCAATGTGATCGTTGAAGAGATGTGGGAACAGTGTAAGGTTAGAAGGATCAAGTTCGAAACGCAAAGACACGTAGATAAGGACATGATACGGCACTCACATTGTTGGGACAGTTTAAGTGCGCCGTGGAAGCGGGAAATAGGGAGGCGCGAGCGAAATTTTTAGTGTTAAAAGGGAAAGGGAGACCGATCTTGTGGTTCGAAACAGCGACGGCATTGGGAATTTTGAAAATAGGGTTAGGAGTAAGCGGTGTACAGTCCGAACAAAGAGGTAATAATAAGAGAGATGTATTCTCGGGTATAGGAAAGTTGACAAATTTTAAGTTAATGTTACCCATTGATAGATCGCACCCGCCAATTGCGCAGCCGTTACGGAGACTGCCGTTTAAACTGCGAGACCAAATCAACGACCAAATAAAAGACTTGTTACGCCAGGACATCATCGAAAGGGTCGAGGGCCCAACCGCATGGGTTTCGCCAGTTGTTCCGGTAAGGAAGAAGAGTGGAGAGGTTAGGATATGTGTTGACATGCGGAGGGCGAACGAAGCGATCGCGCGGGAGAGGTACCAGTTACCGGTAATTGAGGAAATTTTGGACACGACACAAGGATGCGAGTGGTTCAGTACACTTGACATTAAGTCGGCATACCATCAGATTGAGCTGGATGAGAGATGCAGGGATATCACGACATTTGTAACCGAAGCGGGGCTGTTCAGATATAAACGATTGATGTTTGGAGTAAATTGTGCGCCGGAAATGTTTCAGAGGATCATGCGGTTTATATTGGTAGGGTGCGAAGGAGTAATTAACTTCATAGATGACATTATAGTGTGCGGAAGAACAAAAGTGGAACATGATAAAAGATTGGAAAAGGTACTCGAGATTTTGAGAGAGAGGGGGCTAACACTCAATAAGGAAAAGTGTGTGTTCGGGAAAAAGGAGATTGTGTTTTTCGGTTTTCGAATATCAGGGAGGGGGTATCAACCACTCGAATCCAAAGTAGAAGCAGTAAAGAAATTTCGTACGCCTAGAACAGCCGAGGAAGTACGCAGTTTCTTAGGACTTGTAAATTTTTGTGCAGCGTTTATTTTAAACTTAGCAACTATAAGCGAACTTTTGCGGCGGCTAACAAAGAAAGGTACTAGTTTTATATGGGGCTCGGAACAAGAGAGCGCGTTTAATTTGTTAAAGGAGAAGCTAGCGAATGCACAGACGCTCGGTATATTTAATGTCCAGGCGAGGACAAGAGTAATAGCGGACGCAAGCCCGGTGGGCCTCGGGTGCGTGTTAGTACAGATGGACAAGGAACAGCGGTGGCGAGTAATATGCTATGCGAGCAGAAGCCTATCAAATTGTGAAAAGCGATACTCACAAACAGAGAAAGAAGCTTTGGCGTTAGTATTTGCGTGCGAGCGATTTTATAATTGGGTATACGGCAGTGAGTTTGAATTAGTGACAGACCGTAAAGCGTTGGAATTCATATTTACACCGAGATCAAAACCAAATGCGAGAATTGAAAGATGGATTTTACGCCTGCAGTCGTTTAAATATAAGGTGGTTTACGAAAGAGGTAGTTTGAATATAGCGGATGCCTTGTCACGGCTAAGTGTCAGAGCGGTAAAAGTCGAAAATGAAAGAGACGGGTATATTGCGTGGTTAGTAGAACAAGCAACACCATGTGCGTTGACAACAGAGGAAATAGACATTGAATCGGAAAAGGATGAAACGCTAAGTGAGGTTAGGAAAGCAATAAAAGCGAATAATTGGACAAGAATGGGAAAGTCACGGTTTGCCATATTAAAAGATGAGTTATGTCTCGAGGGTGACGTAGTGTTAAGAGGTACACGGATAGTGATCCCGGAATCATTAAAGAAAAGGACACTAGCCTTAGCGCATGAGGGTCATCCGGGGATCGTAGCAATGAAGCATCGACTAAGAAGCAAAGTATGGTGGGAGGGAATCGATAGGGACGCTGAGAAAACCGTAAAAGCGTGTAGAGGCTGTCAGCTAGTGCAGAAAACAGTGGAACCACCACCATTGAAACCGAATCCGTTGCCGAAAGGGCCATGGGAGGTCATTGCAATGGACCTGATGGGGCCGCTTCCTACGGGCGAAAGCATATTCGTCGTAGTAGACTATTATAGTAAATTCTTTGAGACGGTTATGTTAACAAATACGAGCGCAAATACTATAAGGGGACATTTAGCGGAGATGTTTGCAAGATATGGGTTTCCAAATGTAATCATATGCGATAACGGACGTCAGTTTACGGAAGAGAAGCTGAAGGGGTGGCTGAAAGAGAGGAACGTGAAGATATCGCACACCGCACCGTACTGGCCTCAAGCAAATGGGGAAGTAGAGAGACAAAATAGAAGCATTCTTAAAAGGTTGCGAATAACACAAGCAGAGGGAAAGAATTTGCGAGAAGAGCTACTCACATTTTTACTTATGTACCGATCGACACCACATACGATGACGGGTGTTTCACCGGCGGAGTTGATGTTTGGCCGGAAAATAAAAACGAAATTGCCGGAGGTGGGAAAGAGTACATTTGTAGAAGAGGAGGTACGAGAAAGAGACGCGTGGAAGAAGGAGAAAGGAAGGGAATATTATGACAAAAGGAACCACGCCAAAGAGAGTGATATTAAACAGGGAGATAAAGTACTAGTAAAAGAGCCAAAGAAGAATAAACTAAGTACAAATTTTGGTGCGGGGGAGTTTACGGTTTCGGAGAGAAATGGAAATACGGTAACAGTGCGATCCAAAGAGGGAAAAATATATAAGAGAAACTTAACGGAGGTAAGGAAGGTCGTGGAGTTTGACGAGGAAGTGGAGGTAGCGGAGGCAGGACAGAGTGAGGAGCCAGAGATAGAAAATCGAGCTGTGAAGACAAAGAAAGGGAATGACGGGGAAAGACCGGTACGGATAAGAAAGGTTCCGGAACGGTATGGAGAATATAGAGTCCATAGGGTAACGACTGTTGGGGGGCTTGGGCGGACAATAGATTAGATGTATGTACTATTCATGTGTATGTTAGATAGGTATATGAGTAGATATAGATGTATATGGGATGTAAGCTAGTATAAGGATATGTATGTATTACGATTAGGTAAACGAAAAAAAAAAAAAAACGGGGAAGGAAGGAGATGTAGTATAGGTATAGTATGGGCGTCGACTCGAACGAGCGATCGAGAATCGACGTCGTCGGCGCGTGACGACAGGCGGCGCGAGAGGCACGAGCAGGACACTGCGTGTGAGGCCTCGAGCGAGAGAACACGTGGCGGAATAAAACGGCGGAGAGGTTAAGTGCCAGGCGAGTATTACTATACCTGACCCAAGCGTAGTCCTATAAGGAGAACGGATACAACAATCGTAATACATTAAATACGAAGATTCTTTATTAGAATCATACGTCGCTCCCATGTAAGGATTATTAGCTTTTGCATCCCGATGCGAACATTGACTGAATCCTCCGCGTATACCGTTTTCAATAAATAACACCATATCAATATCTGTTAATAATTCTAATGTTATGTTTGTAATTTTTAGCATAACGTCCCACGCATATGATGGTAGGGTACAGTAATAGGCAGGGTCGAGACCATAATATTCGATACATTTGCTTCGAAAATTTTCAAAAATATCTGCTAATAGTAGAACATCTGTTTTCAAATATAAATCGCTATATTCGCCTAGTGATGAGATATTAAATTTATTCCATACGTTTTGTGCATGTTTATACTCGCTCCTTTTAATATTGTGCCCGTACAATGTGCTGTGAAATTCGTCGTAATTAGGTAGACAATTATCATTTAGTCTTTCATAGCTGTCAACATATTCATAAGGAAAAACACCTTTGCGCGTCAGTAAATTAAACAAATTTTCATCGATCGACGGAAAGTTTTTGCGTAAAATTCTCATATCATTTATATCTAGTGTTGATACTAATTGTTCTAAACTGCTATTAAGAAATTTAAATGAATCGATAAATCTTACTTCAAGAGAAAATATATTATTTTTCATCCGACATGCGAATGAAACATATTTTTCCATTGTAGAGGCTATTACATGAAATTGAGAGCTAAAACATTTCATTGAAACAATTTCTTCTATGAGAAAATGTGCATCGTAATTACTTAAGTTATGAAATATTATGGGAAGCATATACGTAGCTTTATAATTTAGGTTACATGCTCCATGTGCTGCCCCTCTGTAGTAACCTGACCAGTGACAATGATTATGTACTTTATTACCGCCTCTAATATCAGCTTCTTTAAATTCACTTTTACAGATAAAACAATGTGTAGCAGTATTAAATTCTAGTAATTGTTCAGAAGTTAAAGGAGCCATTATGGTATGATTATTTTTTATAAAAGCAAAAATTGATGAAATGATACCTTCCAAATCTGATATAAAATAAGATACCACTTTATCCTTCGCACGGTGTGAAACGTATTTGCACATCGATTCATCAAAATTACAGTGTATGTAATAGCCAATACTGTGTGGAACATGAGTTTGATATGCATAAGTATTATGATTTTCTAAATTATGTGTTTCGTTACTAATTAGAGCGCATTCAAAATCAGCATATATTATAAATGGAAGCGGGATTCCTCTTCTATAATTTTTAAACTTAATCCATTTCTGATCTTCATTGACCAATTCAATTTTGCACGCATTTTGATCCACACATCTTTCATAATGATCTTGAAGTTTCCTTGTTGTATGGAAAAAATTTAGAAATCTGTAAATTATAAGAATCATATTATTAAACTATTAAATTATTACAACTGTAAATAGAAACGTGATGAATTACCTGTCGCAAATGTGTGATTTATGTTGATGTTGATGAATTTGCGACGATATCAGCCTTGATAAATTTTTGATCCATACATAATGGCACATATTATCTTTTTCTTGCTCATTTTGATATATTAGTAAGTTTATATGTTTATTTTCAGATATTTTATCACTTAATCGTAATGGTAATACTTCATATTTTTCATGTTCAGATTTATCTTTATTCGTTAATTGGTATAAATTTATGGACAAATTATTATTTTTTTCAAATGTAGGTATATGTTTAGTTGTAACGGGAAATGTAATTCCCGTTAAATTTAGTACATTTTCATAATGCGGATATGATTGTTTACGGTTACTATGATGCGATGCTGGGTATAATGCTGACGTTACTGCCCAAGCAAAGCAATCATTTTCATTATCGGCCAAATCAATAGAAACAGTTGCTTTTCTATTTCGTATAGCTAATGGAAGTCTACAGTTTCCTTTACCGGCGCTCAATAAATCACATTTATTGATATTTATAATCAAACTGATAATTTTGCTCAATGCCCATCCACTGTCACGTTCTTGAAATTCCTCTAGCGATGTAAGAATCTGCCCACACACATTGTTCGTATACCAATTATCAAGCTTTATGGTGGAATCATTGTCATTTACTAGTACCTCATTTTTTGTTGCAAAGGTTTTAATTTCCTTCTTACTTTCGTCGGTCAAACTGTCTTTTAACGTAAATTCACCATTGAAGATTGTGTTTACTTTAACACATTTGTGCTGTTTAACATACGATAGTACTTTTTCTATCACTATATCTTTAGCATCGTTTAAAAATATAGAAGGATCAATATGATGTAAATTTATAATAATTCCAGTGATTATACGACTTTGGAAGGCATGTCCGCTTTCAATTTTTTTCCATTTCAGTGTAACATTCTTATCCTTCTGTTTTTCTTCATTTAATCTAGATCCAGAATGTAGATTGAAATTAAAACTTAATTGTTCACACGTACAAGTTAGTTTAGCTATTTGCGCAAGTAAATGTTGTTTCCTACCGACACTTATTTTTTCTTTTTTATTAATTAAATATGAATGCATATATTTTAAATGCTGTTCACAATCTTTTATCCATTGGGTTTTATCTGCTTCTGATTCAATTAAATACGCTCGGTTTAATAAATTTTCTTCTTTTTGCATTAGTTGTTTTTTATTCACTGCATTTTCTTTTTTTCTTCGTAATCGTTCGTTTACGAAATACTTTAAATTCCTCAGCCGCTTTAATTGTTCCATCAGTTTCACTTTATATTCTTTTTTCATATTTTCATTATTTAGGAGTATTTTCGTTTTTTTTACATATGTAGTATATTGCTTTTTCCACTCTTTAAAATCCTCTTCTTTCTTCAAAAACGGCATTTGATTTAATACATTTTTTTCTATTTTCGCCGATAATCTATTAATAGATTTCATTTTACACCTCTTTAATCACACTACCGTTTTGTAATTAATCACACTACCGTTTTGTAGCCTCCGCTTACGATCGCGGTTTAGAATACAACGCACGCACAATTTCCTGCATATATTTGTCCTGCTACGACTATCCCCTCTCTCTGATTTACCACCGCACCGCTTTTATCATAGATATGAAATCATATGATTTCTTATCTCTGCTTGTGTGTTAAATTCGTTTATATCACGTTTATTTGCGTTATAAGATAATCTTGAATTTACATTTTTATTGTATTCACCATAAAATTGAACTAATTTTTCTACCATATCTCTCAAATTGGCTATTATGTTACTATCAGTAATACATTGAATACTGAAAATGGAGAGATCGAACGGCCCTGATCTTACAACATTGAAATTAAATTCGTCATATTCATAAAAATTACCGTTTTGTAATATATAAAGTTTACCATTTATATATTTAAATACTGAAAATGGATTTTGTGGAGATATGGATAGGCCAATTCCCTTAAATAAATCGTTAATTAAAATATACTTTCTAGGCTGATATCTACACTCGTCAATTTCAATTACATATACTCCTTTATAAAAAATATATGTTCTACCGGTATTTGTTAAAACAGCAGATTGCACTCCATTATACTGAAAGTCTTTGCCAAATAGTTTTTGATATGTCATGGGATAACCAGTTTTTAATTGGAAAGTATCAGGATTGAATATATAAATATTATTATCAGAAAATAATGCAACTTCTCCATTTACTCTTTCATATATTGCATTAATTCCTGAAAAATTAATGGCAAAAATTTTAACCACGATCTTATTAACTGTGGCTCCTCATACTTTCGATATTTAACGTTTAAATTAAATGGCCATACCCAAATTTTATAGAATATATACAATCGTGCTTTAAAAATGAAAAATTTTAAATCATCTGCTGGAGCTGAACATAAATCGACTAATTTTGGTGGAACTAATGTTGGTGCATCTGGTGACGTATCAGGAGAAGCATTACCATTTGCATCTTCGGCGAATTCGTCCTCAGACTCATTCTCAGCATTAACATTATATAAATTTCGTATAGCTAATATATCATCTTCCTCAAGTTTAATATAATCTGTATGATTTTCATAATGATAAAACGGCGACATTATTGAATTCATATTTGACGAATGTAGTATACCTAGACTGTGACCTATTTCGTGTGTTAATGTTTCGTATAAACTGAATGACTCATCGTTTATCGGCCCCTCGCCTATCATCCATTTCCACGATTTAGATATATGAATTTCTCTGACATTATTACTTTCATTCGGCATATCTGCATGTGCTAATGTTTGATTAGAGAATGGCGATGAACAAACTTGTTGCGGTGAATTAACACTGTAATGCATTGTATTTTCAAATGATATAATTATATCCGCTTCAGTTTTACTTTGTACTTGAGTAAAGGTTAACCGAGATGGCTTTTGCCACAAAGAAAATGCTTTTTTTGCAATGTTAATTTGATCTGTTGTTCCGACATGGAAATACCAACGCAATGTTTTTTTGTTCCTTTTATAAGAATGAAGTGTGTAGTCGCTGACATGATCACTTACTCCGCAACGCTTTGCCTCCATCAACTTTTTCGTTTCAGCATTTAGAGTCCCATCGACTTTAAGATTCCAATATTGTTGAAAAATTCGTATTGCATCTGCCAATTTATCATTATCAATAGTTTGTGATTTTGAATCGTTAGTGTTCATATAGCCGTAATATTGAAGATAATTAATTGTTGAACGTTTATTCATCGGATGCGTAGAAGGCACTCGCAAATTGGTCTTGATAGATAAGAGAGAAGGAAAAAGTTGAAGATGTATCGCAGTGTGAATTATAAATATAATTAATTTCGCCATGATTAGAATTGAGGTGCTCACGTGTCACGGTAGGACGAAAGACTGATGTGAAAGAAAAATTTGTACTAGTTTATAATGAACTCATTTTTTATTAATTTTATATAGATGGCTAAATACATTAGAAATTTTAAACATTATTTTCATTATTTATATATTGTGTAAATTTCAAATTCATAATATCTTGAAGCAAATCATCCATTTTTTTAACCCGTGCTTTAAAATATGCGGAGTCGATATGCCAGAATCCTTTACGCGCACATCGGTATTCTTCAGGATACGTATCGTCGATTATATATAAGTAGTAGAAGTTGTTGAATGAAACAGTTTGTTTTATCTGTAATGAAATTATTATTTTATATAGTTTTATTACTAAAATCCTTTATAATTATATACATACTTGTATGCGGCTAGGCATAGAGGGATCGCGTGGTTGACTGGGTGCAGTCGTCGGAGGAAATCAGGATTGCACTTGGTTGGCTAATATATAATGTTTTTATTAACATAAAATCTCTCGGTCTTACGCGTCAAAACTATACTAAGTAATAAAGTTAAATGATGTTAAAAGTAAAGGAAAACTATATACCGATAGCGAGAGTCGCTCGCGGCGAGCACGTAGCTTTAAGGTCCACGCGAAGGTCACGACGTTGCCCGCAACGACACTTTTGAGCACGTTCGAAATTGGAAGACGGTTGGAAGGAGGGACGAGATAAGCCTAACGCGGGCGCGTTATAGCGATACCTCGGATTAGAAGGATGCAGCGGAATACGCTACCGGCAAGTCGTAGCCGTGTTTAGGAGCACGGTAGGAACGAAGGCGACTGTATTGAAGACGCGCGCGGGGATACGCCGTCACAATCACCAGGCAGGAAGGCAGGGTTAATAAACGAAAAGAAAGGAGATTACCGGAATTAGGCCCGGATGGGCGGTAAGCACAGTCTAAAATTGGCACACGGAGTATTGCTAGACTGTCCGTAGACAAATTTCTCAGAACTGCACGGAGATATAATCGCGTCAACACCGCACAAGGGTCGGATACACAAGGCCGGCGCAAGGCCGTTGCGAGCGAGACGAAATTGTAGAAAAAGCGGTAAACGGAGGTCGAGAGTGGGGGGTACCACCGTTGGCGACTAATTACACTGTACGCCTGTTCAAATTATAAAAGGTACCTCTAAAATACGCATACGCCACCTAAAGGCGCTTCGCGGATTCAAACAGGGACGCCACTCTCAAACAATACTTGATGTATGTCTACAAACCTGTTTTTGATTATGATGCTGCTTTTTTTTATTCTTTTCATCTTTTGACATCTCGTTTCCATTTTTGCGCTTACGTTTTGACGAATCTTTTTCGCTCTCATTTTTCATATTTTCCTTCTCACTCTCTACATGTTCTTCTTCTTTTACATCATCATCATCATCATCATCATTATCATCAGTAGAGAATTTCATTTCATTATATTTTCCACCAAGGTATATTAGATGAACTGGTTTACCGCTTGTAAGGCAGTTCTCTATAACTTGGTAATGCTTGCTTTTTTCTAATAAAATATTACTTATACGTAATGGCAGAAAAATAGAGAATGTATCATTTAAATCAAACATAACTCTATCTCCAAAGCGGGTCTTCATTTTTCTCATTCCGCTTATTAAATATGGTTTATTAATTTCCAAGCCTGCTACCGGGTTCACTGGCAACTTGCTTATAATACCGACACTATTCAGCAAACTGAACGTATTTTCGCACATGTTCACTGCAAATATCTACTGAACTGTTAATGCACTTGCGCTATTCAACGACTAAACTGCGCGTATCGCGAAGTAGCGCTATTTATGCACCCCATACTCTTCCACCCAAACTTCCAGCATACGTCACTTTTCTTCATTCCCCTACTCCCTTCAACAATTATGCCCACGCTCAATTTCTGATTTTCCACACATTTAATACCTACAGCGCAAATAGGAGCTTCAGTACGAGACGAATCTTTTTGAAAGAAACTTCGGTCGACTAAAGTTTGTGCAACATTTGCATTAAAGTGAAATTGAGAAGTTACAGTTTTGTAAGTGAAGTGAAAATTTAAAAATATAATTATGGTATGTAGTTCGAATATAAGTAAAACTAATTTTTATTTTCAATACTCTAATTTGCTTAAATTAATATTATTTTCAGGCTACAGCCGATTATGAAAAAATAACGCATTTCATCGATATGGATGGATTTACAATTAATCGACATACGTTTTTATGCAAAGAAATTGCGATAATATCTATAAATGAAAATATATTACGTGAATACCTATTTTTGAATAAAAACTTTAGCGATTTAAGTGTTGAAGATCAGCGAAGCGCGCGTTATGTATACAACAACGTTCACGGAATTTTATTCAAAGATTACGGATATGAAAATTTTGAACAAGAGGACTTGCCCTATATAGTCCAAGATTTTATCTCAAAATATGACAGTCCAATTGTTGCATATAAAGGTGGAACTTATGAAAAGAAATTATTGAACGAACTTGGAATCCGAAATATAAATTTAGAGGAACTGGCATGTCCTAAATTTGATGTTCTAGTTTCTAATAAACTGTATAATAAAGTGAACATCAACACTATAATGTGCAAAATGCATGTAAAAGAGAGAAATTGGAATAATAAAATTCTGCATTGTCCTTTACTTGAAGTACAAGTTTTTAGAAATTGGTACTGTCATAACGTAACTAATAAATCTTCTTAAATAATAATGTACATTGATATGCACTGATTGTGAATATAATGAATTTTTATATTTTATTATCAATGTGTAATTAAGTACAAAATTAAAAATAAATTTATTTTAAATTTATATCAATCCATGAATTATGTGATTTATCTAATCCCAACCATTTAACATATACTTTATTTTGCTTTCTACGAATAACTTTTTCAACTAAATAAATATCGCTATGCTTAGCTTTTAATAATTCATATTCATAGAAACCGCCTTTAATGTCATTTCCTCGTAAATCTTGAATTAAATATGTGACAGGATAAGTATGTTGCACAGAAGTAACTTTAAAAATTTCAGTCGTCCAATTAGGCGTATATCCTTTCTCAAACAAATGCTTGTATTTACTAATACGTACAAAATCTCCAACTCGATATTTGCCCGGTTTAACGATCTTTATATTACTATAAACTGATGAAAGAAGCGTGCTAGCATTTTTATTTGTCACATCTGCAGGTCTCATTTTGATTGTTCTATGTTTACGCATATTGTAATCGTATACAAGTTTATTTAACATATGCGTCCATTTATAGCTTCCGTTTAACGAGAATAATTTCCACATATTATTTTTTAACGTTCTATTCCAACGCTCTACTATCGATGCCTTCATAACACTATATGTAGAATAATGATTTATTTCATGTTTATCCATTAAATTCTTAAAATCTTTATTAAAAAATTCTTTCCCATCATCCGTTTGCAAATTTTTAGGTTTACGCTCCTCGAAGATATTTGAGAAAGCCTTTACCACATCTTTACCTTGTTTCGTTTTCAACGGACGAGCCCAGCCATATTTAGAAAATGTGTCGATAACTGTGAGAATATATTGAAATCCCGAATTAAATCGCGTATATGCTTTCATATCTACTAAATCAGCTTGCCATAAATCATCATATCCTTTAATTATAACACGTCTTCTTACAAAATTCTTTCTCACAGGTGTATGCAATTCTTTTACTAACTGCTCTTGTTCTTTAATTAATTTCATGATTTTAGGTTTCTACTACATTATCATGTGCTTGTGTACTATTTATAATTTCTATAATTGAAATTTGAGTGTTTCTTAAATTCTCCTTATTATCATTCACATCCTTCCGCAGCTCGTCAATTGAAGTTTTTAGCGTATTTTGTGTCACAAATTCTTTACGAATATTAGCTATGTCGTTTCCTTTATCGTGTAAATTTTGTTTTACCCCATTTATCTGCTCATCAAGAAGAGATTGTAGATTCACTATATCTTTTTCCAATGCCGTGGTCAAATTCTCTACTGCATCCTTTGTCGTAGCCGATTCCGTAAGATTGCTTATAAAATATTCATGATGACTAATACTATTTTTTGCTGAAGTAATATTATAATTAATTTCTTCAATATTTTTAGAAATTGTATTCAATTTTTCATTAAGGTTTTTTTCATCAGACTCTATTTTTTGCTGTTGCGCGAGGAAATCTTCTATAACATTTTGCAGCAATTTATTATTTTCTTTTCCATTTACTTCTAATTTTATAATTTTTTCTGTTAACGTAGAAGTCACTTCATCAAGTTTATTGAAATTTGCGTCATAAAGATTTAATACGGCAATTTATTCTCTTTAATTTATCGTAATTAGCTTCGCTTTGCGACGCACACTTTTCAATTTTTTCGTTGAGACTGCCTCGAAGCGCCCTATCGTTACTTAATATACGTTTATCTACATAGTATTTGTTCGCAGCGTCTGTAGAGTTTCCAGGATTTGCTAATCGTATAATTTTTCTATTTTTTGCATCATAGCCGCCCTCATTAACGTTGAAATGAAGAAAAATACCTTTCCTTTTCATATTAGAATTTTGTAACCGATCATTAGCATCTTCTATGCCCTTACCACTAAACTTGTTAATGAACATTATAAGACTAAATATAATTTAGGCATACACAAATATTATATAATAATATTGGCTTCGCGAAGTTCCTCCACTATTGACATAATTTCATTATCGTGTCCTGTATGTCCAACTTTTTTTGATGATATTAAAAGCCGTAAACGGTCAATAAGCTCATTAGGATTGTCCCAGTGAACATAATTCACTTGTTCATTCGTAACTAACATATTATTCGGTATATATTTTTTCATTGCAAATTTATTTCCTGCTCCAACTTTAAATTTATTAGATTTTGTTTTAGCTCTTTCCGCGGCTGTAGCTATAGCTAAATGTGGTGCTAGTAATGGAGCAATTATTTTTTTATATTTAAATCCTTTACTGCCCATAATCTGTTGTGATGATTGGTAATCTCTACGGAAGGCATTTGTTTTTAATAAAATAGTTTTATACTTAATTAAATCTGTATTATTATATAATTTTAAATTGGGAATTTTCTTGAAAATTAATTCGAAAATTCCAGGGGTTCCGCCGTATCTAGTTTTCTTAATAATAATATTATCATTTTCATCCACCTCAAATATGCTGTCACCTAACATTAAATTGTCATCTTTAAAATATATGCCGTAAACATGATCAATTTCTTTGTCAAAATCTGTACTGAAAAATAAGCTAATATATTTTCGTGATAATGGGCCTAAGTTCTCCTGCATTAAATTTCTAACATCTTCAGGCGGATTTTGTAATATTTCACTAATAGAGGATTCCGCATGTGATTTTTCTAACGGTGAAGGTTCTTCAACATTTGGTCTTTCTATCGATAATGGTATAGGAGATATAGGAGTTGACGCTTCAGCAAATGTCCTTCTCCTACCTATTTGTGGCGTTGCCTTAAATTTTATATTATCATTTTTAGTTTTAGTACTCCTAATAACGGCACTAGACGGCGAATAACTATAATGCGTTTCACTCAATGACGGATTAACCATTTCCTTTGTTTTTTTCTTACACAAGTCTTCAACTCCTCCACTACCTTCATCTTCAAAAACATCACCTTCATTATCTTCAATATCTTCAATATCACTTTCAATATCTTTTTCAATTTCAAATTTTTTCTTTTCATTTTCATTATTGATATTTGTAATTATATTTTTCTCTAGTAATTTTTGTAGAGGTTTAGTTATCGGTTTATATGTTTCTTTTAAATATTCCTCAGACTCTATTTTACCAAGTTTCAAATCTTTATATTTTTTTCGAATTATATCACTTGTTTTCACGATATGTTTTAAAATTTGCCGGCGTTTCTTATTTTCTCGCGTACCACCCATCTCACTTCTCACTCCTTCCGTGGATGTATAATGACTAAATATTAGCAGTATACTGATTTATAAAATAGCAAACTGGTCAAATTCTTTTCGATACCTTCCATTTTGAATATTACTATCCTTATCAATTACTAAAAATCCATACTTTTTCTCCCAGCAATTTCTACATAATGCTAGAAAATCTTCATAGCTCATATCCGTATTAATATGTTCATTATAAATATGGCGTAAATTTGTATTATCTTGCTGAAAAATCACTAATAAATTCGTATTATCTCTTATAAGATGCTTAGGTATTTTTGCATAAGTTTGACATAAATAAAAACTATCGATATTAGAATGTCTGCCCATTGAAAAATACTCCCTTATAGTTTGCTGTTTATCACAGGCTACATCATCGAATATAAAGATAGAATTAGGCAAAGCTTCAGAAATCGGAATAATCTCGCTATTATTTGAAAATGTATAATAGCCGATGTCTGGTACTGCTGATATAATTCTTTCGAGATAACGATATTTTACTTGTTGTTGTGATTTCGAATACACATAAATATTTTCAAAGCGCACTCCATTAGGGCTTTCAATTAAATTAACTATTATATTGGTTTTTCCACAATTAGATGGTCACGCATATTATACAGCGAATAGTATTGGGGAGTATCTTACTATGACGTCGATAATTATCATTACGATTTTCTTCAAGTAACATTTTTTCACACACAAAATTATTACAAATTGACAACGGCTGCTTAACGAAATGCATGATAATATTACCCGTAGAGACTAAAAGAATAACTACGAATATTCGCTTACAGCAAAAGCATATAAATAGGCGAGTAATCATTTATTAGCTTTATTATCTCAGAAGATGGTGAAGTGTAAGTGTAATGATAGCGTATGCAAATAGAAAAGAAAGAGTGAATAGCAGTCATACTAAGGGGAGTGGTATATTAAACTCTGCAATCAATGCACTTTCGTTCGAATTACATATTCCGGGGTATCAGATTTGCGGACCTGGTACGCATTTAAACAAAAGATTATCATTAGGACAAAAAGGTATAAACCAATTAGATTCAGCTTGTCGCGAACACGACATCGCCTATTCTACTAGTAAAGATATCGAGGAGCGACATAAGGCAGATAAATCTTTAGCAGCGGCTGCTAAACAAATTGCTACAGCGCAAGATACTATACTTGGCCATCGTATTGCCGCTACTGTTACTTGGGGTCTTATGAATGCAAAAAGAAAAATGTGTATGGGCATGAATAAAAAGAAAAATAGAAAAAGAAAGATACGTATTGCTAAACGAGGCGGATTTATACCGCTATTGCCACTTCTCGGTGTCTTGGGTTCGCTAGCGGGAGGTGCTGCTAATATTGCATCCGCAATAATTAGGTCTAAAGCTCAGCAAAAGCAGTTAGAAGAATTGAAAAGACACAATGCAACTTTAGAGGGTCGCGGACTCTATTTATCTCCGTATAAACGTATAAGCGGTCGCGGTATTAGAAAACGAAGAAAGGCCGGAAAAAAAAAAATAATAATTCGAATACATTAGTCGCAACTGGAGTAACCCGCTAATATACAATTAGAAAAAGCATGCAAAAGTATTCCATATTTTAGAGGGGTTTTTATGCGAAATAAACTACCTATAACGATAAGAAGAAATGAATGTGGAATAGAAAATTTGGATAATAATGAAGGAAAAGGAACACACTGGGTGGCATATATTAAAAAAGGAAACAATGTTAAATATTTTGATTCGTTCGGTAATTTAAGGCCACCGTTAGAACTAATAAATTATTTTAATAAAAAAAACCTAGCAGCAGTTTCTTATAATTACAGCAGTTATCAATCATACGACATGACTAATTGTGGTCAGTTATGCTTTGAATTTCTTAAACGTAACATCTAAAAATGTCGTTTACTGTAACTTTAAGTCGCACGTCTTCAGACTTGATAGCCGAAACATTTCACGCTATTCCTAATATCGATGAATCAAATAATAAATTTTATTACGACGGTAATAAGGAAATCGTTATACCAAAAGGTTCCTACGAACTATCAAGTATTAATACCTATATTCAAGACAATATTCGTAAAGAGGTAAGTGAGGATCCAGATAATATCTTCATATTACGTGCAAATAATAGTACGTTAAAAAGTGAAATCAAATGTAAGTATTCTATTGACTTCGGTAAACCAAACAGTATTGGAAGTATATTAGGATTTTCAAACAAGAGAATACTTGAACCTGAAAAATGGTATGAATCGGATATTACAGTAAAAATTATTAAAGTGAATATAATTCGTATTGACTGTAGTATTACTGCCGGTGCATATAGTAACGGGAAAATTGTGCACACAATTCATGAATTTTTCCCAAACGTTGAGCCAGGATATAAAATATCGGAAACGCCGTCAAACGTCATTTATCTTCCAATCATCGTAAGAGTTATAGACCGTATAAATTTACGAGTAGTAGATCAAAGCGGAGATTTAGTTGATTTCGGAGACGAAGAAGTGACAATAAGATAACATATTAGAAAAAATGATAATTTATAACAATAATGATAGGAGGGCTAATAGCGTGGAAAAAGTATGTAAATTAAGAGCACCGATTAAGAAACGTGTCAGTAGAGCGATACACTTCCACCGAAACCCATCTCATTCGCGAAAGAGTCTTACATCGGCGTCAACGTCGAAAATAAAGAGGTTAAGTTCGACAAATAAGAAATTTTTAAAATCGCTAGGCTTTACGGTAATATCTAAATAATATGAGCGACCCGCTTAATATTCATGATTCTCCTGTTATTGATAATCGAATTAGTGGCTTCGAGTTTCATGCTTATAATCCCTACGTTAATTCTTCTCTAAGTTTTAACGATGAAATAAGAATTCCGATACAGCAGCAAGATTTAATTGTATTACCATGTGAAAGTTACTTATTAATTGAGGGACGGTGTAGCATAAAATATAATAACGATGCAAGTAAAACTAGCCGCTTAGAAAACAATGCAATTGCTTTCCTATTTACTGAAATACGATATGAGCTTAATGGAATTGAGATAGACCGTTGTAAAAATGTGGGCATTACTACTACATTAAAGAATTATATTTCACTCGGAGATTCTAAAAGTAGGGAACTAGCTAAAGCCGGTTGGAATTATGGAAAATGGAAACCGCTAAACGAATCTGTCAATTCGTTTAGTTTTTGCGTACCGTTGAATATAATTTTAGGATTCTTTGAAGATTATAAACGCGTAATTACATATGGAAGGCATGAATTAATTTTAATTAGAGCAAAAGATGATAAAAATGCAATAGTATCCGAACATGAATTTGTCGTGGAACCAAAAATTGAATTAACAAAAATACAATGGATGATGAAACACATTACGTTAGACGAAAGTACTAAATTACAATTTTCACGCCTTCTACAACATGATAGACCAATTTCAATGGGCTTTCGTTCTTGGGAGTTACACGAATATCCCTTATTACCCGAAACACAAAATCATACGTGGGCTGTTAAAGCCTCAACTCAGCTAGAAAAGCCTCGCTACATCATATTTGCGTTTCAAACTAATAGAAAAAATGATTTCAAGAAAGCCTGTACGAAATTCGATCATTGCTTTCCACGGGATATTAAGCTTCACTTAAACTCCGACTTTTATCCCTATGATAGGCTCAATTTAAATTTTGGTAACAATCAAGCTACAATCTTATATGATATGTACGCTAGATTTATTAAAATCATATTATTACTTATCAGATTTATCTGAATGTGCAACATTACTGAGCATGGACTCTTTCATTGATACAATAGGTCCAATAGTAGTAATTGATTGTTCGCACCAAAACGAAACGGTCAAAACAGGTACGGTAGATGTAAAAATTGAATTTGAATGTGCTAATAATATCCCCCCCAATACATGTGCTTATTGTCTTATTTTACATGATCGCATAGTAGAATATAACCCATTATCTAGTATTGTGCGTAAGCTAAAATAAATGTGACTCCTCTACTACGATAGAATTACCCCCTCTTATTGTACATTAATATCTAACACTCAATGCATATAAACTACACCCGCTATCATAAACAGTACCTTATAGCACGCTCAGACGTGAACAAAGGACGATCGGTGGTCTCAACGTCATAGTGAAATTAAACATGGAGAATTGTAATTTCAAATATCTCCTATCAATTAGTGAAAACTGTGAGATTGAGTGTCCAAATCATTGGAAATTTATAAATAATGATACAAAGATTAAAGATATTTTAAAATTTATTATTGAAAGAGATTTACATAAGTTTCTAATGATAAAAGTAAATACAACTTTTTATATATTCAATAAATTATTTAAAATAATGATACCGGTGATGGAGGAGACCGATACGATAGCGTCAAAATGGTAAGTAAATAATAAATACTCTTATTCTTCTTTTCATATTTACAACTTTCCACGTATACTCAGTTTTATTCTTTTTCAGTGTTTCAAAATTCGAGTTCACGATGGAGATAAACGACAAATTTATAAAATCACCGTCTACATGGCTTTATATGGAAATATTAGAGATTATTGAAGATATTCTATCGTTTATAGACGACTACGGATTTGAGGAAATGTTAGCTATTAAGATAAATAATGATATTTATATGTATGACAAAGAACACAGGGAAATCTTGCAATTACATTTGAAGTAAGTACACAGCTTCACAGACTTTATTCGCTTTAGCAAAAATATTTAATTTAAGTCTTTGCAGCGCACCGATGTTGTATCAGGACTCTGAGGATTGTTCGGCAATATCATATTGCGCGAGTTTTAGTTCTGACGGTAACGAGGAAAGCGATACAGAGAACAACAGTGAAAAAGGAGCTACTTATGCCTCTTCCTCGCCATCGCCCGTAGAATCCATACCGGATTTGCTATCGGAACAAGACTGGCAGGAATCCATATCAGATTTGCAATCGGAACAAGAAACGCAGGATTATATTTAACATTTCTCATATTAATTCTTTGTATCGTAAGAACATATTTAAATTGTATTTTTAACTTTATTTTAAAAACAATAGATATGTTACCGCACCCACGAGTGATTTTTAAGAGGAGGCTCCCGGAGGTTGAATTGGAGCGCTCCGTGCGTTCAGAGAAAGAGCGCCCAGCGCAGGGCGCGACGAGAGTGATAGTACCCGCCGGTGGGCAAGTTGAAAAGGACGAACACGACACCAAGAAAGTTTAACACGTCGGGCACACTTGAACAAATCTGATTCACTTTTTATTGAGACGAACACGAGACGATAGAAGTAGACGGTACAGAGCAAGACAATATGAAACGGAGCTGGTACACGACCTTACGAAAGTGAGCGAACGTTTACAGAATATGTTAGGTGTGTACTGGTTGAGAATCACTTGTACAGTGATTGATCGTTTCCTAGAAATATAACGGAATTTTGGGAAGAAGCTCTCGCTGACGTCACGACCGCGTCACGCGAATCAGCGGTGCGCTAATTAGCCCGAGGCGCTCCTGGGACTCCCGAGAGCGGTGATTCGTTGACATGAGTCGCGTGGAGCCCAGGAGCGCAGGCCGCGAAGTTGTCGCCCACATCTTGGCCGAGTAATTTAGTGAATGACGCCAGGGCACGGAATTTGGTCGACCAGATCTCCAACAAGATATAAATAAATAATACTGGCATTGATATTTACATTATTACGATCATTTAGTACCGTATTCCATCGCGCGCGCACCCGACTTTATCGTTTCGCAGCTCAAATGTTCGTAGACAGTATCGACATTGTATAATGTAAATTCACCTAAAGATAATAACAACGAACTGCACTTCTCTGCTTCCTAGTCTGCTGATGCTACGAAGAGTATTAACCGATGTGCTACGTTTAACGTGCGAATATTAGCTAGCGCCTAGCGCCCTTTCCCCGGGACCCTCTCCCCTCCCTCCCACCCCCGACCAGCAACGCGTCCGCTGCTCCAAGATGACGCCGGACCCCCACCTCACTGCCCGTACACCTTGCTCCCACCCAACCTCCTCCTCCGTAGTACAATCGTCCTCCGCTCTCGATATCGTTGTTGCCCACACACGCTCGAGTACCGCGTAATCGCTTATCGTATCATTCCTCTGCAACCTTCTCCTAACGGTCTACTTCCAACCCCCCGCACGGCATTTCGTAGTACAACGCCTACTACTACCTCTGTCTACATTTCGTAGTACAACGCCGCGTGTCGATGGCGCTTATCGTCCTCCGCTCTCGATATCGTTGCCCACACGCTCGCTCGAGTATCGTGTAATCGCTTATCGTTCGTTTCGTATTGTTCCTGTCCAACCCCTTCTCCTCCTACTCTCTAACTTCCGTGTAAACCACAAACTTTCGACCTAACAGAAAAAATAAGGCAAGGCCCCCCGATATCAGCAGCGACCGACTCGATATCGCCCAACCGCCGACTTTTAACCTTGACCGCTACCGCTGTGGAATCGAACGGCTCGCCTTCTTCACCTTCCAACGTTCTTCCGATTTTAACCGCCGACCGCGCAAACTTCCACCTGATTAAGACAAACCGCAAACTTCCCCTCATTAAAAGACAAACCGCAAACTTCAACCTGTGATTAAGACACTAACCGCAAACTTCGATAAAAAAATAAAAAATACACGCAAACACGCAAGACCGAATGACTGCGGTCCAGCAGAATCGACTACACTGGTCCAGAATCGGCTACTGGTCCAGAATTACTGGTCCAGAATCGGCTTACTCTCGCCTCGGGTCCAGAAGCGGTTTACTCTTACTACTCGCGGCTACTCGTAGAATTGCGTATGATTTCGGTAGAAGACATGAAACTTGCAAGGCCAAAGAAAGGAAACATACTGGTAACACAATACGGACAGCACCAAATTTTTAGTATTGTGCTGACCGACCGTTTTTTTAATACACCTAGTACTACGGACAGTGTGACTGGACTGCAGAGCCTTCGTAAAACATTATCAAACTACGGGGCAAGCGCTTGCGGTATATCGCTGGAGGGAAATATGACAGACAGTTTGACTCGCGAAACGTTCATACAGGAAATTAGTGAGGTATTTGAACATACTGGTATCACCATAACCCTTTTCACGGAAAAGGTATCAATTCCCCCGGAATCGATGCGGGCGGAGATTATTAAAGAACTGCATGCAGGTGTTGTGGGAGGGCATAAAGGCGTTACGGAAACCTATCGAAGAATAAGAGAAAGATTTTATTGGCCGGGAATGAAAAACGAGATCCAGAACTTCATTAGAACTTGTGCGGAATGCCAGGAAAAGAAATTAATACGGGCAAGAACGCGTGAACCAATGGTAATTACCGACACACCGATAGAGCCTTTTGCGAAAGTATCTCTTGACACAGTAGGACCGCTCCCCACGACTCCCGACGGGAATAGTCACATATTCACGATGCAGGACAATCTAACAAAATTCTGCCTCGCAGTGCCCGTACCCGATATTAAGGCCGAGACTATTGCTCACGTCCTCGTGACTAGCCTTATATTGGAGTACGGAGCTCCGCGAGTAATATTAACAGATAAAGGTACCAGTTTTATAAATAAAGTTATCCGCGAAATTGGGCGATTATTCGATATCGACCACGTAACGACTTCCGGTTACCACCCGCAGACTAATGGAGCCTTGGAGCGTAGTCATATAGTACTAACCGAATACATAAAACATTATTTAGGCGAATACGACGATTGGGATCGGTTGGTACCGTTCGCAATGTTCTCGTATAATACGTCGGTGCACGAAGCGACTAACATTACGCCCTACGAACTAGTATTCGGTAGACTAGCAAGATACCCGAACTCTTTTTGCATCGACGACAGGACAGATACGTACGGATCGTATCTACGGGAATTAATACCTCGCCTGTCTGAGATGCAAGTGGTAGCGGGAATAAACTTAATTGCTGCAAAACAAAAATCTAAGGAGCGATACGATAGACACGCGCGACCACTAAATGCGAGGGAGGGCGACATGGTGCGGGTGCTTATCGAACCGAAGAAGGGAAAGTTTAGTAGTAGATATCGAGGGCCCTACAGAGTTGTCATAATCCTAGAGGGAAATACCGTGCTGCTGGAGAACGAGAATGGCGAGCGTATTGTTAAACACGCCGACAAAGTGCAACCCCTGTACCAGTAATATACGTGCGTAGATGGTAAGACCAAAGGCACGTCGCACTCTAGACACGTCGCGCACACTTACAGCTAGCTGCGCAGCCATCCTCCTGTTGCGGCAATAAGAAAAACGGCATACATCGGGCCAGGCACTGAATTGATAATAATTGTATTTCTAATAACACCATAGTTTAGTTGAAATGGCGAGCAGACCAAGGAACCTTGAGTGTAGGCGTCTGTTCGTGACGCGGCTGGCGCGAGGGACAAAGAAGAAGGACTTGATGCGGATCTTCGCACCATCCGGGGCAGAACACGCAGTCGTGCGCCAATCCCCACATGGGAATTGCGGTTACGTGACCTTCGCCACCGTAAACCAGGTGAAGGCGGTGGTGGAAGACGCGGCGCAACATCCGATCGTCCTGCACAAGCGGCGGATTGCCTTACAAATGGCGGACGCATGGCACGATAGAGCTCAACCTCCGGTTTCGTCAACATCGGCGATGCACCCGTTCGACGGTCTGGGATGGTGGCCAACACCGCTGCTTCCGGCGGACGTGGTGGCGGAAATCGCCAAATACGTCAGTTACATCGACCTGGCAAGGATGGAGCAGGTCAACAAAGCGTGGAGGGCTGGGGTGCTCCTACATCTCCAAACCACCACTACCCTGACGCTAACGAGCTGGCGTTGGCCGGAATACCGAGACTTGAAGGTGGTTACCCATGACGCATATTATTGGTTGCTGCGGAGGTGCGCCCCCGCACTTCGTGCCGTCAACCTTAGCGACTCGGAAGTGGCAGCGAACTTGCGTCCGTCTCTCCTAACACTGACCGCGACGTATACCCCGCTTTTGGAAGAGTTCGATCTCTCCGGGTTTAGTGTCCTGCCGTCTGGACTGCGTGCGATCGCGAACGGAGCCCCTAGGTTAAGGTATTTAAGCGTAGGGGAGTGTGGGCGTCCGGTGGACCCCGAACTAAAATGGGTATTTGCCGCCCACAAATTAACGAGGTTGTCCGCGTCCGATACACCCATGACGGGCGCTGCATTCGCCACACTGAGTTGTTGCCTGGAGAAGCTCGCGTTAACCAGAACTCGAACGAAGCCCAACTACCTCGCGACGTTTCTCTCAAAACCGGTCAGACTGACGGAGCTTACCATCGACCAACCAGTCTTCTTCGGGGACAAAGTTTCACGGCACTGGGGCACAACCGCGCGATGGGAGAGACAATGGTCAAGATGTGCCTGCGATACTGCGATCAGAGGGACGAGGCACTCGACGAGGAGCTGGCGGAGGCGGAAGAGCACGGCGAGGTGGCGAATTTCATGGAGTTGGGATATGGCTCGGTAACGGGAGCAATGTGGCTTCCACCGCGTTTCACAGGAGTGAAACATCTCACCCGTCATTGCAACAGCTGGGTGGAGGTGTCCTTTATCGATGCGGTCGGCGCCCACATGAAGTCGCTATTTCGCATTTCCTTGATATCACGGGGTGTACGAACATCCGGGGACAATTCTCATTAGAGGCCCTTGGGGACTTGCCGATGTTGCGACATCTGAACATGAGCCTCATGTATCCCTCCGTCGGTGCTCAATTCCTCTCGCGCATGCGCGCACTCGAAGAGTTGGAGTGCAGGGACAACGCCGGTGTGACTGACGAGGACATATGCGGCCTGGTGAGAAACTCCAGTACCATCAGGGAGGTGGACGTAGAGGCGTGCATAGGCGTGCGTAGGCTGTTGCAATCAGGCTCGGTGCGCAGGCATCCTACGCAGAAACTCTCAGGGCACTCAAAAAATCCATAAATCCTGAGGATATGGGGGTCCATGTACACGCCATACGTAGGACGAGAGCCGGTGACATGCTCATGGAGTTCGCTCGTGGAAGCGACAGGGGGAAAGTGGCAGAAGTCCGGGACGTCATTGCAAACGCACTTGAGGACGCAGCCTCCGTCAGGGTCCTCACCCACACATCCCACATAACAATATGGGACATAGATGAGGCCACGACTAAAGAGGAAGTTACGGCAGCGCTTGAAGCTGAACTGGGCATAAAAACAGCGCTTGGTGAATTTGCGGTAACCGCACTCAGGCCAGGAGTACGTGGCACACTCATGGCAAGCGTTTCGGCCCCAGCTGATATGACAGCCGCCCTAGTAAGGGGGGGCAGGGTACGCATAGGATGGGTGCGCTGCCGGGTGAAGGAACGGAGAAGAGCCACTAGGTGCTATAGGTGTCTCGGATATGGGCATATAGCGACAGATTGCGCGAGCGAAACTGACCGATCTCGGACATGCAGGAGATGTGGACAAAACGGCCACAAGGAAGCCCGGTGTGAAAACGACCCCTTCTGCGTGCTCTGTGAGGCGGCTAGCCAGAACAGTGAAGCAGGACACTTCACTGGAAGCAGCAAATGTACAGCATACAGGGAGTATAGAGAACAAACAGAAAAATGGCGCAACTAAGGTACCTGCTAATAAACCTGAATAGGTGCAAAGCAGCGAATGACATGATGCAACAAAAAATTTATGAAAGTACCGCTGATGTTGTCATCGTTAGTGAACCATATCGTCCCCCAACTGAGTGGGCTATCGATAGGAGGGGAAGTGCGGCCATAGTAGTAGTTAATAAAAACCTCCTTGTTAGCGGTGAGATAGGAAGGGGAGAGAATTTTGTGTGGCTCCGGGTAGAAAATACCCGAGTGTACAGCTGCTATTTCCCCCCTAATACAGCCCTGAGTGAATATGAAAGCAGCCTAGTGGAGCTAGAGGACAGCCTGTCGAGCGAACGGGGGGAGGTAATCCTTGCAGGTGACTTTAATGCAAAAGGCTACGAGTGGGGGTCCACCGTGTGCGACATGAGAGGCGTGAAACTTGCAGATCTTGCTGCGAGATTTAACCTCGTAACACTTAACCAGGGCAGTGAATTCACGTTTAGGCGTGGGACCACGGGGTCAGTAATTGATGTGACGTTTGCAAGCCACTACACAGCTGAGCGGACATCAAAATGGAGAGTACTGGACGACCTAAGCATGAGTGACCACATGTACATATATTTCGAAGTTGCTCGCACTAAGGAAAACAACAGAAAGTCTGCTGGTAGACCGATAGGATGGGTGTCCAAAGACCTTGACCGAGAAAGGATTGCAGAAATATACGAGGAGGCGCTTGCCAGGAGCGTAGACCGACTGTCTGCCGACGGGCGGACAATGGACAATATGGATGCGCAGACCATGGAGTCCATCACAGCTAAGGCGATTCGTACTGCATGCGATGCGACCATGACCAGACGCGGCTCACTACGGCATATGCCTAGAAGGCAAGTGTACTGGTGGACAGATGAGATCGCAGAACTTCGACATGCATGCCATAAGGCCCGCAGGGCAGCCCAAAGGACAAGAACAAAGGAGAGGATAGCCCAGGAACTGGAGACTGCCTACAAGCAAGCAAAAAAGTCACTCCAAGCTGCAATATGGAAAGCTAAAGACGACGCCTGGACGGAGCTTTGCAAGGAGATCGAGGTAGACCCATGGGGTCGCCCTTACAAGACTGTACTGGGAAAGCTGGTGGGACGCACCGACCCTATGATGAGCCTCCCTGAAAAGGACATCGACAAGATCGTGGAACAGCTCTTCCCGGACGACCCCGAAGAAGCCACGGGAGGTGGGTCGCACCACAGGCAAAGCGCAGAAGGCCAGACAGCCAATGCCCCTCCACCCATCACAGAAGTGGAACTGCGAGAGGCAGCGGCGAGACTGACTGCGAACAAGGCTCCTGGCCCTGATGGAGTTCCAGAGATAGCGCTGAAGGCCCTCATAGACAACTCACCGAAGAGTCTAGTTGAGCTCTATAACAAATGCATGAACGAAGGCGCTTTTCCCGAGAACTGGAAAACACAAAGATTGGTGCTGGTGCCAAAGCCAGGGAAGCAGGCAGGTAAGCCGTCATCTTACAGGCCTCTTTGCATGATCAACGGAGTCGCTAAGATCTACGAAAGAATCCTGCAGAAGAGGCTGGACAGGATCCTGGAGGCAAATGAGGGACTCTCTGACTCCCAATTCGGATTCCGGCCCGGAAAGTCAACGACGGTTGCTGTCAGAAGAATGATGAGCATAGTGGAGGCGGCAAACGTCGGTACGTGGCGGCAAGCAAAGGCATGCCTAATCGTGGCAATAGACGTAAGGAATGCGTTCAATTCTGCACGCTGGGGTGACATCGTAACTGCGCTGGGCAGAATCGATTCAATACCGGACTATCTGAAATGCGCCGTAAGGAGCTACCTGCACGAAAGGAAAATAATATATACGGACAGAGGAGGATACAAAGAGAGGAAGGTATGCCGCGGGGTCCCACAGGGGTCGGTGCTCGGCCCGACCCTGTGGAACATCCTCTACGATGATCTGCTCCGAATTAACACACCGGAAGGGACGCACCTGATCGCGTACGCGGATGATATTGCGCTCACGATTACCGGGAAAAGCCCCGAAGAAATACAGAGGAAAGGCAACGTGGCCCTGCAACAGATCAGCCAGTGGCTGAAGAGTAAAGGACTTGCGCCGGCCCCAGAAAAAACTGAGACTATTATCTTGACGAAGAAGAGAAAGTACCCGGACATAATGCTCACATTTGAAGGGAGGCCGCTCCTGCCAGGCATGAGCCTGAAATATCTGGGCATAACCCTTGACAGAAGATTAACATTCCATGAACACACGAGGGCAGCTGCCCAGAAGGCGAGCGTCACTGCAGCAGCCCTGGGCAGGCTAATGCCGAATATTGGAGGCCCTTCGCAGGCAAGGAGAAGGCTGTACATAAATGTGGTACACTCGATGCTATTATACGGTGCACCGATATGGGCCGATGCGCTAAGTGTTAAGACCACGTCGAAGGAACCACCAGGTACAGCGACGCTGCGCACTTCGGGTGATCAGAGGCTACCGCACGGTCTCCCAAGGTGCTGCACTGGTGATTGCGGGAATGCCGCCCATCGATATAATGGCGCGCTATCATAAAACCATATTCGCGGAGCGCGGCAGGCGCAACACCGCACCCCCCTCAGAAAGCCAGGGTCACCTGCGAGACCGTCGCTGCGACGGAGACGCCCTGCGATGGAAGAAGGAGGTAATGGAGCCGTGGCAAGACAGATGGGTGGCCGCACCCAACGGAAAATGGACGAGGGCTCTTATCCCTGATATTGAACGATGGGTGCAACTGAAGCGTAGCACCTCGTACGAAGCCACACAACTCCTCACAGGACATGGGAGCTTCGCAAAATTCCTACAAAGGATCGGAAAGAGGGATACTGCTCAGTGCGACTACTGTGACGCAGAGCTAGATGATGCGGAGCACACGGTACTTCACTGTCCCGAATGGAGCACGGAGCGAGAAGAACTGGCCCGGGCCTGTGACAGCACAGAAGTAGCCACCGTACAGAACCTAACCAAAGTGATAAACGGCAAGGAGGATTACTGGATGGCCTTCAAAGCATTCGCGAGAAAAGTCGTACAAAAGAAAGAGGAAGACGAACGACGTAAAGAGAGGGGCACATACGCGAGTTAGTGATATACGTGCAAAGAAAGGGCGCAGACATGTACACAGGCAGCCGTGAATATGGCGTGCACACCGTACGGCATCTATCCCCCAACAGCTAGGATAAGACAGATGCTGAGGGCGCGCACGATAACAGCATACCACGAAGAGACACCACGGTGCGCGAGGCCGCGGGTAGAGTACCGGCCCGAAGCAATTCGGTACCATACACGTAATACGGCGCAGCAGGAGAAGGGGCGCACAGCACTGCGCCCACGAGCATAACAGCCTATTGTTGACCAGATCAGGCCCGAACTGTCCCCAACCCGGTGGACGTTGAAAACCTGCACGCTGGTGAAGTTCACAGCCCCGCCCCACTGAAGTAATGCGTCATAGCGGCCGGGGGGCGGCTGAGTGGTGGAAAGAGGAGGAGGGGTTTTAATGAGTACGAGTCTCACACTACCCGGCACACAACACCTACCGGGTGTCCATGAGGATTTCCCCTCCTCCTCGGGTAAAAAAAAAAAAAAAAAAAAAAAAAAGGCGTGCGTAGGCCGCTGATCGATTGTGTCCTACAAGTATTACGGGGAGATCCGCATGGACACAGTTTCGATTTGAAAGTGGGAGGGACCAGTGCAATACGTCATCGGCGCGATAGACAGATGCTACACGTTAGAATCCGCTACCACCGGACGTCAGGGAACCCCTACGCTTAAATTAGTTCCTAACACATCATCGGGGACGATAATGATTCCAAGGGGGGAGGGTGTTACGTCCCAGCGTAACTTTTAACTTATTTGCCTAGTATTTTCCTTGTTCTTGCTACTCCGATCTCCGGTTGCGCCTATACTTGTATATTACGGCGTATGTCTATCGCAGCCGGCGTACCGTTAGAGTATTAGAGTTAAAATCATGTCATTTTCCTCTTACTCCGGGCTTCGTATGCGCCTATACTTGTATATTACGGCGTATGCCAAGCGCATGCGTGGTACCGTCGAGCGGTAACTTCAAGTAGAATGTTCCTCGCCTTGGAATCACCGTCGTCCCCACCCAATATACCGACTCATGACAATATATATATATATATATGTAGCATAAGGAACGAATGCGTGTACGCGGTATGCAAGTGTAAGTGTAACTTAAGGTTAGCGACGAGTTTCCGCTTAAGAATATTGTTTATCCTTTTCTCTCTCTTTTCATTTACTAATTGCGCCACTGTTAGGCATCGCTGCGGAGCAAGACTATTTTTCGTTATCATTAATTCCACCGAAGCGTGCGCTTGAGAGTTACTAAGTTCCTACGTGCCGAGATCGACTTGCACTCATAATAAAATCTGTTAATTAGAGAAAGAGACTAACGAACAAAACCAGCGTCTCACTGTACATAGCCAGCCGAATGTTTGTATATATCGTCGACCGCTATGTGGCCGATTCTGTGAGAGGAGCCTAAAAACTTCCTCTGAGCCAGCCTAGGCACCACCTCGAGACGCGATCATCGTCGCAGTTGGCTGTATAGTCGCGAGGTGCGTAGTCCTCTGTCCGAGGATATCTTAGTTTATTCTTTGTGAGCTAATCTGTGCAAATTCTTACAGTTTAATCAGAGACTCATTGATCCTCGTTAAATCGTAGTGTTAAAATCTAGCTATTAATAAGAGCAAGGACTCATATGTCTTTTGTTTTTCTTTTTGGTTTCGAATTCAAATCTAGAGTGCGAATAGTGCGATCCGCGTTATTTCCGGCACGTGGTCGGCGAATTGCGCCGAGCCCGTTAGCATATAAGTTTCATTTATAAAGAACATTATATTATTATCCTAAGTAACACTTCCGCACAAGTCTTCTCTCGGTGAGGAATTGGTATTGTATTTAGGCTGATTTAAACATCTAGACCGGTCTGAGGAGTCTCTTCGCGAGTAACATCTACAGCTCCGATAACACGAGAGCTTAGGCCATCTCAAGCCTAATCGTATATTAATACCTTTTTACGATTCGAAGGTACTCATCGTAATAGCGCATACGAAATTCCACCGACATACAACCGAACTAAGAGCGAGAGCGAGAGAGAAAGAGTAACACAGCGAGCGACATACCATCGAGCGAGCGTGAGAGAGAGAGAGAGAGAGAGAGGTCAAAGATTGTCTGAGCGTTTCCAGCAGCACGGTAAGAATATTCCAATTAACCAGCTAGATCATGATTTCTGGCCCGACTCTTGCCCCCAGTACATGTATTAAGGGAAACCTAGGGCAATAGTTGTAGAGGCGATCTCGTGCAGTGTGCTCTGAGCGCTGGGCGATCGAAAACTGTTTTATTCTACGAGAATACTCTGTATCAATTATATGACGAATATCACGCGTAAAACGAGCTACTTCGTTCAAACCACGATTATACCACGCGTTGCATACAGGCGAATTGTACTACCGAACATTGTGTAATAGTTAGGCTTTCTGTTTCTTATTATACCAATACTCCGATTCAAGACCGAACATTGGACCCATTGTTAGAAACGTGGAATTGATGTTAGCAGTGGGATACTCCTTCTTTCTGTGTATATATGTATAATATTCTATATTTCTGTTTCTTTATACCCACTTCTAACCGTGGAATTGGTGTCAGAAGTCTGCTTTCAAATCAAATCACCTTTGTATCTGCACCTGAACAGTCATCACAGAATAAACACTTTGCTTTTTCACACTATACCCGATTTATCCTTTTATTTTCTTTGCATGCGCTATAACTAACATTATCTGTACTGGAATACAACACGTAACAACTCAGCAACCAGTACGGGTTGATAAGAGAGAGAATCCTATAAGTCCTGCAGATCGAGTAGATTGATTTCGTCTTCGCGTCATTATTCTATTCGGTCATCGATATAAACATATAATCATCTTTTCGGTTTATATCCTTTAGTTTTAAGTATTCACGCGTTGCTCCCGGGCGGAACGGTCGACCGCTCGAACACACACAGTTCCATCCTTGACAATCTTTAGATCGACTTATCGCGACGCCCGGACGTAACAGCTCCTAAAAGCCATATTCTACTGAATACGGGAACCCAGGTTGACTGCAACCCCTATATTCCGTTAATGTATTATTTGGATGGCGTATGGTACAAAATAACCCCCTCAGCTACCTCGGCAGTGGCACCCAATGAATTACAGCCAGCGGTAATGCAATCATGGATCTATACGAATCCCGCCGAACTGGCAACATCAGGGATTTACTCCACGCAAGATCTCGAACAGCTAAGGAATCATATAATGTTTCCAGCCGAAAGACCTGCCGTACTAAATACCATAGCTAGAGGAATGTCTGGACAAAAGGTAAATATGCAAGGCATATCTCTGATAAATATGTTTGATGAAAAAACCTTCGAGGAACTGGCATCCTCCACCTGGTCCAGAATATGGCAATGGTTTACGTGTTTCGGTACCTTCAGTGCAGGATTATTCGGAATATGGATCGCCATCAAAACAGTAAAATTTGCGATCGACACTGCACTACATGGTTACGCATTACATAACGTCTACGGGTGGGCCATACATCCGATAGGCGCTGTATGGGACTCAGTGACTAACGTCCTGATACATCTTAGGAACCGCACACCGGATGGTGACGAGTCCAGACGCCAAAACACGGCCCCACAGGCTGAGGAGGGGAACACCAGCCTCGTCCCACCGGAAAACGTAGACACCCCTACCACCACATCGGGATTCACGAGTGTTTACCCCAAGATATCACAGGAAACACGCTTCTCGATAAAATCGCAGAATATACACTGCGAATAACTACACAAAGCTAATACATAAATATATAGAACTATAGGTGCGAATACGCATGTGATTACAGATGAAATATACCAGCTCAGGGGACATTGCCAGAACAATGGCAAACCTCGAAAAGGCACAATGTCTCAAAGGGGGATGCTCAACAACAGTTCCGTTAATTTAGAATTCGCGCGCGACATGACGCGCCGTTGACGTCACCACGAACGCCTGGGCGGTCGGACGCTTCCGCCGATCCTCGGCTGCAACCGGGCCGACCGAGCAATTCGGTGGGCAACCCGGGGGGAGGCGGAGGGGGTCCGAACAGGTGAGAGACGAGACTCACGACACAATGCCACCGTTCGCGTTGTATTGACTTCCGAGAAGGACGTAAACTTTAACGAGAAATCAAGTGTGGAGAAACCATGAGTGTCGTCCCGCTCATCTGCGTTCCGCTCCCCGTTACATTTCCCGTCCTAATCGGGTTACATTTTGTCGTTTGCCTTATGTTTAATCTTTCGCTAAGAGCGCCTTTTCGTTTCTCATTTTAGTTTCTATCTTCTTTTTTTGCTGTCCGCGTGTTGTTAGATTTAATGTAGTTTCTAGTCCCGCGTAGTCTTTAAATTAGTTTACTCAGAAATCAGATCGCGTGCGTGTTTAATAGTAATTCTTAATGCCTAGACCTATATTCTCTTTTCTTTGAAATACATTGTAAAGCGTGTCTACGGTCATTCCTTGTTTCGCCTCCCCTCACCCTTGTCTTTCCCAAGTCCTTCCCTCACTCCCACGGGTCTCATTCGAAACCGGCACTGCCTTCGCCGAAGGAAAGATCCGACCGACGATCGGAAGGATTTCCTAGCGACAACAACAAACCCGACGACACGAGACCCCCACAATTTATTTTGCCCGGCGTGTACAGGATACCTGCAAAACGAAAATGGAGAGTCGGCATATCTGCCGGCATTTATACACGCATTGGTAGGCACCTACGCCAAACCCTTGAAATGTAGGACATGCGGTACACCAATATTTGTCTCCCGCCAAGCATCGGAATGCTACAAATGCACAGCACTATACTTATGGTATGCCGACCGATATAAACAAGCAGGGATCGAAACGGAAATGTTATATGAAACCATCTTAGCACTAAACACCGATAAGATGTACGACAAGGAGTTTGGACACCGGGCCCTGGCGTGAGAAAAGGGGGTAGGAAGTCTCCAGTGATGAAGACATCATTTAATCAGCAAGGTCAGAAATGTTTAGATTCAAGCAGAATGAAGGACTTGCAACTGTCACTCAAGCTTTTTCGCAGGGCTGAACCGAACTTATAAAAGACCGGACGTCCTTGTACTTGTCAGTGTAAAAAGTGATATCAGAAGGTGACAAACAGTAAAAACCCATATTGAAAAGTGCAGTAATGGAAGGAGTTTCGGAAGAAGGACTGGCGCCGAACGCCCCGCATTTCCCGGTATGTTTCCTACCGTTGTATGTGCAACTCCCCGTAATCGGGCTTGTTCCACCCATGGAAACAAACATGAGAACGACGCAGCATACTAGAGACAGCCGACCACCCCCGCCACCCTACTACGGGCCACACTACAGTTACCGCCCAAATCTGGAGGCACCAACCCTGCCACCGGTCCCGATACAATCGGAGGAAGGACGATACGGAGAAGAAGAACCGGAATGGGACCAGGAATTCTTCAACACATTCGATGAGGATCTTTTTAACAACCTCCTGGGCGACCTGGACTTGCCGCCAAGAACATCCAATGCGGACATTGGACCACCCCAAGGGGGGGGGGGGGTGTTACGGTCGCCCCGATAAACCTCTACTAGAGCAACACCATGGGCATGTGGTGAGGCGTTCGCCCAGAACTCCGGCTCACTCCCCGGACCGACTCCAAGTCGGGACCCGCAGGGCTCAGCGACGTCGCCGAAGCCACCGACGTGGAAGCCGGCACGGCCCTAGAAACAACGGCAGGCGAAGCGGCGGACACGAGATACGGCGTTAGATGGAAAAACGGGCACACCACCCGTAACAAGGCAAGGAGAAAGTAAAGAAAGTCAAATGGGCACAGCCCACGAACCAATCAACCGACGCAACTGCGGAGTGAACGAAAGGAGGGGGCCTGTTCGAAGCTCCAATCAAAGTGTTTCCTAATCTGAGTTATTGCTGCGACCGTGACCCTCCGTGTACCTCAGCTGTTTTTAAATAACGTTTGTGTACTTATCGAGATCCCGTCATCGTTTACCCACATGCATCCGTGCAAATACCTATTGTACCGACAGCGATAGGAGTATGGGCTTGTTTGTCTTTAATTTCTCTATAAGGGAGCCTGCGATCGCCGTATAGTTAGCAGACAACTATCATAGATTTCGGCTATTTTCGTCTCAATCGTTTACGAATAGTTTACGCAAGTTTACGCAATCGATTTCAGAGTTTACGAAATCGTAGTTTGCCCGTAATTAACAATTTTTAGGTGGGTGTATAGTTAGCAGACGACTATCATAGTTTTCGGCTATTTTGGTCTCAATCGTTTACGAATAGTTTACGCAAGTTTACGCAATCGATTTCAGAGTTTACGAAATCGTAGTTTGCCCGTAATTAACAATTTTAATATCTAGTAATTATCGTCTGCTACGCGCAGCGCCACCGTGGCCGGGGAGCGAAGCTGACCAGATGCAAACTCTGGCGAAATAGTTTTGACGTATCTCGTGTGTAACGGTCTCAATCGTTTACGAATAGTTTTCGCAATCTGCTGTATCGATTTCGGAGTTTACGAAATTGTATTTTGCGCGTTATTAACAATTTCAGGATCGGCTAACGTGCAGCTCGCAAGCGCCGCCGTTGGCCGAGGCGAGAATCGCTCTTCGGACATAGAGTGTTGAGGATTGGGACTTGTACACCTCAGAGGTTAAATTGCGCGCCCGTTCTATTAAGCGCGTGAGCATGACGTGACGCACTGCCGTTGGTACGCGGGTTAGCGCTATGCGGCAGACTGCATGGCGCCCGGAAGACACCGCGTTCCCGCGCTCACAGTCAGGGAGCACCGTTAATGTGTGTGTGTACATCAGCCGTATTAGGCGTCTGATTGGCGCACACACCACCTTGTCGTACACAGACGAGCCTGGGAAGACGGCTGAGCGGTTTCCCCTTCCCAGGCGCGGCGGTCTTCTTGTTCCGCCATCGAAACCGAAAGCACGTATCTCTCGATATAGTCAGAAACTTTTGTACATAGTGTACTATTCTTCTTTTGAGAATTTCAAACTCATACGCGCGTCGGCCACATTGCATATATTACGCGCTTATCAGAAACAAAGTGTAGAAGGTAAAAATAAAGAACAAGAACAGGTTGTGCATCAAATAGTGTCATAGAACTTCTCGCCCACACTTTTCAAGAGGCTCTTCCCAGCCTCCTTCCGGCAGCCACGGATCGAGCAAAAACTCGATCGCGATAACATAAAAGGGAGAAGCTGCATGATAGCCGATTTTGAAATTGTAAATTTCACGACAGCAAGGAATTTTGTTGGCATGTAGCACAAATATTACTTTGCAATGCTGAACCTTGCAGGTCACATTGTCGGAGTATTGTAGGAATATTGCTGCAATATTCGTATGTCAGCCCCCTTGAAATTTGCGGGAATATTGCAGGAAGATGACACAGAATATTGCATCAAGGTCCTAAGAATATTCATTCAATATTATATCCTACATATGATTCTGTTTTACATTATGAATAATTCAAGAAAATTTGTTTTACACTATATTATTTTTATTAATGAAATATTACATTACACTAAATATAAAAATACATATAAAATATTTACATTAAATATAACAGTAAATATAAAAACTACACTAAATATAATAGTAAATATAACAAAATCTTAACCTAGTCTCAATTCTATTTATTAAGATTTCATTTTTCGCTCAATTCTCGTTTTTGCTTGAGTGAACCACTTGCCAATGACGTCATTTACTTCCGCCTGTTTCAACTTATTATTGCCAACGGCCATACAGGCTACTATAAAATAATAAAAGAATATTAGTGATTATTAAAAGATTATTAATAATGTATATCTGTAGGAAAATACTTTGGAATAAGTTCGCAGTCCGCAATTTTGGAAAGCTTTGCTTTTGCAAGCGGCCCTGCCAACTGAAATTTACTGCGATTCCGTCTGCAAGTACTCGGGATATTACAGCTGCTACGCACATAGTCAGCTTACCTGGGCCAACAATATTTAAGTCGACGAATCTGAAAAATTTCATGATGTTATCATGTGTACATAAAAGGCAGATCAAAACAGCAACTAATTAATATAAGTTATAATAGACATATTGTGAAAGCAAAAGAGTATTGCAGATCAATATGAACCAATAAAATTGATAGTTATAGCGAGAAAGAGATGTGAATTCAACACAAAAAAACACGATATATTGATTCCTTCATAGGCGAGAAAGAGTATTGTGGAATTAACGCAAAAACATAAAATAATGATTCTCTCGCGGACATGCACCAAACCTATCCTTATATATCCTTTACCTTTACCCATGCCCATGCCCACGCCCACGCCCATAGAAACTGTAATAGTACATTCATCTGAATAGGCAATATACTCAAATGAGCAGTGACGTGACTTCAATACTTTTCATGCTGACAACTACATGTTCAGGAAACCTCAGCTGTTGGGAGGAAATGTATTGGATGGTCATTATTATATTTTATTCCACGAAAGATATTACTTTTTACGTTGTAGAACAATAATGGTACTTTAGAAGCACATGTGATTAAAAAATAATTACCAATTTTTTCTAAAATTCAGTCTGTTCAAGTTTGGGCTCAAACGAGGCCAAATCATCCATACTTTGCACTATGGGAACCCGCTGCAATTAATTTTCGGATGTTTCGTCCTCATCAATTTCGGCATTTTAATTTTTGGGCTCCAACAAAAAATCGACTTTTGTGTGCAGATCCTTTATTTGTAAAGATATCGTAGACAGCATTTTGTAAACATATTTTGAAATCCTAAAATATGGAAAACAGAAGGTAGAAGCATTGATATGAATGGTTTATTTGTTTTATTTACCAATTTCTAAGGTGTATGGATGATGCTCCCAGTCTCCACAGGCACTGCCTTGAGCTGCAATAGTTTCAGTAGCTAAGGGACATTAGAAAAAGATGAGAAACATTTGCAATAATCATGATTATTATGAATACACTCCGATAATATGAAGCTTACCTCCATGGCTATGTAAACAGTGGTAGGGGGTTCATTCTCATCATATGCAATGAACGTCAAACCGCCAGGTGTTGATGAATCGAATAAGGGTTCAAGCATTACAGGTGTTATTAGTAGATTGGTTAATGTACTCTCCGCTCGTCTGTGAATGTGTCGTCATATGTTGATTTTTTCTTGGGTTTTTAGATATGGACTCCATACTCTCTTCTTCCGAGGATATGACCCTTTTGACCGTAGCCCTCCTTCGGTTTTTTAAGGCCGCAGCTAACTCATATTCCAAGAGCTCAACCGAATAGAAAACATCAGATGTGCCCTGTGCCTCATTTAATTTTTCTTGGGCCCATACTCAATCATCTACAAAGTTTATAATTGTTTATTATTATGACATCAACAGGTCTTCTAGGTATAAAAAATATAGACATCTATATTATATATAAACACATACACACATTATTAATAATATCCACTATACATACCTGTCGACCCAAAGCAACGCTAATAACTGCACAATACTCTCACGAGGTTTGAGATAAAGCCTCGGAAATTATTAATTTCTCTAATTTGTTCAGCGACTTGACGTGGCCTGGCCATTTGCTTACACTTTTGTTAGCATTTAACCAACAGGTTGGAATCACTTGCAACCCATTGCTCAATTCCACGATACAATATTTTTCTTGTACTACTTGTCGATGGAAGACGTGAGATACGTCAAAAGTCAAAACTACTTGGTCAGGGTATACATCTGATCAGCTTCTCCCTTCGGCCAACGGAGGCGCTTGCGAGCAAATCAACACTGCACGATAGCCGATTCTGAAAATGTTAATTACGGGCAAATTATGATTTCGTAAACTCCGAAATCGATACAGCAGCTTGCGTAAACTATTCGTAAACGACTGAGACCATTACACACGTGATACGTCAAAGTTATTTCGCCACTTTCTGTATCTGGTCAGCTTCTCCCTTCGGGAAACGTCGGCGCTTGCGAGCAAATCAACGCTGCACGATAGCCGATTATAAAATTGTTAATTACAGGCAAACTACGATTTCGTAAACTCCGAAATCGATACAGCAGCTTGCGAAAACTATTCGTAAACGATTGAGACCGTTACACACAAGATACGTCAAAATTATTTCGCCAGAGTTTGCATCTGGTCAGGTTCTCTTTTCGGCCACAGGAGGCGCTCGCAAGATCTACATTACCCCATTCCCGAAATTGTTAATTACGGCCAAAATACGATTTCGTAAACACCGAAATTGATACAGCAGCTTGCGAAAACTATTCGTAAACGATTGAGACCGTTACACACGAGATACGTCAAAATTATTTCGCTAGAGTTTGCATCTGGTCAGCTTCTCCTTTCGGCCACTGGAGGCGCTCGCAAGATCTACATTACCCCATTCCCGAAATTGTTAATTACGGCCAAAATACGATTTCGTAAACTCCGAAATCAATACAGCAGCTTGCGAAAACTATTCGTAAACGATTGAGACCGTTACACACGAGATACGTCAAAATTATTTTGCCAAGTTCCGCATCTGGTCAGTTTCTGCTTTCGGCCACTGGAGGCGCTCGCATGATCTACATTACCCCATTCCCGAAATTGTTAATTACGGCCAAAATACGATTTCGTAAACTCCGAAATTGATACAGCAGCTTGCGAAAACTATTCGTAAACGATTGAGACTGTTGCACACGAGATACGTTAAAATTATTTCGCCAGAGTTTGCATTTGGTCAGCTTCTCTTTTCGGCCACTGGAGGCGCTTGCAAGATCTACATTACCCCATTCTCGAAATTGTTAATTACGGCCAAAATACGATTTCGTAAACTCCGAAATCGATACAGCAGCTTGCGAAAACTATTCGTAAACGATTGGGACCGTTACAGATGAGATACGTCAACATTGTTTCCATACTCTGTGCTCGAAGAGCGACTCTCGCCTCGGCCAACGGCGGCGCTTGCGAGCCAATCAACGCCGAACAATAGCCGATTCTGAAATTATTAATTACGGGCAAATTACGATTTCGTAAACTCCGAAATCGATACAGTAGCTTGCGAAAACTATTCGTAAACGATTGAGACCGTTGCACACGAGATACGTAAAAGATATTTCCCCAGGTTCCGCATCTGGTCAGCTTCTGCTTTCGGCCACTGGCGGCGCTTGCAAGACCTACATTACCCCATTCTCGAAATTGTTAATTACGGGCAAACTACGATTTCGTAAACTCTGAAATCGATTGCGTAAACTTGCGTAAACTATCGTAAACGATTGTGACCAAAATAAGCGAAATCGGTGATAGTTGTCTGCTAACTATACGGCGGTGTTCATATCCATCTTTCGTTTTTTCAAATGGACCGACACAGTCACAATGTATCGTGTCGAAGGGGAAAGGCTTCTTTTCAATTGGGTGCAATTTCCCTTGTTTCGGTCCGGTCTGTCGTTTGCATACTACGCAAGTAATGCAGTGATCGATGTACTTACGGACAAATCTTAGTATTTTTGGGAACCAGTATTTTTTCGCGATGCGGTCGTATGTTTTTTCAAAGCCTACATGACAGTTTTCGTCATGGTACAGACGCAACAAACCAAGGCGGCTTCCCTTCGGGACAAAACTTCGGTAGATCACTCGGCCTGTGTCCCGGAGTGTTTTTCGACACAGTATACCGTCTCTTAGCTCGAAATCCGTAATAACAGTATCGTTCGACTTTACCCGCTCGATCATGTTTTGCGTTTCTTCATCATTTTTCTGCGCGATTTCTAGCCAGGAGCCCTCACAAATTACGTTTACGCGATAGTTTTTACACGGATTTCTACTTAAATAATCCACGTGCTCTACGTCTTTGCCTTTCCTATATTCAAGATCAAAGGAAAAGTCTTGTAGAAATATCCACCAACGAGCTACGCGTGGTAATAAATCTTTTTTGTTTTGCGTAGCCTTAATGGCATTACAGTCGGTGACAATTTTAAACTGCATACTAAGCAGATATACGCGGAAGTATTTCAGTGCGTTCACAATCGCGAGTGTCTCCAGTTCATACGAATGATAGCGCGATTCCCCTGGGCTGGTACGACGACTAAAATATGCGACCATGCGTAGTTCCTTTTCCACTCTTTGGAAGAGGATTGCACCATATCCAATGGAACTAGCGTCGGTGTGGAGCTCCGTATCTCGCGTTGGGTCGAATATTACGAGCAAAGGGTGTGTACTCAGTTTGTCTATGATGTACGATCGCGCTTCTTCCTGTTCTTTACCCCATACCCACGGCTCATTATGTTTTGTTAATTTGGTCTAGCACGCCGTTCGCACCGCGAATTCAGGTACAAACTTCTGGAAATAACTCGCAAGGCCAATAAATTGTCTTATCTGCTTCACATTGTTCGGAACTGGTGATTCTACTAGGGTTTTAACTTTTTCTTTGCCTGGCTTTATGCCTTCGGATGATATCTCTCGACCCAGGTAATTGATCGAAGTTTCAAAAAATTTACATTTTGCGATGTTTAACGTGAATCCTGCCTTGTCCAATACCTCCAACACGCGCTCTAAACTCTGTAGCCCTTCCTCGACCGTTTGCGATGGGATCAAAATATCGTCCATATAGACTAATGCGATGCTATTTCTTAGGTTGCCTAGAGCCGCGTTAATGGCTCTCTGAAAGACAGCGGGCGCATTACATAGGCCGAAGGGCATACGCATATACTCATAATGCCCGTCGGGGGTAACAAACGCAGTTTTACAAATTGAATCGGCGGCAATGGGTATTTGGTGAAATCCCGCGGCCATGTCTAGCGTAATAAATACCCTACCCTTTCCCAAACGATCCAATTGATCGTCGATTAGTGGTAAAGGGTATCTGTCTTGAACCGTAATTCTATTTAACGCCCCGAAATCCACGCACAGACGGTCCTCTCCATTTTTCTTTTTCACTAAGATAACGGGGCTTGCAAACGGCGAGTTGCTTTCGCGTATTATGCCGTTACTTATGAGGTCATCTATGATCCCCCTTAATTTCTCCCGTTCCGAAAGTGACAGACGGTAAGGGTGGTAATTTATTACCTTGTTCTCCTGAGTAATTATTTTGAGTTACGCCGTACTTACGGACCGCACGTGATTGCCAGTGGTCAACATTCGCTCGAATTATCTTAAAAGATCTCTAAGAGAATCGTCCGCAACGTAGAGTGTGAAGCACGGTGTCTTCGTTGTAGCCTCGTTCCTTTCTGCCGTGACAAGTCCGCACCGTTGAAGCCTCGTCGTCCCATCAGGTTCCGTCACAATGCGTAGATCGGCATGCACCAGGACATTCTTCCCGATGATGACCTCGTACGGTATTGCAGTATCCGGGACAACAAACAAATCCAACTCAGTGGACACATCCTCCGTCTGAATTAATGCTGATGTGCATCCGACGGTCGTCGTGCTAGACTCACACAGTCCTTGTATTGTCGTCGTGTACGCGTTTACTTTGCAGTTTACCCGTTCGGCAACCCTTTCTCTCACGAGGGAACATGTTGCGCCATTGTCGATCAAACAGCGTCGTACGATCATCTGTCTCAATAGTATTGGTGTCAGTTTGTGTTCTACTGAGTAGCACACGTTGGCTTCGGGTTTCTTCGAACCTTGATTGTTTAGGGCTGTTCGCTGCTTCGCCCAACATTACGATTCGGTATGGCCTCTCTTTTTGCAAAAATTGCAGTTAGTTACGCTGGGAGTTTCCCGTTGCGGTAATAATTTTCTCCTTTTCGGGCAATTCACCCGTTTATGTCCCAGCTCATTGCATTGGTAGCATCTGCCGTCTTGTCGGTTCGGAGCGCGTTCTCCGCCATCGCGTGCAAATCGTTCCCTTCGTTTCGTTTCTTTTACGAAATTGGTCGTGCCCGTGATCAGCGCCGATGGCGTCGCGTAATTCGCGGACAGCATGGCCTGTCACACGTTCTGATCTGTGATTGTGCTTATTGTCAGCTCCACCAATTCTTCGGGTCGAAATGCTACACGCGCCTTCTCGAGACAGCCCACTTTTTTCCTTGCATATTCCACGTACGTGGTCGCGTCGTCGCTGTTATAGGTCAGCGCCCGTAGCAATCATTCGTGGAGTTTCTTCTGCGGACCGAAAATGGCGCACAAGTCCTCCTTGAATTTTTCCCACGTTCGGGGTCTCCCTTTCCATTCTTGGTACAATACTGTAGCAGAACCCGCAAGCGCATGGGTGGCGGCACTCAACCGCTGTTGCGGGGTCGAATCACGGGTGATATGTTACACTTCGTTGCACCAAGCATTAGCGTCGACATTCAGTTCGGTACCACGGAATTGCGGCACCATATCCAAAAGAGGAGGTGTCGTTGCATTAATAATCTTCGGGGTAGCCGGCATTACGCCTCTTGCAATTTCGGCTACCACTTGGCGGATGATGTCCTCCAAGGACGGGGGAGCACGCGAGTTCTCCATTTTTTCGTGTCCCGATCACGTCCCGAACAAAACGAAAGGGAAAAAAAAATAAAACGAGGAAACCAAAAAAAGCACACAAAGAAACATAACACGACACAATCCACAGCACAATAAAATCAACGAAAATGAATCAAGAATTAGCTTTGCAGCTAAGGCGCGTAAAATTCACTATATCCCACTTCTGATGTTAGAAACCCGCAAAATGGCTCGACGAGATGTGTTCGTTTTAGCGATTCTGGGGGAAGTGCAGAGGGGTCAAGCTCCGTCCTCTTTCCAACAGGCAAAGCCTGCTCCGATCTTCGGCCAGATTCACACTCGCATTTGTTTACAATGCTTACTCTTACTGAGACGCAGGTCAATGCACCGGCCACCGAGGTAAACACACGATCCGCGACTCTCGGCGCCTCCAAGAACAGGTGACACATCAACGCACTGTCGTGTGCCACTGTAGAATTACCGCGTGCTATGGGCGAAATCAAATGCATCGCTAACAGGCAACACAGCAAGCACGGGCAGCAAGCACAGGCAGCACAGCAAGCACAGGCAGCAAGCACAGGCAGCACAGCAAGCACAGGCAGCAAGCACAGGCAGCATAGTAAGCACAGCAAGCACAGGCAGCACAACAAGCACAGGCGGCACAGCAAGCATAGGCAGCAAGCACAGGCAGCACAGCAAGCACACTCAGCACAGCAAGCACAGGCAGCAAGCACAGACAGCACAGCAAGCACAGGCAGCACAGCAAGCACAGGCAGCAAGCACAGGCAGCACAGCAAGCACAGGCAGCAAGCACAGGCAGTACAGCAAGCACAGGCAGCAAGCACAGGCAGCTCAGGCAGCACAGCAAGCACAGGCAGCACAGCAAGCACAGGCAGCGCAGCAAGCACAAGCAGCAAGCACAGGCGGCACAGCAAGCACAGTCAGCAAGCACAGACAGCACAGCAAGCACAGGCAGCAAGCACAGACAGCACAGCAAGCACAGTCAGCAAGCACAGGCAGCACAGGCAGCAAGCACAGGCAGCACAGCAAGCACAGGCAGCACAACAAGCGCAGGCGGCACAGCAAGCACAGGCAGCAAGCACAGGCAGCAAGCACATGCAGCAAGCAAAGGCAGCACAGCAAGCACAGGCAGCAAGCAAAGGCAGCACAGCAAGCACAGGCAGCAAGCACAGGCAGCACAGCAAGCACAGGCAGCACAACAAGCACAGGCGGCACAGCAAGCACAGGCAGCAAGCACAGGCAGCAAGCAAAGGCAGCACAGCAAGCACAGGCAGCACAGCAAGCACACGCAGCGCAGCAAGCACAGGCAGCAAGCACAGGCAGCATAGTAAGCACAGCAAGCACAGGCAGCACAACAAGCACAGGCGGCACAGCAAGCACAGGCAGCAAGCACAGGCAGCAAGCAAAGGCAGCACAGCAAGCACAGGCAGCAAGCACAGGCAGCACAGCAAGCACAGGCAGCTAGCACAGGCAGCACAGGCAACAAGCACAGGCAGCACAGCAAGCACAGGCAGCACAGCAAGCACAGGCAGCAAGCACAGGCAGCACAGCAAGCACAAACAGCAAGCACAGGCAGCACAGTAAGCACAGGCAGCAAGCACAGGCAGCACAGCAAACACAGGCAGCAAGCACAGGCAGCAAGCACAGGCAGCAAGCACAGGCAGCAAGCACAGGCAGCACAGCAAGCACGGGCAGCACAGCAAGCACAGGCAGCAAGCACAGTCAACACAGTAAGCACAGGCAGCAAGCACAGGCAGCACAGCAAACACAGCAAGCACAGGCAGCACAGCAAGCACAGGCAGCACAGCAAGCACAGGCAGCAAGCACAGGCAGCACAGCAAGCACAGGCAGCAAGCACAGGCAGCATAGCAAGCACAGCAAGCACAGGCAGCACAACAAGCACAGGCGGCACAGCAAGCACAGGCAGCAAGCAAAGGCAGCACAGCAAGCACAGGCAGCACAGCAAGCACAGGCAGCAAGCACAGGCAGCACAGCAAGCACACGCAGCGCAGCAAGCACAGGCAGCAAGCACAGGCAGCACAGCAAGCACAGGCAGCAAGTACAGGCAGCACAGCAAGCACAGGCAGCAAGCACAGGCAGCACAGCAAGCAGAGGCAGCAAGCACAGGCAGCACAGCAAGCACAGGCAGCAAGAACAGGCAGCAAGCACACTCAGCACAGCAAGCACAGGCAGCACAGCAAGCACAGGCAGCAAGCACAGGCAGCAAGCACAGACAGCACAGCAAGCACAGGCAGCACAGCAAGCACAGGCAGCAAGCACATGCAGCTCAGGCAGCACAGCAAGCACAGGCAGCAAGTACAGGCAGCACAGCAAGCACAGGCAGCAAGCACAGGCAGCACAGCAAGCAGAGGCAGCAAGCACAGGCAGCACAGCAAGCACAAACAGCAAGCACAGGCAGCACAGCAAGCACAGGCAGCGCAGCAAGCACAGGCAGCACAGCAAGCACAGGCAGCGCAGCAAGCACAGGCAGCAAGCACAGGCAGCACAGCAAGCACAATCAGCAAGCACAGACAGCACAGCAAGCACAGGCAGCAAGCACAGGCTGCACAGCAAGCACAGGCAGCAAGCAGACGCAGCACAGCAAGCACAGGCAGCAAGAACAGGCAGCAAGCACACTCAGCACAGCAAGCACAGGCAGCACAGCAAGCACAGGCAGCAAGCACAGGCAGCAAGCACAGACAGCACAGCAAGCACAGGCAGCACAGGCAGCACAGCAAGCACAGGCAGCAAGCACATGCAGCTCAGGCAGCACAGCAAGCACAGGCAGCAAGCACAGGCAGCACAGCAAGCACAGGCAGCACAGGCAGCAAGCACAGGCAGCAAGCAGATGCAGCGCAGCAAGCACAGGCAGCACAGCAAGCACAGGCAGCACAGGCAGCACAGCAAACACAGGCAGCAAGCACAGGCAGCACAGCAAGCACAGGCAGCAAGCACAGGCAGCGCAGCAAGCACAGGCAGCACAGCAAACACAGGCAGCAAGCACAGACAGCACAGCAAGCACAGGCAGCACAGCACAGGCAGCACAGCAAGCACAGGCAGCAAGCACAGGCAGCACAGCACAGGCAGCACAGCAAGCACAGGCAGCAAGCACAGGCAGTACAGCAAGCACAGGCAGCAAGCACAGGCAGCTCAGGCAGCACAGCAAGCACAGGCAGCACAGCAAGCACAGGCAGCGCAGCAAGCACAGGCAGCAAGCACAGGCGGCACAGCAAGCACAGTCAGCAAGCACAGACAGCCCAGCAAGCACAGGCAGCAAGCACAGACAGCACAGCAAGCACAGTCAGCAAGCACAGGCAGCACAGGCAGCAAGCACAGGCAGCACAGCAAGCACAGGCAGCACAACAAGCGCAGGCGGTACAGCAAGCACAGGCAGCAAGCACAGGCAGCAAGCACATGCAGCAAGCAAAGGCAGCACAGCAAGCACAGGCAGCTTGCACAGGCAGCATAGCAAGCACAGCAAGCACAGGCAGCAAGCATAGGCAGCACAGCAAGCACAGGCAGCACAGCAAGCACAGACAGCAAGCACAGGCAGCACAGCAAGCAAAGGCAGCAAGCACAGGCAGCACAGGCAGCATAGCAAGCACAGGCAGCACAGGAAGCAAGCACAGGCAGCACAGCAAGCACAGGCAGCACAGCAAGCACAGGCAGCAAGCACAGGCAGCACAGAAAGCACAGGCAGCAAGCACCGGCAGCACAGCAAGCACAGGCAACACCGTAAGCACAGGCAGCAAGCACAGGCAGCACAGGCAGCACAGCAAGCACAGGCAGCAAGCACAGGCATGTTAGGATCCCGCAAAATAGCTCGACGAGATGTGTTCGTTTTAGCGATTCTGGGGGAAGTGCAGAGGGGTCAAGCTCCGTCCTCTTTCCAACAGGCAAAGCCTGCTCCGATCTTCGGCGAAATTCACTCTCGCATTTGTTTACAATGCTTACTCTTACTGAGACGCAGGTCAATGCACCGGCCGCCGAGGTAAACATATGATCCGCCACTCACGGCGCCTCCAAAAACAGGTGACACAGCAACGCACTGTCGTGTGCCACTGTCGAATTACCGCGTGTTATGGGCGAAATCAAAAGCATCGCTAACAGGCAGCAAGCACAGGCAGCAAGCAAAGGCAGCACAGCAAGCACAGGCAGCACAGCAAGCACACGCAGCGCAGCAAGCACAGGCAGCAAGCACAGGCAGCATAGTAAGCACAGCAAGCACAGGCAGCACAACAAGCACAGGCGGCACAGCAAGCACAGGCAGCAAGCACAGGCAGCAAGCAAAGGCAGCACAGCAAGCACAGGCAGCAAGCACAGGCAGCACAGCAAGCACAGGCAGCAAGCACAGGCAACACAGGCAACAAGCACAGGCAGCACAGCAAGCACAGGCAGCACAGCAAGCACAGGCAGCACAGCAAGCACAGGCAGCAAGCACAGGCAGCACAGCAAGCACAAACAGCAAGCACAGGCAGCACAGTAAGCACAGGCAGCAAGCACAGGCAGCACAGCAAACACAGGCAGCAAGCACAGGCAGCAAGCACAGGCAGCAAGCACAGGCAGCACAGCAAGCACGGGCAGCACAGCAAGCACAGGCAGCAAGCACAGTCAACACAGTAAGCACAGGCAGCAAGCACAGGCAGCACAGCAAACACAGCAAGCACAGGCAGCACAGCAAGCACAGGCAGCAAGCACAGGCAGCACAGCAAGCACAGGCAGCAAGCACAGGCAGCACAGCAAGCACAGGCAGCAAGCACAGGCAGCACAGCAAGCACAGGCAGCAAGCACAGACAGCACAGCAAGCACAGGCAGCACAGCAAGCACAGGCAGCAAGCACAGGCAGCACAGCAAGCACAGGCAGCAAGCACAGGCAGCACAGCAAGCACAGGCAGCAAGCACAGGCAGCACAGAAAGCACAGGCAGCAAGCACAGGCAGCACAGCAAGCACAGGCAGCAAGCACAGGCAGCACAGCAAGCACAGGCAGCAAGCACAGGCAGCACAGCAAGCACAGGCATGTTAGAAACCCGCAAAATAGCTCGACCAGATGTGTTCGTTTTAGCGATTCTGGGTGAAGTGCAGAGGGGTCAAGCTCCGTCCTCTTTCCAACAGGCAAAGCCTGCTCCGATCTTCGGCGAGATTCACTCTCGCATTTGTTAACAATGGTTACTCTTACTGAGACGCAGGTCAATGCACCGGCCGCCGAGGTAAACATATGATCCGCGACTCTCGGCGCCTCCAAAAACAGGTGACACAGCAACGCACTGTCGTGTGCCACTGTCGAATTACCGCGTGTTATGGGCGAAATCAAATGCATCGCTAACAGGCAGCACAGCAAGCACAGGCAGCAAGCACAGGCAGCATAGCAAGCACATCAAGCACAGGCAGCAAGCACAGGCAGCACAGCAAGCACAAACAGCAAGCATAGGCAGCACAGCAAGCACAGGCAGCAAGCACAGCAAGCACAGGCAGCCCAACAAGCACAGGCGGCACAGCAAGCACAGGCAGCAAGCACAGGCAGCAAGCACAGGCAGCACAGCAAGCACAGGCAGCACAGCAAGCACACGCAGCGCAGCAAGCACAGGCAGCACAGCAAGCACAGACAGCACAGCAAGCACAGGCAGCAAGCACAGGCAGCACAGGCAGCACAGGCAGCAAGCACAGGCAGCACAGCAAGCACAGGCAGCAAGCACAGGCAGCAAGCACAGGCAGCACAGCAAGCACAGGCAGCGCAGCAAGCACAGGCAGCAAGCACAGGCGGCACAGCAAGCACAGTCAGCAAGCACAGACAGCACAGCAAGCACAGGCAGCAAGCACAGACAGCACAGCAAGCACAGTCAGCAAGCACAGGCAGCACAGGCAGCAAGCACAGGCAGCACAGCAAGCACAGGCAGCACAACAAGCGCAGGCGGCACAGCAAGCACAGGCAGCAAGCACAGGCAGCAAGCACATGCAGCAAGCAAAGGCAGCACAGCAAGCACAGGCAGCTTGCACAGGCAGCATAGCAAGCACAGCAAGCACAGGCAGCAAGCATAGGCAGCACAGCAAGCACAGGCAGCACAGCAAGCACAGACAGCAAGCACAGGCAGCACAGCAAGCAAAGGCAGCAAGCACAGGCAGCACAGGAAGCAAGCACAGGCAGCACAGCAAGCACAGGCAGCACAGCAAGCACAGGCAGCAAGCACAGGCAGCACAGAAAGCACAGGCAGCAAGCACAGGCAGCAAGCACCGGCAGCACAGCAAGCACAGGCAACACCGTAAGCACAGGCAGCAAGCACAGGCAGCACAGCAAGCACAGGCAGCAAGCACAGGCATGTTAGAATCCCGCAAAATAGCTCGACGAGATGTGTTCGTTTTAGCGATTCTGGGGGAAGTGCAGAGGGGTCAAGCTCCGTCCTCTTTCCAACAGGCAAAGCCTGCTCCGATCTTCGGCGAGATTCACTCTCGCATTTGTTAACAATGGTTACTCTTACTGAGACGCAGGTCAATGCACCGGCCGCCGAGGTAAACATATGATCCGCGACTCTCGGCGCCTCCAAAAACAGGTGACACAGCAACGCACTGTCGTGTGCCACTGTCGAATTACCGCGTGTTATGGGCGAAATCAAAAGCATCGCTAACAGGCAGCAAGCACAGGCAGCATAGCAAGCACAGCAAGCACAGGCAGCACAACAAGCACAGGCGGCACAGCAAGCACAGGCAGCAAGCACAGGCAGCAAGCAAAGGCAGCACAGCAAGCACAGGCAGCACAGCAAGCACACGCAGCGCAGCAAGCACAGGCAGCAAGCACAGGCAGCATAGTAAGCACAGCAAGCACAGGCAGCACAACAAGCACAGGCGGCACAGCAAGCACAGGCAGCAAGCACAGGCAGCAAGCAAAGGCAGCACAGCAAGCACAGGCAGCAAGCACAGGCAGCACAGCAAGCACAGGCAGCTAGCACAGGCAGCACAGGCAACAAGCACAGGCAGCACAGCAAGCACAGGCAGCACAGCAAGCACAGGCAGCAAGCACAGGCAGCACAGCAAGCACAAACAGCAAGCACAGGCAGCACAGTAAGCACAGGCAGCAAGCACAGGCAGCACAGCAAACACAGGCAGCAAGCACAGGCAGCAAGCACAGGCAGCAAGCACAGGCAGCACAGCAAGCACGGGCAGCACAGCAAGCACAGGCAGCAAGCACAGTCAACACAGTAAGCACAGGCAGCAAGCACAGGCAGCACAGCAAACACAGCAAGCACAGGCAGCACAGCAAGCACAGGCAGCACAGCAAGCACAGGCAGCAGGCACAGGCAGCACAGCAAGCACAGGCAGCAAGCACAGGCAGCATAGCAAGCACAGCAAGCACAGGCAGCACAACAAGCACAGGCGGCACAGCAAGCACAGGCAGCAAGCAAAGGCAGCACAGCAAGCACAGGCAGCACAGCAAGCACAGGCAGCAAGCACAGGCAGCACAGCAAGCACACGCAGCGCAGCAAGCACAGGCAGCAAGCACAGGCAGCACAGCAAGCACAGGCAGCAAGTACAGGCAGCAGAGCAAGCACAGGCAGCAAGCACAGGCAGCACAGCAAGCAGAGGCAGCAAGCACAGGCAGCACAGCAAGCACAGGCAGCAAGAACAGGCAGCAAGCACACTCAGCACAGCAAGCTCAGGCAGCACAGCAAGCACAGGCAGCAAGCACAGGCAGCAAGCACAGACAGCACAGCAAGCACAGCCAGCACAGCAAGCACAGGCAGCACAGCAAGCACAGGCAGCAAGCACATGCAGCTCAGGCAGCACAGCAAGCACAGGCAGCAAGTACAGGCAGCACAGCAAGCACAGGCAGCAAGCACAGGCAGCACAGCAAGCAGAGGCAGCAAGCACAGGCAGCACAGCAAGCACAAACAGCAAGCACAGGCAGCACAGCAAGCACAGGCAGCGCAGCAAGCACAGGCAGCACAGCAAGCACAGGCAGCGCAGCAAGCACAGGCAGCAAGCACAGGCAGCACAGCAAGCACAATCAGCAAGCACAGACAGCACAGCAAGCACAGGCAGCAAGCACAGGCTGCACAGCAAGCACAGGCAGCAAGCAGACGCAGCACAGCAAGCACAGGCAGCAAGAACAGGCAGCAAGCACACTCAGCACAGCAAGCACAGGCAGCACAGCAAGCACAGGCAGCAAGCACAGGCAGCAAGCACAGACAGCACAGCAAGCACAGGCAGCACAGGCAGCACAGCAAGCACAGGCAGCAAGCACATGCAGCTCAGGCAGCACAGCAAGCACAGGCAGCAAGCACAGGCAGCACAGGCAGCAAGCACAGGCAGCAAGCAGATGCAGCGCAGCAAGCACAGGCAGCACAGCAAGCACAGGCAGCACAGGCAGCACAGCAAACACAGGCAGCAAGCACAGGCAGCACAGCAAGCACAGGCAGCAAGCACAGGCAGCGCAGCAAGCACAGGCAGCACAGCAAACACAGGCAGCAAGCACAGACAGCACAGCAAGCACAGGCAGCACAGCACAGGCAGCACAGCAAGCACAGGCAGCAAGCACAGGCAGCACAGCACAGGCAGCACAGCAAGCACAGGCAGCAAGCACAGGCAGTACAGCAAGCACAGGCAGCAAGCACAGGCAGCTCAGGCAGCACAGCAAGCACAGGCAGCACAGCAAGCACAGGCAGCGCAGCAAGCACAGGCAGCAAGCACAGGCGGCACAGCAAGCACAGTCAGCAAGCACAGACAGCCCAGCAAGCACAGGCAGCAAGCACAGACAGCACAGCAAGCACAGTCAGCAAGCACAGGCAGCACAGGCAGCAAGCACAGGCAGCACAGCAAGCACAGGCAGCAAGCACAGGCAGCACAGAAAGCACAGGCAGCAAGCACCGGCAGCACAGCAAGCACAGGCAGCACAGCAAGCACAGGCAGCAAGCACAGGCAGCACAGAAAGCACAGGCAGCAAGCACAGGCAGCACAGCAAGCACAGGCAGCAAGCACAGGCAGCACAGCAAGCACAGGCAGCAAGCACAGGCAGCACAGCAAGCAAAGGCAGCACAGCAAGCACAGGCATGTTAGAAACCCGCAAAATAGCTCGACCAGATGTGTTCGTTTTAGCGATTCTGGGTGAAGTGCAGAGGGGTCAAGCTCCGTCCTCTTTCCAACAGGCAAAGCCTGCTCCGATCTTCGGCGAGATTCACTCTCGCATTTGTTAACAATGGTTACTCTTACTGAGACGCAGGTCAATGCACCGGCCGCCGAGGTAAACATATGATCCGCGACTCTCGGCGCCTCCAAAAACAGGTGACACAGCAACGCACTGTCGTGTGCCACTGTCGAATTACCGCGTGTTATGGGCGAAATCAAATGCATCGCTAACAGGCAGCACAGCAAGCACAGGCAGCAAGCACAGGCAGCATAGCAAGCACATCAAGCACAGGCAGCAAGCACAGGCAGCACAGCAAGCACAAACAGCAAGCATAGGCAGCACAGCAAGCACAGGCAGCAAGCACAGCAAGCACAGGCAGCCCAACAAGCACAGGCGGCACAGCAAGCACAGGCAGCAAGCACAGGCAGCAAGCACAGGCAGCACAGCAAGCACAGGCAGCACAGCAAGCACACGCAGCGCAGCAAGCACAGGCAGCACAGCAAGCACAGACAGCACAGCAAGCACAGGCAGCAAGCACAGGCAGCACAGGCAGCACAGGCAGCAAGCACAGGCAGCACAGCAAGCACAGGCAGCAAGCACAGGCAGCAAGCACAGGCAGCACAGCAAGCACAGGCAGCGCAGCAAGCAAAGGCACCACAGCAAGCACAGGCAGCACAGCAAGCACGGGCAGCAAGCATCGGCAGCACAGCAAGCACGGGCAGCAAGCACAGGCAGCAAGCACAGGCAGCAAGCACAGGCAGCACAGCAAGCACAGGCAGCAAGCACAGGCAGCACAGCAAGCACAGACAGCACAGCAGGCACAGGCAGCAAGCACAGGCAGCACAGCAAGCACAGGCAGCACAGCACAGGCAGCACAGGCAGCACAGCAAGCACAGGCAGCAAGCACAGGCAGCAAGCACAGGCAGCAAGCACAGGCAGCACAGGCAGCACAGGCAGCACAGGCAGCACAGCAAGCATAGGCAGCAAGCACAGGCAGCACAGCAAGCACAGGCAGCACAGCAAGCACAGGAAGCAAGCACAGGCAGCAAGCACAGGCAGCACAGCAAGCACAGGCAGCACAGCAAGCACAGGAAGCAAGCACAGGCAGCAAGCACAGGCAGCAAGCACAGGCAGCACAGCAAGCACAGGCAGCCCAACAAGCACAGGCGGCACAGCAAGCACACGCAGCAAGCACAGGCAACAAGCACAGGCAGCACAGCAAGCACAGGCAGCTTGCACAGGCAGCAAGCACAGGCAGCACAGCAAGCACAGGCAGCACAGCAAGCACAGGCAGCTAGCACAGGCAGCACAGGCAGCACAGGCAGCACAGCAAGCACAGGCAGCAAGCACAGGCAGCACAGCAAGCACAAACAGCAAGCACAGGCAGCACAGCAAGCACAGGCAGAAAGCACAGGCAGCACAGCAAGCACAAACAGCAAGCATAGGCAGCACAGCAAGCACAGGCAGCAAGCACAGGCAGCAAGCAAAGGCAGCACAGCAAGCACAGGCAGCAAGCACAGGCAGCACAGCAAGCACAGGCAGCAAGCACAGGCAGCATAGCAAGCACAGCAAGCACAGGCAGCACAGCAAGCACAGGCAGCAAGCACAGGCAGCACAGCAAGCACAAACAGCAAGCACAGGCAGCACAGCAAGCACAGGCAGCAAGCACAGGCAGCACAGCAAGCACAAACAGCAAGCATAGGCAGCACAGCAAGCACAGGCAGCAAGCACAGGCAGCAAGCAAAGGCAGCACAGGCAGCACAGCAAGCACAGGCAGCAAGCACAGGCAGCACAGCAAGCACAGGCAGCAAGCACAGGCAGCATAGCAAGCACAGCAAGCACAGGCAGCACAACAAGCACAGGCGGCACAGCAAGCACAGGCAGCAAACAAAGGCAGCACAGCAAGCACAGGCAGCAAGCACAGGCAGCAAGCACAGGCAGCACAGCAAGCACACGCAGCAAGCACAGGCAGCACAGCAAGCACAGGCAGCAAGCACAGGCAGCACAGCAAGCACAGGCAGCAAGCACAGGCAGCACAGCAAGCACAGGCAGCAAGCACAGGCAGCACAGCAAGCACAGGCAGCAAGCACAGGCAGCACAGCAAGCACAGGCAGCAAGCACAGGCAGCACAGCAAGCACAAACAGCAAGCACAGGCAGCACAGTAAGCACAGGCAGCAAGCACAGGCAGCACAGCAAACACAGGCAGCAAGCACAGGCAGCAAGCACAGGCAGCAAGCACAGGCAGCACAGCAAGCACGGGCAGCACAGCAAGCACAGGCAGCAAGCACAGTCAACACAGTAAGCACAGGCAGCAAGCACAGGCAGCACAGCAAACACAGCAAGCACAGGCAGCACAGCAAGCACAGGCAGCACAGCAAGCACAGGCAGCAAGCACAGGCAGCACAGCAAGCACAGGCAGCAAGCACAGGCAGCACAGCAAGCACAGGCAGCAAGCACAGGCAGCAAGCACAGGCAGCGCATCAAGCACAGGCAGCAAGCACAGACAGCACAGCAAGCACAGGCAGCACAGCACAGGCAGCACAGCAAGCACAGGCAGCAAGCACAGGCAGCACAGCAAGCACAGGCAGCAAGCACAGGCAGCACAGCAAGCACAGGCAGCAAGCACAGGCAGCACAGAAAGCACAGGCAGCAAGCACAGGCAGCACAGCAAGCACAGGCAGCAAGCACAGGCAGCACAGCAAGCCCAGGCAGCAAGCACAGGCAGCACAGCAAGCAAAGGCAGCACAGCAAGCACAGGCATGTTAGAAACCCGCAAAATAGCTCGACCAGATGTGTTCGTTTTAGCGATTCTGGGTGAAGTGCAGAGGGGTCAAGCTCCGTCCTCTTTCCAACAGGCAAAGCCTGCTCCGATCTTCGGCGAGATTCACTCTCGCATTTGTTAACAATGGTTACTCTTACTGAGACGCAGGTCAATGCACCGGCCGCCGAGGTAAACATATGATCCGCGACTCTCGGCGCCTCCAAAAACAGGTGACACAGCAACGCACTGTCGTGTGCCACTGTCGAATTACCGCGTGTTATGGGCGAAATCAAATGCATCGCTAACAGGCAGCACAGCAAGCACAGGCAGCAAGCACAGGCAGCATAGCAAGCACATCAAGCACAGGCAGCAAGCACAGGCAGCACAGCAAGCACAAACAGCAAGCATAGGCAGCACAGCAAGCACAGGCAGCAAGCACAGCAAGCACAGGCAGCCCAACAAGCACAGGCGGCACAGCAAGCACAGGCAGCAAGCACAGGCAGCAAGCACAGGCAGCACAGCAAGCACAGGCAGCACAGCAAGCACAGGCAGCACAGCAAGCACAGACAGCACAGCAAGCACAGGCAGCAAGCACAGGCAGCACAGGCAGCACAGGCAGCAAGCACAGGCAGCACAGCAAGCACAGGCAGCACAGCAAGCACAGGCAGCAAGCACAGGCAGCAAGCACAGGCAGCACAGCAAGCACAGGCAGCGCAGCAAGCAAAGGCACCACAGCAAGCACAGGCAGCACAGCAAGCACGGGCAGCAAGCATCGGCAGCACAGCAAGCACGGGCAGCAAGCACAGGCAGCAAGCACAGGCAGCAAGCACAGGCAGCACAGCAAGCACAGGCAGCAAGCACAGGCAGCACAGCAAGCACAGGCAGCACAGCAAACACAGGCAGCACAGCAAGCACAGGGAGCAAGCACAGGCAGCACAGCAAGCACAGACAGCACAGCAGGCACAGGCAGCAAGCACAGGCAGCACAGCAAGCACAGGCAGCACAGCACAGGCAGCACAGGCAGCACAGCAAGCACAGGCAGCAAGCACAGGCAGCAAGCACAGGCAGCAAGCACAGGCAGCAAGCACAGGCAGCACAGGCAGCACAGCAAGCACAGGCAGCAAGCACAGGCAGCACAGCAAGCACAGGCAGCACAGCAAGCACAGGAAGCAAGCACAGGCAGCAAGCACAGGCAGCACAGCAAGCACAGGCAGCACAGCAAGCACAGGAAGCAAGCACAGGCAGCAAGCACAGGCAGCAAGCACAGGCAGCAAGCACAGGCAGCAAGCACAGGCAGCAAGCACAGGCAGCAAGCACAGGCAGCACAGCAAGCACAGCAAGCACAGGCAGCCCAACAAGCACAGGCGGCACAGCAAGCACACGCAGCAAGCACAGGCAACAAGCACAGGCAGCACAGCAAGCACAGGCAGCTTGCACAGGCAGCAAGCACAGGCAGCACAGCAAGCACAGGCAGCACAGCAAGCACAGGCAGCTAGCACAGGCAGCACAGGCAGCACAGGCAGCACAGCAAGCACAGGCAGCAAGCACAGGCAGCAAGCACAGGCAGCAAGCACAGGCAGCACAGCAAGCACAAACAGCAAGCACAGGCAGCACAGCAAGCACAGGCAGAAAGCACAGGCAGCACAGCAAGCACAAACAGCAAGCATAGGCAGCACAGCAAGCACAGGCAGCAAGCACAGGCAGCAAGCAAAGGCAGCACAGCAAGCACAGGCAGCAAGCACAGGCAGCACAGCAAGCACAGGCAGCAAGCACAGGCAGCATAGCAAGCACAGCAAGCACAGGCAGCACAGCAAGCACAGGCAGCAAGCACAGACAGCACAGCAAGCACAAACAGCAAGCACAGGCAGCACAGCAAGCACAGGCAGCAAGCACAGGCAGCACAGCAAGCACAAACAGCAAGCATAGGCAGCACAGCAAGCACAGGCAGCAAGCACAGGCAGCAAGCAAAGGCAGCACAGCAAGCACAGGCAGCACAGCAAGCACAGGCAGCAAGCACAGGCAGCACAGCAAGCACAGGCAGCAAGCACAGGCAGCATAGCAAGCACAGCAAGCACAGGCAGCACAACAAGCACAGGCGGCACAGCAAGCACAGGCAGCAAACAAAGGCAGCACAGCAAGCACAGGCAGCAAGCACAGGCAGCACAGCAAGCACACGCAGCAAGCACAGGCAGCACAGCAAGCACAGGCAGCAAGCACAGGCAGCACAGCAAGCACAGGCTGCAAGCACAGGCAGCACAGCAAGCACAGGCAGCAAGCACAGGCAGCACAGCAAGCACAAACAGCAAGCACAGGCAGCACAGCAAGCACAGGCAACAAGCACAGGCAGCACAGCAAGCACAAACAGCAAGCATAGGCAGCACAGCAAGCACAGGCAGCAAGCACAGGCAGCAAGCACAGGCAGCAAGCAAAGGCAGCACAGCAAGCACAGGCAGCACAGCAAGCACAGGCAGCAAGCACAGGCAGCGCAGCAAGCACAGGCAGCATAGCAAGCACAGCAAGCACAGGCGGCACAACAAGCACAGGCAGCAAGCACAGGCAGCAAGCAAAGGCAGCACAGCAAGCACACGCAGCGCAGGAAGCACAGGCAGCACAGCAAGCACAGGCAGCAAGCACAAGCAGCACAGCAAGCACATGCAGCAAGCACAGGCAGCTCAGCAAGCACAAACAGCAAGCACAAACAGCAAGCACAGGCAGCACAGCAAGCACAGGCAGCAAGCACAGGCAGCACAGCAAGCACAGGCAGCAAGCACAGGCAGCACAGCAAGCACAGGCAGCAAGCACAGGCAGCACAGCAAGCACACGCAGCAAGCACAGGCAGCACAGGCAGCACAGCAAGCACAGGCAGCACACGCAGCAAGCACAGGCGGCACAGCAAGCACAGGCAGCAAGCACAGGCAGCACAGCAAGCACAGGCAGCAAGGACAGGCAGCACAGCAAGCACAGGCAGCAAGCACCGGCAGCACAGCAAGCACAGGCAGCAAGCACACTCAGCACAGCAAGCACAGGCAGCACAGCAAGCACAGGCAGCAAGCACAGGCAGCACAGCAAGCACAAACAGCAAGCACAGGCAGCACAGCAAGCACAGGCAGCAAGCACAGGCAGCAAGCACAGGCAGCACAGGCAGCACAGCAAGCACAGGCAGCAAGCACAGGCAGCACAGCAAGCACAGGCAGCAAGCACAGGCAGCACAGCAAGCACAGGCAGCACAGGCAGCAAGCACAGGCAGCAGAGCAAGCACAGGCAGCAAGCACAGGTAGCACAGCAAGCACAGGCAGCAAGCACAGGCAGCAAGCACAGGCAGCTGAGGCAGCACAGCAAGCACAGGCAGCAAGCACAGGCAGCACAGCAAGCAGAGGCAGCACAGCGAGCACAGGCAGCAAGCACAGGCAGCACAGCAAGCACAGGCAGCAAGCACAGGCAGCACAGCAAGCACAGGCAGCAAGCACAGCAAGCACAGCAGCAAGCACAGGCAGCACAGGCAGCACAGGCAGCACAGCAAGCACAGGCAGCAAGCACAGGCAGCACAGCAAGCACAGGCAGCAAGCACAGGCAGCACAGCAAGCACAGACAGCACAGCAAGCACAGGCAGCAAGCACACTCAGCACAGCAAGCACAGGCAGCAAGCACAGGCAGCAAGCACAGGCAGCAAAGCAAGCACAGGCAGCAAGCACAGGCAGCATAGCAAGCACAGCAAGCACAGGCAGCACAGCAAGCACAGGCAGCACAGCAAGCACAAACAGCAAGCACAGGCAGCACAGCAAGCACAGGCAGCAATCACAGCAAGCACAGGCAGCCCAACAAGCACAGGCGGCACAGCAAGCACAGGCAGCAAGCACAGGCAGCAAGCACAGGCAGCACAGCAAGCACACGCAGCGCAGCAAGCACAGGCAGCACAGCAAGCACAGGCAGCACATCAAGCACAGGCAGCAAGCACAAGCAGCACAGCAAGCACAGGCAGCAAGCACAGGCAGCTCAGGCAGCACTGCAAGCACAGGCAGCACAGCAAGCACAGGCAGCAAGCACAGGCAGCACAGGCAGCACAGGCAGCAAGCACAGGCAGCACAGCAAGCACAGGCAGCAAGCACAGGCAGCACAGGCAGCACAGGCAGCAAGCACAGGCAGCACAGCAAGCACAGGCAGCACAGCAAGCACAGGCAGCAAGCACAGGCAGCAAGCACAGGCAGCACAGCAAGCACAGGCAGCGCAGCAAGCAAAGGCAGCACAGCAAGCACAGGCAGCACAGCAAGGACTGGCAGCAAGCATCGGCAGCACAGCAAGCACAGGCAGCAAGCACAGGCAGCACAGCAAGCACAGGGAGCAAGCACAGGCAGCACAGCAAGCACAGACAGCACAGCAGGCACAGGCAGCAAGCACAGGCAGCACAGCAAACACAGGCAGCACAGCAAGCACAGGCAGCAAGCACAGGCAGCAAGCACAGGCAGCACAGGCAGCACAGCAAGCACAGGTAGCAAGCACAGGCAGCATAGCAAGCACAGCAAGCACAGGCAGCACAGCAAGCACAGGCAGCAAGCACAGGCAGCACAGCAAGCACAGGCAGCACAGCAAACACAGGCAGCACAGCAAGCACGGGCAGCAAGCACAGGCAGCATAGCAAGCACAGCAAGCACAGGCAGCACAGCAAGCACAGGCAGCACAGCAAGCACAGGCAGCAAACACAGGCAGCAAAGCAAGCACAGGCAGCACAGCAAGCACAGGCAGCACAGCAAGCACAGGCAGCAAGCACAGGCAGCACAGGCAGCACAGGCAGCAAGCACAGGCAGCACAGCAAGCACAGGCAGCACAGCAAGCACAGGCAGCAAGCACAGGCAGCAAGCACAGGCAGCACAGCAAGCACAGGCAGCGCAGCAAGCAAAGGCAGCACAGCAAGCACAGGCAGCACAGCAAGCACTGGCAGCAAGCATCGGCAGCACAGCAAGCACAGGCAGCACAGCAAGCACAGGCAGCAAGCACAGGCAGCAAGCACAGGCAGCACAGCAAGCACAGGCAGCGCAGCAAGCAAAGGCAGCACAGCAAGCACAGGCAGCACAGCAAGCACGGGCATCAAGCATCGGCAGCACAGCAAGCACGGGCAGCAAGCACAGGCAGCAAGCACAGGCAGCAAGCACAGGCAGCAAGCACAGGCAGCACAGCAAGCACAGGCAGCAAGCGCAGGCAGCACAGCAGGCACAGGCAGCACAGAAAGCACAGGCAGCAAGCACAGGCAGCACAGCAAGCACAGGCAGCAAGCACAGGCAGCAAGCACAGGCAGCACAGCAAGCACAGGCAGCAAGCAGAGGCAGCACAGCAAGCACAGGCAGCAAGCACAGGCAGCAAGCACAGGCAGCAAGCACATGCAGCAAGCAAAGGCAGCACAGCAAGCACAGGCAGCAAGCACAGGCGGCACAGCAAGCACAGGCAGCAAGCACTGGCAGCAAGCACAGGCAGCACAGCAAGCACAGGCAGCAAGCGCAGGCAGCACAGCAGGCACAGGCAGCACAGAAAGCACAGGCAGCAAGCACAGGCAGCACAGCAAGCACAGGCAGCAAGCACAGGCAGCACTGGCAGCACAGGCAGCAAGCACAGGCAGCACAGCAAGCACAGGCAGCAAGCAGAGGCAGCACAGCAAGCACAGGCAGCAAGCACAGGCAGCAAGCACAGGCAGCACAGCAAGCACAGGCAGCAAGCACAGTCAGCACAGTAAGCACAGGCAGCAAGCACAGGCAGCACAGCAAACACAGCATGCACAGGCAGCACAGCAAGCACAGGCAGCAAGCACAGGCAGCACAGCAAGCACAGGCAGCATAGCAAGCACAGCAAGCACAGGCAGCACAACAAGCACAGGCGGCACAGCAAGCACAGGCAGCAAGCAAAGGCAGCACAGCAAGCACAGGTAGCACAGCAAGCACACGCAGCGCAGCAAGCACAGGCAGCAAGCACAGGCAGCACAGCAAGCACAGGCAGCAAGCACAGGCAGCACAGCAAGCACAGGCAGCAAGCACAGGCAGCAAGCACAGGCAGCACATCAAGCACAAACAGCAAGCACAGGCAGCACAGTAAGCACAGGCAGCAAGCACAGGCAGCACAGGCAGCAAGCACAGGCAGCATTGGCAGCACAGGCAGCAAGCAGAGGCAGCACAGCAAGCACAGGCAGCAAGCACAGGCAGCACAGCAAGCACAGTCAGCAAGCACAGACAGCACACCAAGCACAGGCAGCAAGCACAGGCAGCACAGCAAGCACAGTCAGCAAGCACAGGCAGCAAGCACAGGCAGCACAGCAAGCACAGGCAGCACAGCAAGCACAGGCAGCACAACAAGCACAGGCGGCACAGCAAGCACAGGCAGCAAGCACAGGCAGCAAGCAAAGGCAGCACAGCAAGTACACGCAGTGCAGCAAGCACAGGCAGCACAGCAAGCACAGGCAGCAAGCACAAGCAGCACAGCAAGCACAGGCAGCAAGCACAGGCAGCTCAGGCAGCACAGCAAGCACAGGCAGCACAGCAAGCACAGGCAGCAAGCACAGGTAGCACAGCAAGCACACGCAGCGCAGCAAGCACAGGCAGCAAGCACAGGCAGCACAGCAAGCACAGGCAGCAAGCACAGGCAGCACAGCAAGCACAGGCAGCAAGCACAGGCAGCAAGCACAGGCAGCACAGCAAGCACAAACAGCAAGCACAGGCAGCACAGTAAGCACAGGCAGCAAGCACAGGCAGCACAGCAAACACAGGCAGCACAGCAAGCACAGGCAGCGCAGAAGGCACAGGCAGCACAGCAAGCACAGGCAGCGCAGCAAGCACAGTCAGCAAGCACAGACAGCACAGCAAGCACAGGCAGCAAGCACAGGCAGCACAGCAAGCACAGGCAGCAAGCACAGGTAGCACAGCAAGCACAGGCAGCACAGCAAGCACAGGCAGCAAGCACAGGCAGCACAGCAAGCACAAACAGCAAGCATAGGCAGCACAGCAAACACAGGCAGCACAACAAGGACAGGCGGCACAACAAGCACAGGCGGCACAGCAAGCACAGGCAGCAAGCACAGGCAGCAAGCAAAGGCAGCACAGCAAGTACACGCAGTGCAGCAAGCACAGGCAGCACAGCAAGCACAGGCAGCAAGCACAAGCAGCACAGCAAGCACAGGCAGCAAGCACAGGCAGCTCAGGCAGCACAGCAAGCACAGGCAGCAAGCACAGGTAGCACAGCAAGCACACGCAGCGCAGCAAGCACAGGCAGCAAGCACAGGCAGCACAGCAAGCACAGGCAGCAAGCACAGGCAGCACAGCAAGCACAGGCAGCAAGCACAGGCAGCAAGCACAGGCAGCACAGCAAGCACAAACAGCAAGCACAGGCAGCACAGTAAGCACAGGCAGCAAGCACAGGCAGCACAGCAAACACAGGCAGCACAGCAAGCACAGGCAGCGCAGAAGGCACAGGCAGCACAGCAAGCACAGGCAGCGCAGCAAGCACAGTCAGCAAGCACAGACAGCACAGCAAGCACAGGCAGCAAGCACAGGCAGCACAGCAAGCACAGGCAGCAAGCACAGGTAGCACAGCAAGCACAGGCAGCACAGCAAGCACAGGCAGCAAGCACAGGCAGCACAGCAAGCACAAACAGCAAGCATAGGCAGCACAGCAAACACAGGCAGCACAACAAGGACAGGCGGCACAACAAGCACAGGCGGCACAACAAGCACAGGCAGCAAGCACAGGCAGCAAGCAAAGGCAGCACAGCAAGTACACGCAGCGCAGCAAGCACAGGCAGCACAGCAAGCACAGGCAGCAAGCACAAGCAGCACAGCAAGCACAGGCAGCAAGCACAGGCAGCTCAGGCAGCACAGCAAGCACAGGCAGCAAGCACAGGCAGCACAGCAAGCACAAACAGCAAGCACAGGCAGCATAGCAAGCACAGCAAGCACAGGCAGCACAACAAGCACTGGCGGCACAGCAAGCACAGGCAGCAAGCACAGGCAGCACAGCAAGCACAGTCAGCAAGCACAGGCAGCAAGCACAGGCAGCACAGCAAGCACAGGCAGCACAACAAGCACAGGCGGCACAGCAAGCACAGGCAGCAAGCACAGGCAGCACAGCAAGCACAGGCAGCAAGCACAGGCATGTTAGAAACCCGCAAAATAGCTCGACGAGATGTGTTCGTTTTAGCGATTCTGGGGGAAGTGCAGAGGGGTCAAGCTCCGTCCTCTTTCCAACAGGCAAAGCCTGCTCCGATCTTCGGCGAAATTCGCTCTCGCATTTGTTTACAATGCTTACTCTTACTGAGACGCAGGTCAATGCACCGGCCGCCGAGGTAAACATATGATCCGCGACTCTCGGCGCCTCCAAAAACAGGTGACACAGCAACGCACTGTCGTGTGCCACTGTCGAATTACCGCGTGTTATGGGCGAAATAAAAAGCATCGCTAACAGGCAGCAAGCACAGGTAGCACAGCAAGCACAGGCAGCAAGCACAGGCAGCACAGCAAGCACAGGCAGCACAGCAAGCACAGGCAGCAAGCACAGGCAGCACAGCAAGCACGGGCAGCAAGCACAGGCAGCACAGCAAGCACAGGCAGCACAGCAAGTGCAGCAAGCACAGGCAGCACAGCAAGCAGAGGCAGCAAGCACAGGCAGCACAGCAAGCACAGGCAGCAAGCACAGGCAGCAAGCACAAGCAGCACAGGCAGCAAGCACAGGCATGTTAGAAACCCGCAAAATAGCTCGACGAGATGTGTTCGTTTTTTAGCGATTCTGGGGGAAGTGCAGAGGGGTCAAGCTCCGTCCTCTTTCCAACAGGCAAAGCCTGCTCCGATCTTCGGCGAGATTCACTCTCGCATTTGTTTACAATGCTTACTCTTACTGAGACGCAGGTCAATGCACCGGCCGCCGAGGTAAACATATGATCCGCCACTCACGGCGCCTCCAAAAACAGGTGACACAGCAACGCACTGTCGTGTGCCACTGTCGAATTACCGCGTGTTATGGGCGAAATCAAAAGCATCGCTAACAGGCAGCAAGCACAGGCACCAAGCAAAGGCAGCACAGCAAGCACAGGCAGCACAGCAAGCACACGCAGCGCAGCAAGCACAGGCAGCAAGCACAGGCAGCATAGTAAGCACAGCGAGCACAGGCAGCACAACAAGCACAGGCGGCACAGCAAGCACAGGCAGCAAGCACAGGCAGCAAGCAAAGGCAGCACAGCAAGCACAGGCAGCAAGCACAGGCAGCACAGCAAGCACAGGCAGCAAGCACAGGCAACACAGGCAACAAGCACAGGCAGCACAGCAAGCACAGGCAGCACAGCAAGCACAGGCAGCAAGCACAGGCAGCACAGCAAGCACAAACAGCAAGCACAGGCAGCACAGTAAGCACAGGCAGCAAGCACAGGCAGCACAGCAAACACAGGCAGCAAGCACAGGCAGCAAGCACAGGCAGCACAGCAAGCACGGGCAGCACAGCAAGCACAGGCAGCAAGCACAGTCAACACAGTAAGCACAGGCAGCACAGCAAACACAGGCAGCACAGCAAGCACAGGCAGCGCAGAAGGCACAGGCAGCACAGCAAGCACAGGCAGCGCAGCAAGCACAGTCAGCAAGCACAGACAGCACAGCAAGCACAGGCAGCAAGCACAGGCAGCACAGCAAGCACAGGCAGCAAGCACAGGTAGCACAGCAAGCACAGGCAGCACAGCAAGCACAGGCAGCAAGCACAGGCAGCACAGCAAGCACAAACAGCAAGCATAGGCAGCACAGCAAACACAGGCAGCACAACAAGGACAGGCGGCACAACAAGCACAGGCGGCACAACAAGCACAGGCAGCAAGCACAGGCAGCAAGCAAAGGCAGCACAGCAAGTACACGCAGCGCAGCAAGCACAGGCAGCACAGCAAGCACAGGCAGCAAGCACAAGCAACACAGCAAGCACAGGCAGCAAGCACAGGCAGCTCAGGCAGCACAGCAAGCACAGGCAGCAAGCACAGGCAGCACAGCAAGCACAAACAGCAAGCACAGGCAGCATAGCAAGCACAGCAAGCACAGGCAGCACAACAAGCACAGGCGGCACAGCAAGCACAGGCAGCAAGCACAGGCAGCACAGCAAGCACAGTCAGCAAGCACAGGCAGCAAGCACAGGCAGCACAGCAAGCACAGGCAGCACAGCAAGCACAGGCAGCACAACAAGCACAGGCGGCACAGCAAGCACAGGCAGCAAGCACAGGCAGCACAGCAAGCACAGGCAGCAAGCACAGGCATGTTAGAAACCCGCAAAATAGCTCGACGAGATGTGTTCGTTTTAGCGATTCTGGGGGAAGTGCAGAGGGGTCAAGCTCCGTCCTCTTTCCAACAGGCAAAGCCTGCTCCGATCTTCGGCGAAATTCGCTCTCGCATTTGTTTACAATGCTTACTCTTACTGAGACGCAGGTCAATGCACCGGCCGCCGAGGTAAACATATGATCCGCGACTCTCGGCGCCTCCAAAAACAGGTGACACAGCAACGCACTGTCGTGTGCCACTGTCGAATTACCGCGTGTTATGGGCGAAATAAAAAGCATCGCTAACAGGCAGCAAGCACAGGTAGCACAGCAAGCACAGGCAGCAAGCACAGGCAGCACAGCAAGCACAGGCAGCACAGCAAGCACAGGCAGCAAGCACAGGCAGCACAGCAAGCACGGGCAGCAAGCACAGGCAGCACAGCAAGCACAGGCAGCACAGCAAGTGCAGCAAGCACAGGCAGCACAGCAAGCAGAGGCAGCAAGCACAGGCAGCACAGCAAGCACAGGCAGCAAGCACAGGCAGCAAGCACAAGCAGCACAGGCAGCAAGCACAGGCATGTTAGAAACCCGCAAAATAGCTCGACGAGATGTGTTCGTTTTTTAGCGATTCTGGGGGAAGTGCAGAGGGGTCAAGCTCCGTCCTCTTTCCAACAGGCAAAGCCTGCTCCGATCTTCGGCGAGATTCACTCTCGCATTTGTTTACAATGCTTACTCTTACTGAGACGCAGGTCAATGCACCGGCCGCCGAGGTAAACATATGATCCGCCACTCACGGCGCCTCCAAAAACAGGTGACACAGCAACGCACTGTCGTGTGCCACTGTCGAATTACCGCGTGTTATGGGCGAAATCAAAAGCATCGCTAACAGGCAGCAAGCACAGGCAGCAAGCAAAGGCAGCACAGCAAGCACAGGCAGCACAGCAAGCACACGCAGCGCAGCAAGCACAGGCAGCAAGCACAGGCAGCATAGTAAGCACAGCGAGCACAGGCAGCACAACAAGCACAGGCGGCACAGCAAGCACAGGCAGCAAGCACAGGCAGCAAGCAAAGGCAGCACAGCAAGCACAGGCAGCAAGCACAGGCAGCACAGCAAGCACAGGCAGCAAGCACAGGCAACACAGGCAACAAGCACAGGCAGCACAGCAAGCACAGGCAGCACAGCAAGCACAGGCAGCAAGCACAGGCAGCACAGCAAGCACAAACAGCAAGCACAGGCAGCACAGTAAGCACAGGCAGCAAGCACAGGCAGCACAGCAAACACAGGCAGCAAGCACAGGCAGCAAGCACAGGCAGCAAGCACAGGCAGCACAGCAAGCACGGGCAGCACAGCAAGCACAGGCAGCAAGCACAGTCAACACAGTAAGCACAGGCAGCAAGCACAGGCAGCACAGCAAACACAGCAAGCACAGGCAGCACAGCAAGCACAGGCAGCACAGCAAGCACAGGCAGCAAGCACAGGCAGCACAGCAAGCACAGGCAGCAAGCACAGGCAGCACAGCAAGCACAGGCAGCAAGCACAGGCAGCACAGCAAGCACAGGCAGCAAGCACAGACAGCACAGCAAGCACAGGCAGCACAGCACAGGCAGCACAGCAAGCACAGGCAGCAAGCACAGGCAGCAAGCACAAGCAGCACAGCAAGCACAGGCAGCAAGCACAGGCAGCTCAGGCAGCACAGCAAGCACAGGCAGCACAGCAAGCACAGGCAGCAAGCACAGGCAGCACTGGCAGCACAGGCAGCAAGCACAGGCAGCACAGGCAGCAAGCAGAGGCAGCACAGCAAGCACAGGCAGCAAGCACAGGCAGCACAGCAAGCACAAACAGCAAGCACAGGCAGCACAGTAAGCACAGGCAGCAAGCACAGGCAGCACAGCAAGCACAGGCAGCAAGCACAGGCAGCACAGCAAGCACAAACAGCAAGCACAGGCAGCACAGTAAGCACAGGCAGCAAGCACAGGCAGCACAGCAAACACAGGCAGCAAGCACAGGCAGCAAGCACAGGCAGCAAGCACAGGCAGCACAGCAAGCACGGGCAGCACAGCAAGCACAGGCAGCAAGCACAGTCAACACAGTAAGCACAGGCAGCAAGCACAGGCAGCACAGCAAACACAGCAAGCACAGGCAGCACAGCAAGCACAGGCAGCACAGCAAGCACAGGCAGCAAGCACAGGCAGCACAGCAAGCACAGGCAGCAAGCACAGGCAGCACAGCAAGCACAGGCAGCAAGCACAGGCAGCACAGCAAGCACAGGCAGCAAGCACAGACAGCACAGCAAGCACAGGCAGCACAGCACAGGCAGCACAGCAAGCACAGGCAGCAAGCACAGGCAGCACAGCAAGCACAGGCAGCAAGCACAGGCAACACAGCAAGCACAGGCAGCAAGCACAGGCAGCACAGAAAGCACAGGCAGCAAGCACAGGCAGCACAGCAAGCACAGGCAGCAAGCACAGGCAGCACAGCAAGCACAAACAGCAAGCACAGGCAGCACAGTAAGCACAGGCAGCAAGCACAGGCAGCACAGCAAACACAGGCAGCAAGCACAGGCAGCAAGCACAGGCAGCAAGCACAGGCAGCACAGCAAGCACGGGCAGCACAGCAAGCACAGGCAGCAAGCACAGTCAACACAGTAAGCACAGGCAGCAAGCACAGGCAGCACAGCAAACACAGCAAGCACAGGCAGCACAGCAAGCACAGGCAGCACAGCAAGCACAGGCAGCAAGCACAGGCAGCACAGCAAGCACAGGCAGCAAGCACAGGCAGCACAGCAAGCACAGGCAGCAAGCACAGGCAGCACAGCAAGCACAGGCAGCAAGCACAGACAGCACAGCAAGCACAGGCAGCACAGCACAGGCAGCACAGCAAGCACAGGCAGCAAGCACAGGCAGCACAGCAAGCACAGGCAGCAAGCACAGGCAACACAGCAAGCACAGGCAGCAAGCACAGGCAGCACAGAAAGCACAGGCAGCAAGCACAGGCAGCACAGCAAGCACAGGCAGCAAGCACAGGCAGCACAGCAAGCACAGGCAGCAAGCACAGGCAGCACAGCAAGCAAAGGCAGCACAGCAAGCACAGGCATGTTCGAAACCCGCAAAATAGCTCGACCAGATGTGTTCGTTTTAGCGATTCTGGGTGAAGTGCAGAGGGGTCAAGCTCCGTCCTCTTTCCAACAGGCAAAGCCTGCTCCGATCTTCGGCGAGATTCACTCTCGCATTTGTTAACAATGGTTACTCTTACTGAGACGCAGGTCAATGCACCGGCCGCCGAGGTAAACATATGATCCGCGACTCTCGGCGCCTCCAAAAACAGGTGACACAGCAACGCACTGTCGTGTGCCACTGTCGAATTACCGCGTGTTATGGGCGAAATCAAATGCATCGCTAACAGGCAGCACAGCAAGCACAGGCAGCAAGCACAGGCAGCATAGCAAGCACATCAAGCACAGGCAGCAAGCACAGGCAGCACAGCAAGCACAAACAGCAAGCATAGGCAGCACAGCAAGCACAGGCAGCAAGCACAGCAAGCACAGGCAGCCCAACAAGCACAGGCGGCACAGCAAGCACAGGCAGCAAGCACAGGCAGCAAGCACAGGCAGCACAGCAAGCACAGGCAGCACAGCAAGCACACGCAGCGCAGCAAGCACAGGCAGCACAGCAAGCACAGACAGCACAGCAAGCACAGGCAGCAAGCACAGGCAGCACAGGCAGCACAGGCAGCACAGGCAGCAAGCACAGGCAGCAAGCACAGGCAGCACAGCAAGCACAGGCAGCGCAGCAAGCAAAGGCACCACAGCAAGCACAGGCAGCACAGCAAGCACGGGCAGCAAGCATCGGCAGCACAGCAAGCACGGGCAGCAAGCACAGGCAGCAAGCACAGGCAGCAAGCACAGGCAGCACAGCAAGCACAGGCAGCAAGCACAGGCAGCACAGCAAGCACAGGCAGCAAGCACAGGCAGCACAGCAAACACAGGCAGCACAGCAAGCACAGGGAGCAAGCACAGGCAGCACAGCAAGCACAGACAGCACAGCAGGCACAGGCAGCAAGCACAGGCAGCATAGCAAGCACAGCAAGCACAGGCAGCACAGCAAGCACAGGCAGCAAGCACAGGCAGCACAGCAAGCACAAACAGCAAGCACAGGCAGCACAGCAAGCACAGGCAGCAAGCACAGGCAGCACAGCAAGCACAAACAGCAAGCATAGGCAGCACAGCAAGCACAGGCAGCAAGCACAGGCAGCAAGCAAAGGCAGCACAGGCAGCACAGCAAGCACAGGCAGCAAGCACAGGCAGCACAGCAAGCACAGGCAGCAAGCACAGGCAGCATAGCAAGCACAGCAAGCACAGGCAGCACAACAAGCACAGGCGGCACAGCAAGCACAGGCAGCAAACAAAGGCAGCACAGCAAGCACAGGCAGCAAGCACAGGCAGCACAGCAAGCACAGGCAGCAAGCACAGGCAGCACAGCAAGCACAGGCAGCAAGCACAGGCAGCACAGCAAGCACAGGCAGCAAGCACAGGCAGCACAGCAAGCACAGGCAGCAAGCACAGGCAGCACAGCAAGCACAAACAGCAAGCACAGGCAGCACAGTAAGCACAGGCAGCAAGCACAGGCAGCACAGCAAACACAGGCAGCAAGCACAGGCAGCAAGCACAGGCAGCAAGCACAGGCAGCACAGCAAGCACGGGCAGCACAGCAAGCACAGGCAGCAAGCACAGTCAACACAGTAAGCACAGGCAGCAAGCACAGGCAGCACAGCAAACACAGCAAGCACAGGCAGCACAGCAAGCACAGGCAGCACAGCAAGCACAGGCAGCAAGCACAGGCAGCACAGCAAGCACAGGCAGCAAGCACAGGCAGCACAGCAAGCACAGGCAGCAAGCACAGGCAGCGCATCAAGCACAGGCAGCAAGCACAGGCAGCACAGCAAGCACAGGCAGCAAGCACAGGCAGCACAGCAAGCACAGGCAGCAAGCACAGGCAGCACAGCAAGCACAGGCAGCAAGCACAGGCAGCACAGCAAGCACAGGCAGCAAGCACAGGCAGCACAGCAAGCACAAACAGCAAGCACAGGCAGCACAGTAAGCACAGGCAGCAAGCACAGGCAGCACAGCAAACACAGGCAGCAAGCACAGGCAGCAAGCACAGGCAGCAAGCACAGGCAGCACAGCAAGCACGGGCAGCACAGCAAGCACAGGCAGCAAGCACAGTCAACACAGTAAGCACAGGCAGCAAGCACAGGCAGCACAGCAAACACAGCAAGCACAGGCAGCACAGCAAGCACAGGCAGCAAGCACAGGCAGCACAGCAAGCACAGGCAGCAAGCACAGGCAGCACAGCAAGCACAGGCAGCAAGCACAGGCAGCGCATCAAGCACAGGCAGCAAGCACAGACAGCACAGCAAGCACAGGCAGCACAGCACAGGCAGCACAGCAAGCACAGGCAGCAAGCACAGGCAGCACAGCAAGCACAGGCAGCAAGCACAGGCAGCACAGCAAGCACAGGCAGCAAGCACAGGCAGCACAGAAAGCACAGGCAGCAAGCACAGGCAGCACAGCAAGCACAGGCAGCAAGCACAGGCAGCACAGCAAGCACAGGCAGCAAGCACAGGCAGCACAGCAAGCAAAGGCAGCACAGCAAGCACAGGCATGTTAGAAACCCGCAAAATAGCTCGACCAGATGTGTTCGTTTTAGCGATTCTGGGTGAAGTGCAGAGGGGTCAAGCTCCGTCCTCTTTCCAACAGGCAAAGCCTGCTCCGATCTTCGGCGAGATTCACTCTCGCATTTGTTAACAATGGTTACTCTTACTGAGACGCAGGTCAATGCACCGGCCGCCGAGGTAAACATATGATCCGCGACTCTCGGCGCCTCCAAAAACAGGTGACACAGCAACGCACTGTCGTGTGCCACTGTCGAATTACCGCGTGTTATGGGCGAAATCAAATGCATCGCTAACAGGCAGCACAGCAAGCACAGGCAGCAAGCACAGGCAGCATAGCAAGCACATCAAGCACAGGCAGCAAGCACAGGCAGCACAGCAAGCACAAACAGCAAGCATAGGCAGCACAGCAAGCACAGGCAGCAAGCACAGCAAGCACAGGCAGCCCAACAAGCACAGGCGGCACAGCAAGCACAGGCAGCAAGCACAGGCAGCAAGCACAGGCAGCACAGCAAGCACAGGCAGCACAGCAAGCACACGCAGCGCAGCAAGCACAGGCAGCACAGCAAGCACAGACAGCACAGCAAGCACAGGCAGCAAGCACAGGCAGCACAGGCAGCACAGGCAGCAAGCACAGGCAGCACAGCAAGCACAGGCAGCAAGCACAGGCAGCAAGCACAGGCAGCACAGCAAGCACAGGCAGCGCAGCAAGCAAAGGCACCACAGCAAGCACAGGCAGCACAGCAAGCACGGGCAGCAAGCATCGGCAGCACAGCAAGCACGGGCAGCAAGCACAGGCAGCAAGCACAGGCAGCAAGCACAGGCAGCACAGCAAGCACAGGCAGCAAGCACAGGCAGCACAGCAAGCACAGGCAGCAAGCACAGGCAGCACAGCAAACACAGGCAGCACAGCAAGCACAGGGAGCAAGCACAGGCAGCACAGCAAGCACAGACAGCACAGCAGGCACAGGCAGCAAGCACAGGCAGCATAGCAAGCACAGCAAGCACAGGCAGCACAGCAAGCACAGGCAGCAAGCACAGGCAGCACAGCAAGCACAAACAGCAAGCACAGGCAGCACAGCAAGCACAGGCAGCAAGCACAGGCAGCACAGCAAGCACAAACAGCAAGCATAGGCAGCACAGCAAGCACAGGCAGCAAGCACAGGCAGCAAGCAAAGGCAGCACAGGCAGCACAGCAAGCACAGGCAGCAAGCACAGGCAGCACAGCAAGCACAGGCAGCAAGCACAGGCAGCATAGCAAGCACAGCAAGCACAGGCAGCACAACAAGCACAGGCGGCACAGCAAGCACAGGCAGCAAACAAAGGCAGCACAGCAAGCACAGGCAGCAAGCACAGGCAGCACAGCAAGCACAGGCAGCAAGCACAGGCAGCACAGCAAGCACAGGCAGCAAGCACAGGCAGCACAGCAAGCACAGGCAGCAAGCACAGGCAGCACAGCAAGCACAGGCAGCAAGCACAGGCAGCACAGCAAGCACAAACAGCAAGCACAGGCAGCACAGTAAGCACAGGCAGCAAGCACAGGCAGCACAGCAAACACAGGCAGCAAGCACAGGCAGCAAGCACAGGCAGCAAGCACAGGCAGCACAGCAAGCACGGGCAGCACAGCAAGCACAGGCAGCAAGCACAGTCAACACAGTAAGCACAGGCAGCAAGCACAGGCAGCACAGCAAACACAGCAAGCACAGGCAGCACAGCAAGCACAGGCAGCACAGCAAGCACAGGCAGCAAGCACAGGCAGCACAGCAAGCACAGGCAGCAAGCACAGGCAGCACAGCAAGCACAGGCAGCAAGCACAGGCAGCGCATCAAGCACAGGCAGCAAGCACAGGCAGCACAGCAAGCACAGGCAGCAAGCACAGGCAGCACAGCAAGCACAGGCAGCAAGCACAGGCAGCACAGCAAGCACAGGCAGCAAGCACAGGCAGCACAGCAAGCACAGGCAGCAAGCACAGGCAGCACAGCAAGCACAAACAGCAAGCACAGGCAGCACAGTAAGCACAGGCAGCAAGCACAGGCAGCACAGCAAACACAGGCAGCAAGCACAGGCAGCAAGCACAGGCAGCAAGCACAGGCAGCACAGCAAGCACGGGCAGCACAGCAAGCACAGGCAGCAAGCACAGTCAACACAGTAAGCACAGGCAGCAAGCACAGGCAGCACAGCAAACACAGCAAGCACAGGCAGCACAGCAAGCACAGGCAGCAAGCACAGGCAGCACAGCAAGCACAGGCAGCAAGCACAGGCAGCACAGCAAGCACAGGCAGCAAGCACAGGCAGCGCATCAAGCACAGGCAGCAAGCACAGACAGCACAGCAAGCACAGGCAGCACAGCACAGGCAGCACAGCAAGCACAGGCAGCAAGCACAGGCAGCACAGCAAGCACAGGCAGCAAGCACAGGCAGCACAGCAAGCACAGGCAGCAAGCACAGGCAGCACAGAAAGCACAGGCAGCAAGCACAGGCAGCACAGCAAGCACAGGCAGCAAGCACAGGCAGCACAGCAAGCACAGGCAGCAAGCACAGGCAGCACAGCAAGCAAAGGCAGCACAGCAAGCACAGGCATGTTAGAAACCCGCAAAATAGCTCGACCAGATGTGTTCGTTTTAGCGATTCTGGGTGAAGTGCAGAGGGGTCAAGCTCCGTCCTCTTTCCAACAGGCAAAGCCTGCTCCGATCTTCGGCGAGATTCACTCTCGCATTTGTTAACAATGGTTACTCTTACTGAGACGCAGGTCAATGCACCGGCCGCCGAGGTAAACATATGATCCGCGACTCTCGGCGCCTCCAAAAACAGGTGACACAGCAACGCACTGTCGTGTGCCACTGTCGAATTACCGCGTGTTATGGGCGAAATCAAATGCATCGCTAACAGGCAGCACAGCAAGCACAGGCAGCAAGCACAGGCAGCATAGCAAGCACATCAAGCACAGGCAGCAAGCACAGGCAGCACAGCAAGCACAAACAGCAAGCATAGGCAGCACAGCAAGCACAGGCAGCAAGCACAGCAAGCACAGGCAGCCCAACAAGCACAGGCGGCACAGCAAGCACAGGCAGCAAGCACAGGCAGCAAGCACAGGCAGCACAGCAAGCACAGGCAGCACAGCAAGCACACGCAGCGCAGCAAGCACAGGCAGCACAGCAAGCACAGACAGCACAGCAAGCACAGGCAGCAAGCACAGGCAGCACAGGCAGCACAGGCAGCAAGCACAGGCAGCACAGCAAGCACAGGCAGCAAGCACAGGCAGCAAGCACAGGCAGCACAGCAAGCACAGGCAGCGCAGCAAGCAAAGGCACCACAGCAAGCACAGGCAGCACAGCAAGCACGGGCAGCAAGCATCGGCAGCACAGCAAGCACGGGCAGCAAGCACAGGCAGCAAGCACAGGCAGCAAGCACAGGCAGCACAGCAAGCACAGGCAGCAAGCACAGGCAGCACAGCAAGCACAGGCAGCAAGCACAGGCAGCACAGCAAACACAGGCAGCACAGCAAGCACAGGGAGCAAGCACAGGCAGCACAGCAAGCACAGACAGCACAGCAGGCACAGGCAGCAAGCACAGGCAGCATAGCAAGCACAGCAAGCACAGGCAGCACAGCAAGCACAGGCAGCAAGCACAGGCAGCACAGCAAGCACAAACAGCAAGCACAGGCAGCACAGCAAGCACAGGCAGCAAGCACAGGCAGCACAGCAAGCACAAACAGCAAGCATAGGCAGCACAGCAAGCACAGGCAGCAAGCACAGGCAGCAAGCAAAGGCAGCACAGGCAGCACAGCAAGCACAGGCAGCAAGCACAGGCAGCACAGCAAGCACAGGCAGCAAGCACAGGCAGCATAGCAAGCACAGCAAGCACAGGCAGCACAACAAGCACAGGCGGCACAGCAAGCACAGGCAGCAAACAAAGGCAGCACAGCAAGCACAGGCAGCAAGCACAGGCAGCACAGCAAGCACAGGCAGCAAGCACAGGCAGCACAGCAAGCACAGGCAGCAAGCACAGGCAGCACAGCAAGCACAGGCAGCAAGCACAGGCAGCACAGCAAGCACAGGCAGCAAGCACAGGCAGCACAGCAAGCACAAACAGCAAGCACAGGCAGCACAGTAAGCACAGGCAGCAAGCACAGGCAGCACAGCAAACACAGGCAGCAAGCACAGGCAGCAAGCACAGGCAGCAAGCACAGGCAGCACAGCAAGCACGGGCAGCACAGCAAGCACAGGCAGCAAGCACAGTCAACACAGTAAGCACAGGCAGCAAGCACAGGCAGCACAGCAAACACAGCAAGCACAGGCAGCACAGCAAGCACAGGCAGCACAGCAAGCACAGGCAGCAAGCACAGGCAGCACAGCAAGCACAGGCAGCAAGCACAGGCAGCACAGCAAGCACAGGCAGCAAGCACAGGCAGCGCATCAAGCACAGGCAGCAAGCACAGGCAGCACAGCAAGCACAGGCAGCAAGCACAGGCAGCACAGCAAGCACAGGCAGCAAGCACAGGCAGCACAGCAAGCACAGGCAGCAAGCACAGGCAGCACAGCAAGCACAGGCAGCAAGCACAGGCAGCACAGCAAGCACAAACAGCAAGCACAGGCAGCACAGTAAGCACAGGCAGCAAGCACAGGCAGCACAGCAAACACAGGCAGCAAGCACAGGCAGCAAGCACAGGCAGCAAGCACAGGCAGCACAGCAAGCACGGGCAGCACAGCAAGCACAGGCAGCAAGCACAGTCAACACAGTAAGCACAGGCAGCAAGCACAGGCAGCACAGCAAACACAGCAAGCACAGGCAGCACAGCAAGCACAGGCAGCAAGCACAGGCAGCACAGCAAGCACAGGCAGCAAGCACAGGCAGCACAGCAAGCACAGGCAGCAAGCACAGGCAGCGCATCAAGCACAGGCAGCAAGCACAGACAGCACAGCAAGCACAGGCAGCACAGCACAGGCAGCACAGCAAGCACAGGCAGCAAGCACAGGCAGCACAGCAAGCACAGGCAGCAAGCACAGGCAGCACAGCAAGCACAGGCAGCAAGCACAGGCAGCACAGAAAGCACAGGCAGCAAGCACAGGCAGCACAGCAAGCACAGGCAGCAAGCACAGGCAGCACAGCAAGCACAGGCAGCAAGCACAGGCAGCACAGCAAGCAAAGGCAGCACAGCAAGCACAGGCATGTTAGAAACCCGCAAAATAGCTCGACCAGATGTGTTCGTTTTAGCGATTCTGGGTGAAGTGCAGAGGGGTCAAGCTCCGTCCTCTTTCCAACAGGCAAAGCCTGCTCCGATCTTCGGCGAGATTCACTCTCGCATTTGTTAACAATGGTTACTCTTACTGAGACGCAGGTCAATGCACCGGCCGCCGAGGTAAACATATGATCCGCGACTCTCGGCGCCTCCAAAAACAGGTGACACAGCAACGCACTGTCGTGTGCCACTGTCGAATTACCGCGTGTTATGGGCGAAATCAAATGCATCGCTAACAGGCAGCACAGCAAGCACAGGCAGCAAGCACAGGCAGCATAGCAAGCACATCAAGCACAGGCAGCAAGCACAGGCAGCACAGCAAGCACAAACAGCAAGCATAGGCAGCACAGCAAGCACAGGCAGCAAGCACAGCAAGCACAGGCAGCCCAACAAGCACAGGCGGCACAGCAAGCACAGGCAGCAAGCACAGGCAGCAAGCACAGGCAGCACAGCAAGCACAGGCAGCACAGCAAGCACACGCAGCGCAGCAAGCACAGGCAGCACAGCAAGCACAGACAGCACAGCAAGCACAGGCAGCAAGCACAGGCAGCACAGGCAGCACAGGCAGCAAGCACAGGCAGCACAGCAAGCACAGGCAGCAAGCACAGGCAGCAAGCACAGGCAGCAAGCACAGGCAGCACAGCAAGCACAGGCAGCGCAGCAAGCAAAGGCACCACAGCAAGCACAGGCAGCACAGCAAGCACGGGCAGCAAGCATCGGCAGCACAGCAAGCACGGGCAGCAAGCACAGGCAGCAAGCACAGGCAGCAAGCACAGGCAGCACAGCAAGCACAGGCAGCAAGCACAGGCAGCACAGCAAGCACAGGCAGCAAGCACAGGCAGCACAGCAAACACAGGCAGCACAGCAAGCACAGGGAGCAAGCACAGGCAGCACAGCAAGCACAGACAGCACAGCAGGCACAGGCAGCAAGCACAGGCAGCACAGCAAGCACAGGCAGCACAGCACAGGCAGCACAGGCAGCACAGCAAGCACAGGCAGCAAGCACAGGCAGCAAGCACAGGCAGCAAGCACAGGCAGCACAGGCAGCACAGGCAGCACAGGCAGCACAGCAAGCATAGGCAGCAAGCACAGGCAGCACAGCAAGCACAGGCAGCACAGCAAGCACAGGAAGCAAGCACAGGCAGCAAGCACAGGCAGCACAGCAAGCACAGGCAGCACAGCAAGCACAGGAAGCAAGCACAGGCAGCAAGCACAGGCAGCAAGCACAGGCAGCACAGCAAGCACAGGCAGCCCAACAAGCACAGGCGGCACAGCAAGCACACGCAGCAAGCACAGGCAACAAGCACAGGCAGCACAGCAAGCACAGGCAGCTTGCACAGGCAGCAAGCACAGGCAGCACAGCAAGCACAGGCAGCACAGCAAGCACAGGCAGCTAGCACAGGCAGCACAGGCAGCACAGGCAGCACAGCAAGCACAGGCAGCAAGCACAGGCAGCAAGCACAGGCAGCAAGCACAGGCAGCACAGCAAGCACAAACAGCAAGCACAGGCAGCACAGCAAGCACAGGCAGAAAGCACAGGCAGCACAGCAAGCACAAACAGCAAGCATAGGCAGCACAGCAAGCACAGGCAACAAGCACAGGCAGCAAGCAAAGGCAGCACAGCAAGCACAGGCAGCAAGCACAGGCAGCACAGCAAGCACAGGCAGCAAGCACAGGCAGCATAGCAAGCACAGCAAGCACAGGCAGCACAGCAAGCACAGGCAGCAAGCACAGGCAGCACAGCAAGCACAAACAGCAAGCACAGGCAGCACAGCAAGCACAGGCAGCACAGCAAGCACAAACAGCAAGCATAGGCAGCACAGCAAGCACAGGCAGCAAGCACAGGCAGCAAGCAAAGGCAGCACAGGCAGCACAGCAAGCACAGGCAGCAAGCACAGGCAGCACAGCAAGCACAGGCAGCAAGCACAGGCAGCATAGCAAGCACAGCAAGCACAGGCAGCACAACAAGCACAGGCGGCACAGCAAGCACAGGCAGCAAACAAAGGCAGCACAGCAAGCACAGGCAGCAAGCACAGGCAGCAAGCACAGGCAGCACAGCAAGCACACGCAGCAAGCACAGGCAGCACAGCAAGCACAGGCAGCAAGCACAGGCAGCACAGCAAGCACAGGCAGCAAGCACAGGCAGCACAGCAAGCACAGGCAGCAAGCACAGGCAGCACAGCAAGCACAGGCAGCACAGCAAGCACAGGCAGCAAGCACAGGCAGCACAGCAAGCACAAACAGCAAGCACAGGCAGCACAGTAAGCACAGGCAGCAAGCACAGGCAGCACAGCAAACACAGGCAGCAAGCACAGGCAGCAAGCACAGGCAGCAAGCACAGGCAGCACAGCAAGCACGGGCAGCACAGCAAGCACAGGCAGCAAGCACAGTCAACACAGTAAGCACAGGCAGCAAGCACAGGCAGCACAGCAAACACAGCAAGCACAGGCAGCACAGCAAGCACAGGCAGCACAGCAAGCACAGGCAGCAAGCACAGGCAGCACAGCAAGCACAGGCAGCAAGCACAGGCAGCACAGCAACCACAGGCAGCAAGCACAGGCAGCGCATCAAGCACAGGCAGCAAGCACAGACAGCACAGCAAGCACAGGCAGCACAGCACAGGCAGCACAGCAAGCACAGGCAGCAAGCACAGGCAGCACAGCAAGCACAGGCAGCAAGCACAGGCAGCACAGCAAGCACAGGCAGCAAGCACAGGCAGCACAGAAAGCACAGGCAGCAAGCACAGGCAGCACAGCAAGCACAGGCAGCAAGCACAGGCAGCACAGCAAGCACAGGCAGCAAGCACAGGCAGCACAGCAAGCAAAGGCAGCACAGCAAGCACAGGCATGTTAGAAACCCGCAAAATAGCTCGACCAGATGTGTTCGTTTTAGCGATTCTGGGTGAAGTGCAGAGGGGTCAAGCTCCGTCCTCTTTCCAACAGGCAAAGCCTGCTCCGATCTTCGGCGAGATTCACTCTCGCATTTGTTAACAATGGTTACTCTTACTGAGACGCAGGTCAATGCACCGGCCGCCGAGGTAAACATATGATCCGCGACTCTCGGCGCCTCCAAAAACAGGTGACACAGCAACGCACTGTCGTGTGCCACTGTCGAATTACCGCGTGTTATGGGCGAAATCAAATGCATCGCTAACAGGCAGCACAGCAAGCACAGGCAGCAAGCACAGGCAGCATAGCAAGCACATCAAGCACAGGCAGCAAGCACAGGCAGCACAGCAAGCACAAACAGCAAGCATAGGCAGCACAGCAAGCACAGGCAGCAAGCACAGCAAGCACAGGCAGCCCAACAAGCACAGGCGGCACAGCAAGCACAGGCAGCAAGCACAGGCAGCAAGCACAGGCAGCACAGCAAGCACAGGCAGCACAGCAAGCACACGCAGCGCAGCAAGCACACGCAGCGCAGCAAGCACAGGCAGCACAGCAAGCACAGACAGCACAGCAAGCACAGGCAGCAAGCACAGGCAGCACAGGCAGCACAGGCAGCAAGCACAGGCAGCACAGCAAGCACAGGCAGCAAGCACAGGCAGCAAGCACAGGCAGCACAGCAAGCACAGGCAGCGCAGCAAGCAAAGGCACCACAGCAAGCACAGGCAGCACAGCAAGCACGGGCAGCAAGCATCGGCAGCACAGCAAGCACGGGCAGCAAGCACAGGCAGCAAGCACAGGCAGCAAGCACAGGCAGCACAGCAAGCACAGGCAGCAAGCACAGGCAGCACAGCAAGCACAGGCAGCAAGCACAGGCAGCACAGCAAACACAGGCAGCACAGCAAGCACAGGGAGCAAGCACAGGCAGCACAGCAAGCACAGACAGCACAGCAGGCACAGGCAGCAAGCACAGGCAGCACAGCAAGCACAGGCAGCACAGCACAGGCAGCACAGGCAGCACAGCAAGCACAGGCAGCAAGCACAGGCAGCAAGCACAGGCAGCAAGCACAGGCAGCAAGCACAGGCAGCACAGCAAGCACAGGCAGCACAGCAAGCACAGGAAGCAAGCACAGGCAGCAAGCACAGGCAGCACAGCAAGCACAGGCAGCACAGCAAGCACAGGAAGCAAGCACAGGCAGCAAGCACAGGCAGCAAGCACAGGCAGCAAGCACAGGCAGCACAGCAAGCACAGCAAGCACAGGCAGCCCAACAAGCACAGGCGGCACAGCAAGCACACGCAGCAAGCACAGGCAACAAGCACAGGCAGCACAGCAAGCACAGGCAGCTTGCACAGGCAGCAAGCACAGGCAGCACAGCAAGCACAGGCAGCTAGCACAGGCAGCACAGGCAGCACAGGCAGCACAGCAAGCACAGGCAGCAAGCACAGGCAGCAAGCACAGGCAGCAAGCACAGGCAGCACAGCAAGCACAAACAGCAAGCACAGGCAGCACAGCAAGCACAGGCAGAAAGCACAGGCAGCACAGCAAGCACAAACAGCAAGCATAGGCAGCACAGCAAGCACAGGCAGCAAGCACAGGCAGCAAGCAAAGGCAGCACAGCAAGCACAGGCAGCAAGCACAGGCAGCACAGCAAGCACAGGCAGCAAGCACAGGCAGCATAGCAAGCACAGCAAGCACAGGCAGCACAGCAAGCACAGGCAGCAAGCACAGACAGCACAGCAAGCACAAACAGCAAGCACAGGCAGCACAGCAAGCACAGGCAGCAAGCACAGGCAGCACAGCAAGCACAAACAGCAAGCATAGGCAGCACAGCAAGCACAGGCAGCAAGCACAGGCAGCAAGCAAAGGCAGCACAGCAAGCACAGGCAGCACAGCAAGCACAGGCAGCAAGCACAGGCAGCACAGCAAGCACAGGCAGCAAGCACAGGCAGCATAGCAAGCACAGGCAGCAAGCACAGGCAGCACAGCAAGCACAAACAGCAAGCACAGGCAGCACAGCAAGCACAGGCAACAAGCACAGGCAGCACAGCAAGCACAAACAGCAAGCATAGGCAGCACAGCAAGCACAGGCAGCAAGCACAGGCAGCAAGCACAGGCAGCAAGCACAGGCAGCAAGCAAAGGCAGCACAGCAAGCACAGGCAGCACAGCAAGCACAGGCAGCAAGCACAGGCAGCGCAGCAAGCACAGGCAGCATAGCAAGCACAGGCAGCAAGCACAGGCAGCAAGCAAAGGCAGCACAGCAAGCACACGCAGCGCAGGAAGCACAGGCAGCACAGCAAGCACAGGCAGCAAGCACAAGCAGCACAGCAAGCACATGCAGCAAGCACAGGCAGCTCAGCAAGCACAAACAGCAAGCACAAACAGCAAGCACAGGCAGCACAGCAAGCACAGGCAGCAAGCACAGGCAGCACAGCAAGCACAGGCAGCAAGCACAGGCAGCACAGCAAGCACAGGCAGCAAGCACAGGCAGCACAGCAAGCACACGCAGCAAGCACAGGCAGCACAGGCAGCACAGCAAGCACAGGCAGCACACGCAGCAAGCACAGGCGGCACAGCAAGCGCAGGCAGCAAGCACAGGCAGCACAGCAAGCACAGGCAGCAAGGACAGGCAGCACAGCAAGCACAGGCAGCAAGCACCGGCAGCAAGCACAGGCAGCACAGCAAGCACAGGCAGCAAGCACAGCAAGCACAGCAGCAAGCACAGGCAGCACAGGCAGCACAGGCAGCACAGCAAGCACAGGCAGCAAGCACAGGCAGCACAGCAAGCACAGGCAGCAAGCACAGGCAGCACAGCAAGCACAGACAGCACAGCAAGCACAGGCAGCAAGCACACTCAGCACAGCAAGCACAGGCAGCAAGCACAGGCAGCAAGCACAGGCAGCAAAGCAAGCACAGGCAGCAAGCACAGGCAGCATAGCAAGCACAGCAAGCACAGGCAGCACAGCAAGCACAGGCAGCACAGCAAGCACAAACAGCAAGCACAGGCAGCACAGCAAGCACAGGCAGCAATCACAGCAAGCACAGGCAGCCCAACAAGCACAGGCGGCACAGCAAGCACAGGCAGCAAGCACAGGCAGCACAGCAAGCACACGCAGCGCAGCAAGCACAGGCAGCACAGCAAGCACAGACAGCACAGCAAGCACAGGCAGCACATCAAGCACAGGCAGCAAGCACAAGCAGCACAGCAAGCACAGGCAGCAAGCACAGGCAGCTCAGGCAGCACTGCAAGCACAGGCAGCACAGCAAGCACAGGCAGCAAGCACAGGCAGCACAGGCAGCACAGGCAGCACAGGCAGCACAGGCAGCAAGCACAGGCAGCACAGCAAGCACAGGCAGCAAGCACAGGCAGCACAGGCAGCACAGGCAGCAAGCACAGGCAGCACAGCAAGCACAGGCAGCACAGCAAGCACAGGCAGCAAGCACAGGCAGCAAGCACAGGCAGCACAGCAAGCACAGGCAGCACAGCAAGCACAGGCAGCACAGCAAGCACAGGCAGCAAGCACAGGCAGCACAGGCAGCACAGGCAGCAAGCACAGGCAGCACAGCAAGCACAGGCAGCACAGCAAGCACAGGCAGCAAGCACAGGCAGCAAGCACAGGCAGCACAGCAAGCACAGGCAGCGCAGCAAGCAAAGGCAGCACAGTAAGCACAGGCAGCACAGCAAGCACTGGCAGCAAGCATCGGCAGCACAGCAAGCACAGGCAGCACAGCAAGCACAGGCAGCAAGCACAGGCAGCACAGCAAGCACAGGCAGCGCAGCAAGCAAAGGCAGCACAGCAAGCACAGGCAGCACAGCAAGCACGGGCATCAAGCATCGGCAGCACAGCAAGCACGGGCAGCAAGCACAGGCAGCAAGCACAGGCAGCAAGCACAGGCAGCACAGCAAGCACAGGCAGCAAGCGCAGGCAGCACAGCAGGCACAGGCAGCACAGAAAGCACAGGCAGCAAGCACAGGCAGCACAGCAAGCACAGGCAGCAAGCACAGGCAGCAAGCACAGGCAGCACAGCAAGCACAGGCAGCAAGCAGAGGCAGCACAGCAAGCACAGGCAGCAAGCACAGGCAGCAAGCACAGGCAGCAAGCACATGCAGCAAGCAAAGGCAGCACAGCAAGCACAGGCAGCAAGCACAGGCGGCACAGCAAGCACAGGCAGCAAGCACTGGCAGCAAGCACAGGCAGCACAGCAAGCACAGGCAGCAAGCGCAGGCAGCACAGCAGGCACAGGCAGCACAGAAAGCACAGGCAGCAAGCACAGGCAGCACAGCAAGCACAGGCAGCAAGCACAGGCAGCACTGGCAGCACAGGCAGCAAGCACAGGCAGCACAGCAAGCACAGGCAGCAAGCAGAGGCAGCACAGCAAGCACAGGCAGCAAGCACAGGCAGCAAGCACAGGCAGCACAGCAAGCACAGGCAGCAAGCAAAGGCAGCACAGCAAGTACACGCAGCGCAGCAAGCACAGGCAGCACAGCAAGCACAGGCAGCAAGCACAAGCAGCACAGCAAGCACAGGCAGCAAGCACAGGCAGCTCAGGCAGCACAGCAAGCACAGGCAGCAAGCACAGGCAGCACAGCAAGCACAGGCAGCAAGCACAGGCAGCATAGCAAGCACAGCAAGCACAGGCAGCACAACAAGCACAGGCGGCACAGCAAGCACAGGCAGCAAGCACAGGCAGCACAGCAAGCACAGTCAGCAAGCACAGGCAGCAAGCACAGGCAGCACAGCAAGCACAGTCAGCAAGCACAGGCAGCAAGCACAGGCAGCACAGCAAGCACAGGCAGCACAACAAGCACAGGCGGCACAGCAAGCACAGGCAGCAAGCACAGGCATGTTAGAAACCCGCAAAATAGCTCGACGAGATGTGTTCGTTTTAGCGATTCTGGGGGAAGTGCAGAGGGGTCAAGCTCCGTCCTCTTTCCAACAGGCAAAGCCTGCTCCGATCTTCGGCGAAATTCGCTCTCGCATTTGTTTACAATGCTTACTCTTACTGAGACGCAGGTCAATGCACCGGCCACCGAGGTAAACATATGATCCGCGACTCTCGGCGCCTCCAAAAACAGGTGACACAGCAACGCACTGTCGTGTGCCACTGTCGAATTACCGCGTGTTATGGGCGAAATAAAAAGCATCGCTAACAGGCAGCAAGCACAGGTAGCACAGCAAGCACAGGCAGCAAGCACAGGCAGCACAGCAAGCACAGGCAGCACAGCAAGCACAGGCAGCAAGCACAGGCAGCACAGCAAGCACGGGCAGCAAGCACAGGCAGCACAGCAAGCACAGGCAGCACAGCAAGTGCAGCAAGCACAGGCAGCACAGCAAGCAGAGGCAGCAAGCACAGGCAGCACAGCAAGCACAGGCAGCAAGCACAGGCAGCAAGCACAAGCAGCACAGGCAGCAAGCACAGGCATGTTAGAAACCCGCAAAATAGCTCGACGAGATGTGTTCGTTTTTTAGCGATTCTGGGGGAAGTGCAGAGGGGTCAAGCTCCGTCCTCTTTCCAACAGGCAAAGCCTGCTCCGATCTTCGGCGAGATTCACTCTCGCATTTGTTTACAATGCTTACTCTTACTGAGACGCAGGTCAATGCACCGGCCGCCGAGGTAAACATATGATCCGCGACTCTCGGCGCCTCCAAAAGCAGGTGACACAGCAACGCACTGTCGTGTGCCACTGTCGAATTACCGCGTGTTATGGGCGAATTCAAATGCATCGTTAACAGGCAGCACAGCAAGCACAGGCAGCACAGCAAACACAGGCAGCAAGCACAGGCAGCACAGCAAGTGCAGCAAGCACAGGCAGCACAGCAAGCACAGGCAGCAAGCACAGGCAGCACTGGCAGCACAGGCAGCAAGCACAGGCAGCACAGGCAGCACAGCAAGCACAGGCAGCACAGGCAGCAAGCACAGGCAGCACAGCAAGCACAGGCAGCACAGCAAGCACAGGCAGCAAGCACGGGCAGCACAGCAAGCACAGGCAGCAAGCACAGGCAGCACAGCAAGCAAAGGCAGCAAGCACAGGCAGCACAGCAAGCACAGGCAGCAAGCAGAGGCAGCACAGCAAGCACAGGCAGCAAGCACAGGCAGCAAGCACAGGCAGCAAGCACATGCAGCAAGCAAAGGCAGCACAGCAAGCACAGGCAGCAAGCACAGGCGGCACAGGCAGCAAGCACTGGCAGCAAGCACAGGCAGCAAGCGCAGGCAGCACAGCAGGCACAGGCAGCACAGAAAGCACAGGCAGCAAGCACAGGCAGCAAGCACAGGCAGCACTGGCAGCACAGGCAGCAAGCACAGGCAGCACAGCAAGCACAGGCAGCAAGCAGAGGCAGCACAGCAAGCACAGGCAGCAAGCACAGGCAGCAAGCACAGGCAGCAAGCACATGCAGCAAGCAAAGGCAGCACAGCAAGCACAGGCAGCACAACAAGCACAGGCAGCAAGCACAGGCGGCACAGCAAGCACAGGCAGCAAGCACTGGCAGCAAGCACAGGCAGCACAGCAAGCACAGGCAGCAAGCACAGGCAGCGTAGCAAGCACAGCAAGCACAGGCAGCTTGCACAGGCAGCATAGCAAGCACACCCAGCACAGGCAGCAAGCACAGGCAGCACAGCAAGCACAGGCAGCACAGCAAGCACAGGCAGCAAGCGCAGGCAGCACAGCAGGCACAGGCAGCATAGCAAGCACAGAAAGCACAGGCAGCAAGCACAGGCAGCACAGCAAGCACAGGCAGTAAGCACAGACAGCACAGGCAGCACAGGCAGCACAGCAAGCACAGGCAGCAAGCAGAGGCAGCACAGCAAGCACAGGCAGCAAGCACAGGCAGCAAGCACGGGCAGCAAGCACATGCAGCAAGCAAAGGCAGCACAGCAAGCACAGGCAGCAAGCACAGGCGGCACAGGCAGCAAGCACTGGCAGCAAGCACAGGCAGCACAGCAAGCACAGGCAGCAAGCGCAGGCAGCACAGCAGGCACAGGCAGCACAGAAAGCACAGGCAGCAAGCACAGGCAGCAAGCACAGGCAGCACTGGCAGCACAGGCAGCAAGCACAGGCAGCACAGCAAGCACAGGCAGCAAGCACAGGCAGCAAGCACAGGCAGCAAGCACATGCAGCAAGCAAAGGCAGCACAGCAAGCACAGGCAGCACAACAAGCACAGGCAGCAAGCACAGGCGGCACAGCAAGCACAGGCAGCAAGCACTGGCAGCAAGCACAGGCAGCACAGCAAGCACAGGCAGCAAGCACAGGCAGCGTAGCAAGCACAGCAAGCACAGGCAGCTTGCACAGGCAGCATAGCAAGCACACCCAGCACAGGCAGCAAGCACAGGCAGCACAGCAAGCACAGGCAGCACAGCAAGCACAGGCAGCAAGCGCAGGCAGCACAGCAGGCACAGGCAGCATAGCAAGCACAGAAAGCACAGGCAGCAAGCACAGGCAGCACAGCAAGCACAGGCAGTAAGCACAGACAGCACAGGCAGCACAGCAAGCACAGGCAGCACAGGCAGCAAGCACAGGCAGCACAGCAAGCACAGGCAGCACAGCAAGCACAGGCAGCAAGCACGGGCAGCACAGCAAGCACAGGCAGCAAGCACAGGCAGCACAGCAAGCAAAGGCAGCAAGCACAGGCAGCATAGCAAGCACAGGCAGCACAGGCAGCACAGCAAACACAGGCAGCACAGGCAGCAAGCACAGGCAGCATTGGCAGCACAGGCAGCAAGCAGAGGCAGCACAGCAAGCACAGGCAGCAAGCACAGGCAGCACAGCAAGCACAGTCAGCAAGCACAGGCAGCAAGCACAGGCAGCACAGCAAGCACAGTCAGCAAGCACAGGCAGCAAGCACAGGCAGCACAGCAAGCACAGGCAGCACAGCAAGCACAGGCAGCACAACAAGCACAGGCGGCACAGCAAGCACAGGCAGCAAGCACAGGCAGCAAGCAAAGGCAGCACAGCAAGTACACGCAGTGCAGCAAGCACAGGCAGCACAGCAAGCACAGGCAGCAAGCACAAGCAGCACAGCAAGCACAGGCACAAGCACAGGCAGCTCAGGCAGCACAGCAAGCACAGGCAGCACAGCAAGCACAGGCAGCAAGCACAGGTAGCACAGCAAGCACACGCAGCGCAGCAAGCACAGGCAGCAAGCACAGGCAGCACAGCAAGCACAGGCAGCAAGCACAGGCAGCAAGCACAGGCAGCACAGCAAGCACAAACAGCAAGCACAGGCAGCACAGTAAGCACAGGCAGCAAGCACAGGCAGCACAGCAAACACAGGCAGCACAGCAAGCACAGGCAGCGCAGAAGGCACAGGCAGCACAGCAAGCACAGGCAGCACAGCAAGCACAGGCAGCAAGCACAGGTAGCACAGCAAGCACAGGCAGCACAGCAAGCACAGGCAGCAAGCACAGGCAGCACAGCAAGCACAAACAGCAAGCATAGGCAGCACAGCAAGCACAGGCAGCACAACAAGGACAGGCGGCACAACAAGCACAGGCGGCACAACAAGCACAGGCAGCAAGCACAGGCAGCAAGCAAAGGCAGCACAGCAAGTACACGCAGCGCAGCAAGCACAGGCAGCACAGCAAGCACAGGCAGCAAGCACAAGCAGCACAGCAAGCACAGGCAGCAAGCACAGGCAGCTCAGGCAGCACAGCAAGCACAGGCAGCAAGCACAGGCAGCACTGGCAGCACAGGCAGCAAGCACAGGCAGCATAGCAAGCACAGCAAGCACAGGCAGCACAACAAGCACAGGCGGCACAGCAAGCACAGGCAGCAAGCAAAGGCAGCACAGCAAGCACAGGCAGCACAGCAAGCACAGGCAGCATAGCAAGCACAGGCAGCACAACAAGGACAGGCGGCACAACAAGCACAGGCAGCACAACAAGCACAGGCGGCACAACAAGCACAGGCAGCAAGCACAGGCAGCAAGCAAAGGCAGCACAGCAAGTACACGCAGCGCAGCAAGCACAGGCAGCACAGCAAGCACAGGCAGCAAGCACAGGCAGCACAGCAAGCACAAACAGCAAGCACAGACAGCACAGCAAGCACAGGCAGCACAGCAAGCACAAACAGCAAGCACAGACAGCACAGCAAGCACAGGCAGCAAGCACAGGCAGCACAGCAAGCACAGTCAGCAAGCACAGGCAGCAAGCACAGGCAGCACAGCAAGCACAGGCAGCACAACAAGCACAGGCGGCACAGCAAGCACAGGCAGCAAGCACAGGCAGCACAGCAAGCACAGGCAGCAAGCACAGGCATGTTAGAAACCCGCAAAATAACTCGACGAGATGTGTTCGTTTTAGCGATTCTGGGGGAAGTGCAGAGGGGTCAAGCTCCGTCCTCTTTCCAACAGGCAAAGCCTGCTCCGATCTTCGGCGAAATTCGCTCTCGCATTTGTTTACAATGCTTACTCTTACTGAGACGCAGGTCAATGCACCGGCCGCCGAGGTAAACATATGATCCGCGACTCTCGGCGCCTCCAAAAACAGGTGACACAGCAACGCACTGTCGTGTGCCACTGTCGAATTACCGCGTGTTATGGGCGAAATAAAAAGCATCGCTAACAGGCAGCAAGCACAGGTAGCACAGCAAGCACAGGCAGCAAGCACAGGCAGCACAGCAAGCACAGGCAGCAAGCACAGGCAGCACAGCAAGCACGGGCAGCAAGCAAAGGCAGCACAGCAAGCACAGGCAGCACAGCAAGTGCAGCAAGCACAGGCAGCACAGCAAGCAGAGGCAGCAAGCACAGGCAGCACAGCAAGCACAGGCAGCAAGTACAGGCAGCAAGCACAAGCAGCACAGGCAGCAAGCACAGGCATGTTAGAAACCCGCAAAATAGCTCGACGAGATGTGTTCGTTTTTTAGCGATTCTGGGGGAAGTGCAGAGGGGTCAAGCTCCGTCCTCTTTCCAACAGGCAAAGCCTGCTCCGATCTTCGGCGAGATTCACTCTCGCATTTGTTTACAATGCTTACTCTTACTGAGACGCAGGTCAATGCACCGGCCGCCGAGGTAAACATATGATCCGCGACTCTCGGCGCCTCCAAAAGCAGGTGACACAGCAACGCACTGTCGTGTGCCACTGTCGAATTACCGCGTGTTATGGGCGAATTCAAATGCATCGTTAACAGGCAGCACAGCAAGCACAGGCAGCACAGCAAACACAGGCAGCAAGCACAGGCAGCACAGCAAGTGCAGCAAGCACAGGCAGCACAGCAAGCAGAAGCAGCAAGCACAGGCAGCACAGCAAGCACAGGCAGCAAGCACAGGCAGCACAGCAAGCACAGGCAGCAAGCACAGGCAGCACAGCAAGCACAGGCAGCAAGCGCAGGCAGCATAGCAAGCACAGGCAGCAAGCACAGGCAGCACAGCATGCACAGGCAGCAAGCCCAGGCAGCAAGCAAAGGCAGCACAGCAAGCACAGGCAGCACAGCAAGCACAGTCAGCAAGCACAGACAGCACAGGCAGCACAGCAAGCACAGGCAGCACAGCAAGCACAGGCAGCACAGCAAAAACAGACAACAAGCACAGGCAGCACAGCAAACACAGCAAGCACAGGCAGCACAGCAAGCACAGTCAGCAAGCACAGACAGCACAGCAAGCACAGGCAGCAAGCACAGGCAGCACAGCAAGCACAGTCAGCAAGCACAGGCAGCAAGCACAGGCAGCACAGCAAGCACAGGCAGCACAACAAGCACAGGCGGCACAGCAAGCACAGGCGGCACAACAAGCACAGGCAGCAAGCACAGGCAGCAAGCAAAGGCAGCACAGCAAGTACACGCAGCGCAGCAAGCACAGGCAGCACGGCAAGCACAGGCAGCACAACAAGCACAGGCGGCACAGCAAGCACAGGCAGCAAGCACAGGCAGCACAGCAAGCACAGGCAGCACAGCAAGCACAGGCAGCTAGCACAGGCAGCACAGCAAGCACAGGCAGCAAGCACAGGCAGCACAGCAAGCACAGGCAGCAAGCACAGGCAGCACAGGCAGCACAGGCAGCACAGCAAGCACAGCAAGCACAGGCAGCAAGCTCAGGCAGCAAGCACAGGCAGCAAGCACAGGCATCACAGCAAGCAGAGGCAGCTAGCACAGGCATGTTAGAAATCCGCAAAATAGCTCGACGAGATGTGTTCGTTTTAGCGATTCTGAGGGAAGTGCAGAGGGGTCAAGCTCCGTTCTCTTTCCAACAGGCAAAGCCTGCTCCGATCTTCGGCGAGATTCACTCTCGCATTTGTTTACAATGCTTACTCTTACTGAGACGCAGGTCAATGCACCGGCCGCCGAGGTAAACATATGATCCGCGACTCTCGACGCCTCCAAAAACAGGTGACACAGCAACGCACTGTCGTGTGCCACTGTCGAATTACCGCGTGTTATGGGCGAAATCAAAAGCATCGCTAACAGGCAGCAAGCACAGGCAGCACAGCAAGCACAGGCAGCAAGCACAGGCAGCACAGCAAGCACAGGCAGCACAGCAAGCATAGGCAGCACAACAAGCACAGGCGGCACAACAAGCACAGGCGGCACAGCAAGCACAGGCAGCAAGCACAGGCAGCACAGCAAGCACAGGCAGCAAGCATAGGCAGCACAGCAAGCACAGGCAGCAAGCACAGGCAGCACAGCAAGCACAGGCAGCTAGCACAGGCAGCACAGCAAGCACAGGCAGCAAGCACAGGCAGCACAGCAAGCACAGGCAGCAAGCACAGGCAGAACAGGCAGCACAGCAAGCACAGGCAGCAAGCTCAGGCAGCAAGCACAGGCAGCAAGCACAGGCATCACAGCAAGCAGAGGCAGCTAGCACAGGCATGTTAGAAATCCGCAAAATAGCTCGACGAGATGTGTTCGTTTTAGCGATTCTGAGGGAAGTGCAGAGGGGTCAAGCTCCGTCCTCTTTCCAACAGGCAAAGCCTGCTCCGATCTTCGGCGAGAATCACTCTCGCATTTGTTTACAATGCTTACTCTTACTGAGACGCAGGTCAATGCACCGGCCGCCGAGGTAAACATATGATCCGCGACTCTCGACGCCTCCAAAAACAGGTGACACAGCAACGCACTGTCGTGTGCCACTGTCGAATTACCGCGTGTTATGGGCGAAATCAAATGCATCGCTAACAGGCAGCACAGCAAGCACAGGCAGCATAGCAGGCACAGGCAGCAAGCACAGGCAGCACAGCAAGCACAGGCAGCACAGCAAGCACAGGCAGCAAGCACAGGCAGCACTGGCAGCACAGGCAGCATAGCAGGCACAGGCAGCAAGCACAGGCAGCACAGCAAGCACAGGCAGCACAGCAAGCACAGGCAGCAAGCACAGGCAGCACTGGCAGCACAGGCAGCAAGCACAGGCAGCACAGGCAGCAAGCAGAGGCAGCACAGCAAGCACAGGCAGCAAGCACAGGCAGCACAGCAAGCACAGTCAGCAAGCACAGACAGCACAGCAAGCACAGGCAGCAAGCACAGGCAGCACAGCAAGCACAGTCAGCAAGCACAGGCAGCAAGCACAGGCAGCACAGCAAGCACAGGCACCACAGCAAGCACAGGCAGCACAGCAAGCACAGGCAGCAAGCACAGGCGGCACAGCAAGCACAGGCAGCAAGCACTGGCAGCAAGCACAGGCAGCACAGCAAGCACAGGCAGCAAGCACAGGCAGCGCAGCAAGCACAGCAAGCACAGGCAGCTTGCACAGGCAGCATAGCAAGCACACCCAGCACAGGCAGCAAGAACAGGCAGCACAGCAAGCACAGGCAGCACAGCAAGCACAGGCAGCAAGCGCAGGCAGCATAGCAAGCACAGAAAGCACAGGCAGCAAGCACAGGCAGCACAGCAAGCACAGGCAGTAAGCACAGACAGCACAGGCAGCACAGCAAGCACAGGCAGCACAGGCAGCAAGCACAGGCAGCACAGCAAGCACAGGCAGCACAGCAAGCACAGGCAGCAAGCACGGGCAACACAGCAAGCACAGGCAGCAAGCACAGGCAGCACAGCAAGCAAAGGCAGCAAGCACAGGCAGCATAGCAAGCACAGGCAGCACAGGCAGCACAGCAAGCACAGCCAGCAAGCACAGGCAGCAAGCACAGGCAGCACAGCAAGCACAGGCAGCAAAGCAAGCACAGGAAGCAAGCACAGGCAGCAAGCACAGGCAGCACAGCAAGCACAGGCAGCACAGCGAGCACAGGCAGCACAGCAAGCACAAACAGCAAGCATAGGCAGCACAGCAAGCACAGGCAGCAAGCACAGGCAGCCCAACAAGCACAGGCGGCACAGCAAGCACAGGCAACAAGCACAGGCAGCACAGCAAGCACAGGCAGCACAGTAAGCACAGGCAGCAAGCACAGGCAGCACAGCAAGCACAGGCAGCGCAGCAAGCACAGGCAGCAAGCACAGGCAGCACAGCAAGCACACGCAGCACATCAAGCACAGGCAGCACAGCAAGCACAGGCATGTTAGAAACCCGCAAAATAGCTCGACGAGATGTGTTCGTTTTTTAGGGATTCTTGGGGAAGTGCAGAGGGGTCAAGCTCCGTCCTCTTTCCAACAGGCAAAGGCTGCTCCGATCATCGGCGAGATTCACTCTCGCATTTGTTTACAATGCTTACTCTTACTGAGACGCAGGTCAATGCACCGGCCGCCGAGGTAAACATATGATCCGCGACTCTCGGCGCCTCCAAAAGCAGGTGACACAGCAACGCACTGTCGTGTGCCACTGTCGAATTACCGCGTGTTATGGGCGAATTCAAATGCATCGCTAACAGGCAGCACAGCAAGCACAGGCAGCAAGCACAGACAGCACAGCAAGCACAGGCAGCAAGCACAGGCAGCACAGCAAGCACAGGCAGCAAGCACAGGTAGCACAGCAAGCACAAACTGCAAGCACAGGCAGCAAGCACAGGCAGCACAGCAAGCACAAACAGCAAGCATAGGCAGCACAGCAAGCACAGGCAGCAAGCAAAGGCAGCACAGCAAGCACAGGCAGCAAGCACAGGCAGCACAGCAAGCACAGGCAGCACAGCAAGCACAGGCAGCACAACAAGGACAGGCGGCACAACAAGGACAGGCGGCACAACAAGCACAGGCAGCACAACAAGCACAGGCGGCACAACAAGCACAGGCAGCAAGCAAAGGCAGCACAGCAAGTACACGCAGCGCAGCAAGCACAGGCAGCACAGCAAGCACAGGCAGCAAGCACAAGCAGCACAGCAAGCACAGGCAGCAAGCACAGGCAGCTCAGGCAGCACAGCAAGCACAGGCAGCAAGCACAGGCAGCACTGGCAGCACAGGCAGCAAGCACAGGCAGCACAGGCAGCAAGCAGAGGCAGCACAGCAAGCACAGGCAGCAAGCACAGGCAGCACAGCAAGCACAGTCAGCAAGCACAGACAGCACAGCAAGCACAGGCAGCAAGCACAGGCAGCACAGCAAGCACAGTCAGCAAGCACAGGCAGCAAGCACAGGCAGCACAGCAAGCACAGGCAGCACAGCAAGCACAGGCAGCACAACAAGCACAGGCGGCACAGCAAGCACAAACAGCAAGCACAGGCAGCACAGCAAGCACAGGCAGCACAGCAAGCACAGGCAGCAAGCACAGGCAGCACAGCAAGCACAAACAGCAAGCACAGACAGCACAGCAAGCACAGGCAGCAAGCACAGGCAGCACAGCAAGCACAAACAGCAAGCACAGACAGCACAGCAAGCACAGGCAGCAAGCACAGGCAGCACAGCAAGCACAGTCAGCAAGCACAGGCAGCAAGCACAGGCAGCACAGCAAGCACAGGCAGCACAACAAGCACAGGCGGCACAGCAAGCACAGGCAGCAAGCACAGGCAGCACAGCAAGCACAGGCAGCAAGCACAGGCAGCATAGCAAGCACAGCAAGCACAGGCAGCACAACAAGCACAGGCGGCACAGCAAGCACAGGCAGCAAGCAAAGGCAGCACAGCAAGCACAGGCAGCACAGCAAGCACGGGCAGCAAGCACAGGTAGCACAGCAAGCACACACAGCGCAGCAAGCACAGGCAGCAAGCACAGGCAGCACAGCAAGCACAGGCAGCAAGCACAGGCAGCACAGCAAGCACAGGCAGCAAGCACAGGCAGCACAGCAAGCACAAACAGCAAGCACAGGCAGCACAGTAAGCACAGGCAGCAAGCACAGGCAGCACAGCAAGCACAGGCAGCAAGCACAGGCAGCGCAGCAAGCAAAGGCAGCACAGCAAGCACAGGCAGCACAGCAAGCACGGGCAGCAAGCATCGGCAGCACAGCAAGCACAGGCAGCAAGCACAGGCAGCACTGGCAGCACAGGCAGCAAGCACAGGCAGCACAGCAAGCACAGGCAGCAAGCAGAGGCAGCACAGCAAGCACAGGCAGCAAGCACAGGCAGCAAGCACAGGCAGCAAGCACATGCAGCAAGCAAAGGCAGCACAGCAAGCACAGGCAGCAAGCACAGGCGGCACAGCAAGCACAGGCAGCAAGCACTGGCAGCAAGCACAGGCAGCACAGCAAGCACAGGCAGCAAGCGCAGGCAGCACAGCAGGCACAGGCAGCACAGAAAGCACAGGCAGCAAGCACAGGCAGCACAGCAAGCACAGGCAGCAAGCACAGGCAGCACTGGCAGCACAGGCAGCAAGCACAGGCAGCACAGCAAGCACAGGCAGCAAGCAGAGGCAGCACAGCAAGCACAGGCAGCAAGCACAGGCAGCAAGCACAGGCAGCACAGCAAGCACAGGCAGCACAGCAAGCACAGACAGCAAGCACAGGTAGCACAGCAAGCACACGCAGCGCAGCAAGCACAGGCAGCAAGCACAGGCAGCACAGCAAGCACAGGCAGCAAGCACAGGCAGCACAGCAAGCACAGGCAGCAAGCACAGGCAGCAAGCACAGGCAGCACAGCAAGCACAAACAGCAAGCACAGGCAGCACAGTAAGCACAGGCAGCAAGCACAGGCAGCACAGCAAACACAGGCAGCACAGCAAGCACAGGCAGCAAGCACAGGCAGCACTGGCAGCACAGGCAGCAAGCACAGGCAGCACAGGCAGCAAGCAGAGGCAGCACAGCAAGCACAGGCAGCAAGCACAGGCAGCACAGCAAGCACAGTCAGCAAGCACAGACAGCACAGCAAGCACAGGCAGCTAGCACAGGCAGCACAGCAAGCACAGTCAGCAAGCACAGGCAGCAAGCACAGGCAGCACAGCAAGCACAGGCAGCACAACAAGCACAGGCGGCACAGCAAGCACAGGCAGCAAGCACAGGCAGCAAGCAAAGGCAGCACAGCAAGTACACGCAGTGCAGCAAGCACAGGCAGCACAGCAAGCACAGGCAGCAAGCACAAGCAGCACAGCAAGCACAGGCAGCAAGCACAGGCAGCTCAGGCAGCACAGCAAGCACAGGCAGCACAGCAAGCACAGGCAGCAAGCACAGGTAGCACAGCAAGCACACGTAGCGCAGCAAGCACAGGCAGCAAGCACAGGCAGCACAGCAAGCACAGGCAGCAAGCACAGGCAGCACAGCAAGCACAGGCAGCAAGCACAGGCAGCACAGCAAGCACAAACAGCAAGCACAGGCAGCACAGTAAGCACAGGCAGCAAGCACAGGCAGCACAGCAAACACAGGCAGCACAGCAAGCACAGGCAGCGCAGAAGGCACAGGCAGCACAGCAAGCACAGGCAGCGCAGCAAGCACAGTCAGCAAGCACAGACAGCACAGCAAGCACAGGCAGCAAGCACAGGCAGCACAGCAAGCACAGGCAGCAAGCACAGGTAGCACAGCAAGCACAAACAGCAAGCACAGGCAGCACAGCAAGCACAGGCAGCACAGCAAGCAAAAACAGCAAGCATAGGCAGCACAGCAAGCACAGGCAGCAAGCACAGGCAGCAAGCAAAGGCAGCAGAGCAAGCACAGGCAGCACAGCAAGCACAGGCAGCATAGCAAGCACAGGCAGCACAACAAGGACAGGCGGCACAACAAGCACAGGCAGCACAACAAGCACAGGCGGCAAAACAAGCACAGGCAGCAAGCACAGGCAGCAAGCAAAGGCAGCACAGCAAGTACACGCAGCGCAGCAAGCACAGGCAGCACAGCAAGCACAGGCAGCAAGCACAAGCAGCACAGCAAGCACAGGCAGCAAGCACAGGCAGCTCAGGCAGCACAGCAAGCACAGGCAGCAAGCACAGGCAGCACTGGCAGCACAGGCAGCAAGCACAGGCAGCACAGGCAGCAAGCAGAGGCAGCACAGCAAGCACAAACAGCAATCACAGACAGCACAGCAAGCACAGGCAGCAAGCACAGGCAGCACAGCAAGCACAGTCAGCAAGCACAGGCAGCAAGCACAGGCAGCACAGCAAGCACAGGCAGCACAGCAAGCACAGGCAGCACAACTAGCACAGGCGGCACAGCAAGCACAGGCAGCAAGCACAGGCAGCACAGCAAGCACAGGCAGCAAGCACAGGCATGTTAGAAACCCGCAAAATAGCTCGACGAGATGTGTTCGTTTTAGCGATTCTGGGGGAAGTGCAGAGGGTTCAAGCTCCGTCCTCTTTCCAACAGGCAAAGCCTGCTCCGATCTTCGGCGAAATTCGCTCTCGCATTTGTTTACAATGCTTACTCTTACTGAGACGCAGGTCAATGCACCGGCCGCCGAGGTAAACATATGATCCGCGACTCTCGGCGCCTCCAAAAACAGGTGACACAGCAACGCACTGTCGTGTGCCACTGTCGAATTACCGCGTGTTATGGGCGAAATAAAAAGCATCGCTAACAGGCAGCAAGCACAGGTAGCACAGCAAGCACAGGCAGCACAGCAAGCACAGGCAGCACAGCAAGCACAGGCAGCAAGCACAGGCAGCACAGCAAGCACGGGCAGCAAGCACAGGCAGCACAGCAAGCACAGGCAGCACAGCAAGTGCAGCAAGCACAGGCAGCACAGCAAGCAGAGGCAGCAAGCACAGGCAGCACAGCAAGCACAGGCAGCAAGCACAGGCAGCAAGCACAAGCAGCACAGGCAGCAAGCACAGGCATGTTAGAAACCCGCAAAATAGCTCGACGAGATGTGTTCGTTTTTTAGCGATTCTGGGGGAAGTGCAGAGGGGTCAAGCTCCGTCCTCTTTCCAACAGGCAAAGCCTGCTCCGATCTTCGGCGAGATTCACTCTCGCATTTGTTTACAATGCTTACTCTTACTGAGACGCAGGTCAATGCACCGGCCGCCGAGGTAAACATATGATCCGCGACTCTCGGCGCCTCCAAAAGCAGGTGACACAGCAACGCACTGTCGTGTGCCACTGTCGAATTACCGCGTGTTATGGGCGAATTCAAATGCATCGTTAACAGGCAGCACAGCAAGCACAGGCAGCACAGCAAACACAGGCAGCAAGCACAGGCAGCACAGCAAGTGCAGCAAGCACAGGCAGCACAGCAAGCACAGGCAGCAAGCACAGGCAGCACAGCAAGCACAGGCAGCAAGCACAGGCAGCACAGCAAGCACAGGCAGCAAGCACAGGCAGCATAGCAAGCACAGGCAGCAAGCACAGGCAGCACAGCATGCACAGGCAGCAAGCCCAGGCAGCAAGCAAAGGCAGCACAGCAAGCACAGGCAGCACAGCAAGCACAGTCAGCAAGCACAGGCAGCACAGCAAGCACAGGCAGCAAGCACAGGCAGCACAGCAAGCACAGGCAGCACACCAAAAACAGACAACAAGCACAGGCAGCACAGCAAACACAGCAAGCACAGGCAGCACAGCAAGCACAGTCAGCAAGCACAGACAGCACAGCAAGCACAGGCAGCAAGCACAGGCAGCACAGCAAGCACAGTCAGCAAGCACAGGCAGCAAGCACAGGCAGCACAGCAAGCACAGGCAGCACAACAAGCACAGGCGGCACAGCAAGCACAGGCGGCACAACAAGCACAGGCAGCAAGCACAGGCAGCAAGCAAAGGCAGCACAGCAAGTACACGCAGCGCAGCAAGCACAGGCAGCACAGCAAGCACAGGCAGCACAACAAGCACAGGCGGCACAGCAAGCACAGGCAGCAAGCACAGGCAGCACAGCAAGCACAGGCAGCACAGCAAGCACAGGCAGCTAGCACAGGCAGCACAGCAAGCACAGGCAGCAAGCCCAGGCAGCACAGCAAGCACAGGCAGCAAGCACAGGCAGCACAGGCAGCACAGGCAGCACAGCAAGCACAGCAAGCACAGGCAGCAAGCTCAGGCAGCAAGCACAGGCAGCAAGCACAGGCAGCAAGCACAGGCATCACAGCAAGCAGAGGCAGCTAGCACAGGCATGTTAGAAATCCGCAAAATAGCTCGACGAGATGTGTTCGTTTTAGCGATTCTGAGGGAAGTGCAGAGGGGTCAAGCTCCGTCCTCTTTCCAACAGGCAAAGCCTGCTTCGATCTTCGGCGAGATTCACTCTCGCATTTGTTTACAATGCTTACTCTTACTGAGACGCAGGTCAATGCACCGGCCGCCGAGGTAAACATATGATCCGCGACTCTCGACGCCTCCAAAAACAGGTGACACAGCAACGCACTGTCGTGTGCCACTGTCGAATTACCGCGTGTTATGGGCGAAATCAAATGCATCGCTAACAGGCAGCACAGCAAGCACAGGCAGCATAGCAGGCACAGGCAGCAAGCACAGGCAGCACAGCAAGCACAGGCAGCAAGCACAGGCAGCACTGGCAGCACAGGCAGCATAGCAGGCACAGGCAGCAAGCACAGGCAGCACAGCAAGCACAGGCAGCACAGCAAGCACAGGCAGCAAGCACAGGCAGCACTGGCAGCACAGGCAGCAAGCACAGGCAGCACAGGCAGCAAGCAGAGGCAGCACAGCAAGCACAGGCAGCAAGCACAGGCAGCACAGCAAGCACAGACAGCACAGCAAGCACAGGCAGCAAGCACATGCAGCACAGCAAGCACAGTCAGCAAGCACAGGCAGCAAGCAGAGGCAGCACAGCAAGCACAGGCAGCACAGCAAGCACAGGCAGCAAGCACAGGCAGCACAGAAAGCACAGGCAGCACAGCAAGCACAGGCAGCACAACAAGCACAGGCAGCAAGCACAGGCAGCACAGCAAGCACAGTCAGCAAGCACAGACAGCACAGCAAGCACAGGCAGCAAGCACAGGCAGCACAGCAAGCACAGGCAGCACAGCAAGCACAGGCAGCACAACAAGCACAGGCGGCACAGCAAGCACAGGCAGCAAGCATAGGCAGCAAGCACATGCAGCGAGCAAAGGCAGCACAGCAAGCACAGGCAGCTTGCACAGGCAGCATAGCAAGCACAGCAAAAACAGACAACAAGCACAGGCAGCACAGCAAACACAGCAAGCACAGGCAGCACAGCAAGCACAGGCAGCAAGCACAGGCAGCACAGCAAGCACAGGCAGCACAGCAAGCACAGGCAGCACAACAAGCACAGGCGGCACAGCAAGCACAGGCAGCAAGCACAGGCAGCACAGCAAGCACAGGCAGCAAGCACAGGCAGCACAGCAAGCACAGGCAGCAAGCACTGGCAGCACAGCAAGCACAGGCAGCAAGCACACTCAGCACAGCAAGCACAGGCAGCACAGCAAGCACAAAGAGCAAGCACAGGCAGCACAGCAAGCACAGGCAGCAAGCACAGGCAGCACAGCAAGCACGGGCAGCACAGCAAGCACAGGCAGCTTGCACAGGCAGCATAGCAAGCACAGCAAGCACAGGCAGCAAGCACAGGCAGCACAGCAAGCACAAACAGCAAGCTCAGGCAGCACAGCAAGCACAGGCAGCAAGCACAGGCAGCAAGCACAAGCAGCACAGCAAGCACAGGCAGCAAGCACAGGCAGCACAGGCAGCACAGCAAGCACAGGCAGCACAGCAAGCACAGGCAGCAAGCACAGGCAGCACTGGCAGCACAGGCAGCAAGCACAGGCAGCACAGGCAGCAAGCAGAGGCAGCACAGCAAGCACAGGCAGCAAGCACAGGCAGCACAGCAAGCACAGACAGCAAGCACAGGCAGCACAGCAAGCACAGGCAGCAAGCACAGGCAGCAAGCACAGGCAGCTGAGGCAGCACAGCAAGCACAGGCAGCAAGCACAGGCAGCACAGCAAGCAGAGGCAGCACAGCGAGCACAGGCAGCAAGCACAGGCAGCACAGCAAGCACAGGCAGCAAGCACAGGCAGCAAGCACAGGCAGCAAGCACAGGCAGCACAGCAAGCACAGGCAGCAAGCACAGGCAGCACAGCAAGCACAGGCAGCAAGCACAGGCAGCACAGCAAGCACAGGCATGTTAGAAACCCGCAAAATAGCTCGACCAGATGTGTTCGTTTTAGCGATTCTGGGGGAAGTGCAGAGGGGTCAAGCTCTGTCCTCTTTCCAACAGGCAAAGCCTGCTCCGATCTTCGGCGAGATTCACTCTCGCATTTGTTAACAATGCTTACTCGTACTGAGACGCAGGTCAATGCACCGGCCGCCGAGGTAAACATATGATCCGCGAATCTCGGCGCCTCCAAAACAGGTGACACAGCAACGCACTGTCGTGTGCCACTGTCGAATTACCGCGTGTTATGGGCGAAATCAAATGCATCGCTAACAGGCAGCACAGCAAGCACAGGCAGCAAGCACAGGCAGCACAGCAAGCACAGGCAGCAAGCACAGGCAGCACAGCAAGCACAGGCAGCAAGCACAGGCAGCACAGCAAGCACAGGCAGCAAGCACAGGCAGCACAGCAAGCACAGGCAGCAAGCACAGGCAGCACAGGCAGCACAGCAAGCACAGGCAGCACAGCAAGCACAGGCAGCAAGCACAGGCAGCAAGCACATGCAGCAAGCAAAGGCAGCACAGCAAGCACAGGCAGCTTGCACAGGCAGCATAGCAAGCACAGCAAGCACAGGCAGCACAGTAAACACAGCAAGCACAGGCAGCACAGCAAGCACAGGCAGCAAGCACAGGCAGCACAGCAAGCACAGGCAGCACAACAAGCACAGGCGGCACAGCAAGCACAGGCAGCAAGCACAGGCAGCACAGCAAGCACAGGCAGCAAGCACAGGCAGCACAGCAAGCACAGGCAGCAAGGACAAGCACAGGCAGCAAGCACAGGCAGCAAGCTCAGGCAGCACAGCAAGCACAGGCAGCAAGCACACTCAGCACAGCAAGCACAGGCAGCAAGCACAGGCTGCACAGCAAGCACAGGCAGCACAGCACAGGCAGCACAGCAAGCACAGGCAGCAAACACAGGCAGCACAGCAAGCACAGGCAGCAAGCACAGGCTGCACAGCAAGCACAGGCAGCACAGCACAGGCAGCACAGCAAGCACAGGCAGCAAACACAGGCAGCACAGCAAGCACACGCAGCAAGCACAGGCAGCAAGCACAGGCAGCACAGCAAGCACAGGCAGCAAGCACAGGCAGCACAGCAAGCACAAGCAGCAGGCACAGGCAGCACAGCAAGCACAGGCAGCACAGCAAGCACTAACAGCAAGCACAGGCAGCACAGCAAGCACAGGCAGCAAGCACAGGCAGCACAGGCAGCACAGCAAGCACAGGCAGCAAGCACAGGCAGCAAGCACAGGCAGCACAGGCAGCACAGCAAGCACAGGCAGCACAGCAAGCACAGGCAGCAAGCACAGGCACCACAGCAAGCACAGGCAGCAAGCACAGGCAGCACAGCAAGCACAGGCAGCACAGCAAGCACAGGCAGCAAGCACAGGCAGCACAGCAAGCACAGGCAGCAAGCACAGGCAGCAGAGCAAGCACAGGCAGCAAGCACAGGCAGCACAGCAAGCACAGGCAGCAAGCACAGGCAGCTGAGGCAGCACAGCAAGCACAGGCAGCAAGCACAGGCAGCACAGCAAGCAGAGGCAGCACAGCGAGCACAGGCAGCAAGCACAGGCAGCACAGCAAGCACAGGCAGCAAGCACAGGCAGCACAGCAAGCACAGGCAGCAAGCACAGCAGCAAGCACAGGCAGCAAGCACAGGCAGCACAGGCAGCACAGCACAGGCAGCACAGCAAGCACAGGCAGCAAGCACAGGCAGCACAGGCAGCACAGCAAGCACAGGCTGCACAGGCAGCAAGCACAGGCAGCACAGCAAGCACAGGCAGCAAGCACAGGCAGCAAGCACAGGCAGCACAGCAAGCACAGGCAGCACAGCAAGCACAGGTATGCTAGTGTTACGTCCGGGCGAGGCTTATCACGACTTTGATGTTTGTCAAGACGTTCGATGAGAAATCCGCGAGCGGCCTGCCGTGCGACCGGTCGTAGCGCTTGAATATTTTTGTTAATTTAATTACAATAAATCAACGGCAATCTAACTGAAGATCATCATTGCGGAATTCTAATCCCTTCCTGGAAGAGGAGGGATTTTCTAGTTTATTCGGTACAAGCTAAACGGAGAAGTTAAGTTAAAATCTAATATCGCGTTTAGTTGTTTGCAGGACTAATAGGATTCGTGTGTCTTCTCAAGACCCGTACAGATCCCCAATTGTTCTCGCGAGGTTATGTTTTCGGCCGGTGTACAGTGCTATGGTATATGAGGTGTGACGTCACAACACAGATGAAAGCAAGTAAAGAATAGTATAAGGGGTAACAAAAGTAGATATATTCAATCTAAAAATAATTATATAAAGAAAAAGTAGAATAGATAAAGAAAAAGTAGCATAGATAAAGAAAAAGTAGCATAGATGTGTTCGGATTCGATAAACAATGAAAGAACCACTGCGTAGACACTATCGCAGTATTGAGAAAAGTTCATGAGTAGTGCGCGACAATGATGCGCCTTAATACGAGCGCTCTCGGATATCAATAATTACGCCTTTACAATCGACAGTTAACAGGAGGAACGTGCACGGTGATTATACCGTGCCCGCGGGATCTCTCCATAATTTTAACTCGGGCATGATTATACAATACAATGGTAATTCGTCGTCGTGTTTCGCGACTAGAGGTTCCTACCGTGTCGCTGGTCTTCGGATACGTTCGAGTCGGTTCGGCTTGCGCACGCGCTCTTTCTCTCTCTCTCTCCCTCTCTGTCTCCCTCGCTCACTCGCTCGGTCTAAGGCTCTCTTTCTCTCTCCGGCGTAGGTCGGTTGGAATTTCGTAGGTTTTGGTGGAAAACGATGATAATACCTTCGAATCGAATGATAATCTTAGTAATTTGAGCTTCCTTGATTTGCCTATGCTCTGAATGATTGAGCCGGGAACTAGTCCGTTACAAGGTTCGGCAAGTCAGGAAGATAGTGCTTCTACTCAGATATTTCGATAAACTAATTCCGACTTCAATTGCCACACGAGCGAGGAAAAACCTTTCGCGCTCTGTTCAAGTTAAATGATAAAGAAAAAAAAAATAATGTAAATGAAATCAAAAAGGAAACTTAAGCTAACGCGTCTGACGCGTTTTGTCGGCCACGTGCAAAACGTAACGCGCACACCTTCGCACTTCCGCTAAATTAAAGAAAAACTGAGTCTGTGTCTCACTTAAACTGAATTTATAAACTAAGGCTTTTACGAGGATAATTGAGTTCGTTTAGTAACACACTGCAAGAAGAATATGCACTTTTAGACTCAGAAATTAATGATATCTAAGCTATCCTCGGACAGCGACCTGCGTACCTCACGACTTTACAGCCAACTGCCCAGAGAAATCCGTCGCGAGACGGCTCCTGGGCTCGCTCTAGGCCAGTTTTTCATACCCTAACCATGGAAACGGTCGATCAGCGGTCGATTCAGTGTACAAATATTGTGTTACTATGCTCGCTCGATGTTCAGCGAGAGACTTTCGTTTGCTCATTTATCCTCCTTTAATTATTCAGTTTTATTGCAAATAAAATATGATTGCCTTGACTCAGCTATTCAAAACTTTAGTAGTGCACGCTCCTGACTTATATGCTTGAACAGAATTAGGTTGATATCTGGGCAATGCCTTATTGCCACGAAAATCATAATTCATTTTAGAGAGAGAGAGAAACTAAAAATGAACACGCGGAACCTCATCGCTTTTCCTTAGCCTATACACGCACACACTCATACCGCACGCACACACTCATACTCTGCTCACACGCATTCATATCCACTCACACGCTTACATTTACTTACATCTACTTATATGTACTTATATATATACGATGGGACGAATATGATTCCACGGTGAGGGAATTCCACTACATATTAACAACTCAACAGCACCACATATACGATGGGGCTAAACCGTGATACAAGTAATTCATATACGCGGCCAGGAGGAAAAATAGAATAACATGATTTTACAACTAATACTCTAACAGCGCACCGGATGCGATGAGCCTAAGCCGTTATGAGTAATTCGTCATCCGGCGGCCGGAGTGAAGGAAAGGAAAGAGAGTTTAATTTGAAAGATAATAAAAGAGAAGGGAAAATCAAAAAGTTACGCTGGGACGTAACACTAGAAACCCGCAAAATAGCTCGACGAGATGTGTTCGTTTTAGCGATTCTGGGGGAAGTGCAGAGGGGTCAAGCTCCGTCCTCTTTCCAACAGTCAAAGCCTGCTCCGATCTTCGGCGAGATTCACTCTCGCATTTGTTTACAATGCTTACTCTTCCTGAGACGCAGGTCAATGCACCGGCCGCCGAGGTAAACATATGATCCGCGACTCTCGGCGCCTCCAAAAACAGGTGACACAGCAACGCACTGTCGTGTCCACTGTCGAATTACCGCGTGTTATGGGCGAAATCAAATGCATCGCGAACAGGCAGCACAGCAGGTACAGACAGCACAGCAAGCACAGGCAGCAAGCACAGGTAGCACAGCAAGCAGAGGCAACAAGCACAGGCAGCACAGCAAGCACAGGCAGCAAGCACAGGCAGCACAGCAAGCACAAACAGCAAGCTCAGGCAGCACAACAAGCACAGGCAGCAAGCACAGGCAGCACAGCAAGCACAGGCAGCAAGCACAGGCAGCAAGCACAGGCAGCACAGCAAGCACAGGCAGCAAGCACACGCAGCACAGCAAGCCCAGGCAGCAAGCACAGGCAGCACAGGCAGCAAGCACAGGCATCACAGCAAGCACAGGCAGCAAGCACAGGCAACACAGTAAGCACAGGCAGCAAGCACAGGCAGCACAGCAAGCACAGGCAGCTTGCACAGGCAGCATAGCAAGCACAGGCAGCAAGCACAGGCATGTTAGAAATCCGCAAAATAGCTCGACGAGATGTGTCCGTTTTAGCGATTCTGAGGGAAGTGCAGAGGGGTCAAGCTCCGTCCTCTTTCCAACAGGCAAAGCCTGCTCCGATCTTCGGCGAGATTCACTCTCGCATTTGTTTACAATGCTTACTCTTACTGAGACGCAGGTCAATGCACCGGCCGCCGAGGTAAACATATGATCCGCGACTCTCGACGCCTCCAAAAACAGGTGACACAGCAACGCACTGTCGTGTGCCACTGTCGAATTACCGCGTGTTATGGGCGAAATCAAATGCATCGCTAACAGGCAGCACAGCAAGCACAGGCAGCATAGCAAGCACAGGCAGCAAGCACAGGCAGCAAGCACAGGCAGCACAGCAAGCACAGGCAGCAAGCACAGGCAGCACAGCAAGCACAGGCAGCAAGCACAGGCAGCAAGCACAGGCAGCACAGCAAGCACAGGCAGCAAGCACAGGTATGCTAGAAACCCGCAAAATAGCTCGACGAGATGTGTTCGTTTTAGCGATTCTGAGGGAAGTGCAGAGGGGTCAAGCTCCGTCCTTTTCCAACAGTCAAAGCCTGCTCCGATCTTCGGCGAGATTCACTCTCGCATTTGTTTACAATGCTTACTCTTCCTGAGACGCAGGTCAATGCACCGGCCGCCGAGGTAAACATATGATCCGCGACTCTCGGCGCCTCCAAAAACAGGTGACACAGCAACGCACTGTCGTGTCCACTGTCGAATTACCGCGTGTTATGGGCGAAATCAAATGCATCGCTAACAGGCAGCACAGCAGGTACAGACAGCACAGCAAGCACAGGCAGCAAGCACAGGCAGCACAGCAAGCAGAGGCAACAAGCACAGGCAGCACAGCAAGCACAGGCAGCAAGCACAAACAGCAAGCTCAGGCAGCACAGCAAGCACAGGCAGCAAGCACAGGCAGCAAGCACAAGCAGCACAGCAAGCACAGGCAGCAAGCACAGGCAGCTCAGGCAGCACAGCAAGCACAGGCAGCACAGCAAGCACAGGCAGCAAGCACAGGCAGCACTGGCAGCACAGGCAGCAAGCACAGGCAGCACAGGCAGCAAGCAGAGGCAGCACAGCAAGCACAGGCAGCAAGCACAGGCAGCACAGCAAGCACAGGCAGCAAGCACAGGCAGCACAACAAGCACAGGCCTCAAGCACAGGCAGCAAGCACAGGCAGCTGAGGCAGCACAGCAAGCACAGGCAGCAAGCAGAGGCAGCACAGCAAGCAGAGGCAGCACAGCGAGCACAGGCAGCGAGCACAGGCAGCACAGCAAGCACAGGCAGCAAGCACAGGCAGCACAGCAAGCACAGGCAGCACAGCAAGCACAGGCAGCAAGCACAGGCAGCACAGCAAGCACAGGCAGCAAGCACAGGCAGCACAGCAAGCACAGGCAGCACGGCAAGCACAGACAGCAAGCACAGGCAGCACAGCAAGCACAGGCATGTTAGAAACCCGCAAAATAGCTCGACCAGATGTGTTCGTTTTAGCGATTCTGGGGGAAGTGCGGAGGGGTCAAGCTCTGTCCTCTTTCCAACAGGCAAAGCCTGCTCCGATCTTCGGCGAGATTCACTCTCGCATTTGTTAACAATGCTTACTCGTACTGAGACGCAGGTCAATGCACCGGCCGCCGAGGTAAACATATGATCCGCGAATCTCGGCGCCTCCAAAACAGGTGATACAGCAACGCACTGTCGTGTGCCACTGTCGAATTACCGCGTGTTATGGGCGAAATCAAATGCATCGCTAACAGGCAGCACAGCAAGCACAGGCAGCAAGCACAGGCAGCACAGCAAGCACAGGCAGCAAGCACAGGCAGCACAGGCAGCACAGCAAGCACAGGCAGCACAGCAAAAACAGACAACAAGCACAGGCAGCACAGCAAACACAGCAAGCACAGGCAGCACAGCAAGCACAGGCAGCAAGCACAGGCAGCACAGCAAGCACAGGCAGCACAGCAAGCACAGGCAGCACAACAAGCACAGGCGGCACAGCAAGCACAGGCAGCACAGCAAGCACAGGCAGCACAGCACAGGCAGCACAGCAAGCACAGGCAGCAAGCACAGGCAGCCCAGGCAGCACAGCAAGCACAGGCAGATAGCACAGACAGCACAGCAGGCACAGGCAGCTTGCACAGGCAGCATAGCAAGCACAGCAAGCACAGACAGCAAGCACAGGCAGCAAGCACAGGCAGCACAGCAAGCACAGGCAGCAAGCACAGGCAGCACAACAAGCACAGGCAGCACAGCAAGCACAGGCAGCACGGCAAGCACAGGCAGCAAGCACAGGCAGCACAGCAAGCACAGGCATGTTAGAAACCCGCAAAATAGCTCGACCAGATTTGTTCGTTTTAGCGATTCTGGGGGAAGTGCGGAGGGGTCAAGCTCTGTCCTCTTTCCAACAGGCAAAGCCTGCTCCGATCTTCGGCGAGATTCACTCTCGCATTTGTTAACAATGCTTACTCGTACTGAGACGCAGGTCAATGCACCGGCCGCCGAGGTAAACATATGATCCGCGAATCTCGGCGCCTCCAAAACAGGTGATACAGCAACGCACTGTCGTGTGCCACTGTCGAATTACCGCGTGTTATGGGCGAAATCAAATGCATCGCTAACAGGCAGCACAGCAAGCACAGGCAGCAAGCACAGGCAGCACAGCAAGCACAGGCAGCAAGCACAGGCAGCACAGGCAGCACAGCAAGCACAGGCAGATAGCACAGACAGCACAGCAGGCACAGGCAGCTTGCACAGGCAGCATAGCAAGCACAGCAAGCACAGACAGCAAGCACAGGCAGCAAGCACAGGCAGCACAGCAAGCACAGGCAGCAAGCACAGGCAGCACAGGCAGCACAGCAAGCACAGGCAGCACAGCAAAAACAGACAACAAGCACAGGCAGCACAGCAAACACAGCAAGCACAGGCAGCACAGCAAGCACAGGCAGCAAGCACAGGCAGCACAGCAAGCACAGGCAGCACAGCAAGCACAGGCAGCACAACAAGCACAGGCGGCACAGCAAGCACAGGCAGCACAGCAAGCACAGGCAGCACAGCACAGGCAGCACAGCAAGCACAGGCAGCAAGCACAGGCAGCCCAGGCAGCACAGCAAGCACAGGCAGATAGCACAGACAGCACAGCAGGCACAGGCAGCTTGCACAGGCAGCATAGCAAGCACAGCAAGCACAGACAGCAAGCACAGGCAGCAAGCACAGGCAGCACAGCAAGCACAGGCAGCAAGCACAGGCAGCACAACAAGCACAGGCAGCACAGCAAGCACAGGCAGCACGGCAAGCACAGGCAGCAAGCACAGGCAGCACAGCAAGCACAGGCATGTTAGAAACCCGCAAAATAGCTCGACCAGATTTGTTCGTTTTAGCGATTCTGGGGGAAGTGCGGAGGGGTCAAGCTCTGTCCTCTTTCCAACAGGCAAAGCCTGCTCCGATCTTCGGCGAGATTCACTCTCGCATTTGTTAACAATGCTTACTCGTACTGAGACGCAGGTCAATGCACCGGCCGCCGAGGTAAACATATGATCCGCGAATCTCGGCGCCTCCAAAAGAGGTGATACAGCAACGCACTGTCGTGTGCCACTGTCGAATTACCGCGTGTTATGGGCGAAATCAAATGCATCGCTAACAGGCAGCACAGCAAGCACAGGCAGCAAGCACAGGCAGCACAGCAAGCACAGGCAGCAAGCACAGGCAGCACAGGCAGCACAGCAAGCACAGGCAGCACAGCAAAAACAGACAACAAGCACAGGCAGCACAGCAAACACAGCAAGCACAGGCAGCACAGCAAGCACAGGCAGCAAGCACAGGCAGCACAGCAAGCACAGGCAGCACAGCAAGCACAGGCAGCACAACAAGCACAGGCGGCACAGCAAGCACAGGCAGCACAGCACAGGCAGCACAGCAAGCACAGGCAGCAAGCACAGGCAGCCCAGGCAGCACAGCAAGCACAGGCAGATAGCACAGACAGCACAGCAGGCACAGGCAGCTTGCACAGGCAGCATAGCAAGCACAGCAAGCACAGACAGCAAGCACAGGCAGCAAGCACAGGCAGCACAGCAAGCACAGGCAGCAAGCACAGGCAGCACAACAAGCACAGGCAGCACAGCAAGCACAGGCAGCAAGCACAGGCAGCACAGCAAGCACAGGCAGCAAGCACAGGCAGCACAGGCAGCACAGCAAGCACAGGCAGCACAGCAAAAACAGACAACAAGCACAGGCAGCACAGCAAACACAGCAAGCACAGGCAGCACAGCAAGCACAGGCAGCAAGCACAGGCAGCACAGCAAGCACAGGCAGCACAGCAAGCACAGGCAGCACAACAAGCACAGGCGGCACAGCAAGCACAGGCAGCACAGCACAGGCAGCACAGCAAGCACAGGCAGCAAGCACAGGCAGCCCAGGCAGCACAGCAAGCACAGGCAGATAGCACAGACAGCACAGCAGGCACAGGCAGCTTGCACAGGCAGCATAGCAAGCACAGCAAGCACAGACAGCAAGCACAGGCAGCAAGCACAGGCAGCACAGCAAGCACAGGCAGCAAGCACAGGCAGCACAACAAGCACAGGCGGCACAGCAAGCACAGGCAGCAAGCACAGGCAGCACAACAAGCACAAAGAGCAAGCACAGGCAGCACAGCAAGCACAGGCAGCAAGCACAGGCAGCACAGCAAGCACAGGCAGCAAGCACGGGCAGCACAGCAAGCACAGGCAGCACAGCAAGCACAGGCAGCAAGCACAGGCAGCACAGGCACCACAGCAAGCACAGGCAGCAAGCACAGGCAGCACAGCAAGCACAGGCAGCGAGCACAGGCAACAAGCACAGGCAGCACAGCAAGCACAGGCAGCAAGCACAGGCAGCACAGCAAGCACAGGCAGCACAGCAAGCACAGGCAGCACAACAAGCACAGGCGGCACAGCAAGCACAGGCAGCACAGCACAGGCAGCACAGCAAGCACAGGCAGCAAGCACAGGCAGCCCAGGCAGCACAGCAAGCACAGGCAGATAGCACAGACAGCACAGCAGGCACAGGCAGCTTGCACAGGCAGCATAGCAAGCACAGCAAGCACAGACAGCAAGCACAGGCAGCAAGCACAGGCAGCACAGCAAGCACAGGCAGCAAGCACAGGCAGCACAACAAGCACAGGCGGCACAGCAAGCACAGGCAGCAAGCACAGGCAGCACAACAAGCACAAAGAGCAAGCACAGGCAGCACAGCAAGCACAGGCAGCAAGCACAGGCAGCACAGCAAGCACAGGCAGCAAGCACGGGCAGCACAGCAAGCACAGGCAGCAAGCACAGGCAGCACAGCAAGCACAGGCAGCAAGCACAGGCAGCACAGGCACCACAGCAAGCACAGGCAGCAAGCACAGGCAGCACAGCAAGCACAGGCAGCAAGCACAGGCAGCACAGCAAGCACAGGCAGCAAGCACAGGCAGCACAACAAGCACAGGCGGCACAGCAAGCACAGGCAGCAAGCACAGGCAGCACAACAAGCACAAAGAGCAAGCACAGGCAGCACAGCAAGCACAGGCAGCAAGCACAGGCAGCACAGCAAGCACAGGCAGCAAGCACGGGCAGCACAGCAAGCACAGGCAGCAAGCACAGGCAGCACAGCAAGCACAGGCAGCAAGCACAGGCAGCACAGGCACCACAGCAAGCACAGGCAGCAAGCACAGGCAGCACAGCAAGCACAGGCAGCAAGCACAGGCAACAAGCACAGGCAGCACAGCAAGCACAGGCAGATAGCACAGACAGCACAGCAGGCACAGGCAGCTTGCACAGGCAGCATAGCAAGCACAGCAAGCACAGACAGCAAGCACAGGCAGCAAGCACAGGCAGCACAGCAAGCACAGGCAGCAAGCACAGGCAGCACAACAAGCACAGGCGGCACAGCAAGCACAGGCAGCAAGCACAGGCAGCACAACAAGCACAAAGAGCAAGCACAGGCAGCACAGCAAGCACAGGCAGCACAACAAGCACAGGCGGCACAGCAAGCACAGGCAGCAAGCACAGGCAGCACAACAAGCACAAAGAGCAAGCACAGGCAGCACAGCAAGCACAGGCAGCAAGCACAGGCAGCACAGCAAGCACAGGCAGCAAGCACGGGCAGCACAGCAAGCACAGGCAGCAAGCACAGGCAGCACAGCAAGCACAGACAGCAAGCACAGGCAGCACAGGCACCACAGCAAGCACAGGCAGCACAGGCAGCAAGCACAGGCAGCACAGCAAGCACAGGCAGCACAGGCAGCAAGCACAGGCAGCACAGCAAGCACAGGCAGCAAGCACAGACAGCTGAGGCAGCACAGCAAGCACAGGCAGCAAGCACAGGCAGCACAGCAAGCAGAGGCAGCACAGCGAGGACAGGCAGCAAGCACAGGCAGCACAGCAAGCACAGGCAGCAAGCACAGGCAGCAAGCACAGGCAGCTGAGGCAGCACAGCAAGCACAGGCAGCAAGCACAGGCAGCACAGCAAGCAGAGGCAGCACAGCGAGCACAGGCAGCAAGCACAGGCAGCACAGGCAGCACAGCAAGCACAGGCAGCACAGCAAGCACAGGCAGCAAGCACAGGCAGCACAGCAAGCACAGGCAGCAAGCACAGGCAGCACAGGCAGCACAACAAGCACAGGCAGCACAGGCAGCAAGCACAGGCAGCACAGCAAGCACAGGCAGCAAGCACAGGCAGCACAGCAAGCACAGGCAGCAAGCACATGCAGCACATCAAGCACAGACAGCACAGCACAGGCAGCACAGCAAGCACAGGCAGCAAGCACAGGCAGCACAGCAAGCACAGGCAGCAAGCACACTCAGCACAGCAGGCACAGGCAGCACAGCAAGCACAGGCAGCACAGCAAGCACAAAGAGCAAGCACAGGCAGCACAGCAAGCACAGGCAGCAAGCACAGGCAGCACAGCAAGCACAGGCAGCAAGCACAGGCAGCACAGCAAGCACAGGCAGCAAGCACAGGCAGCACAGCAGCACAGCAAGCACAGGCAGCACAGGCAGCAAGCACAGGCAGCACAGCAAGCACAGGCTGCAAGCACAGGCAACACAGTAAGCACAGGCAGCACAGCAAGCACAGGCAGCACAGCAAGCACAGGCAGCAAGCACAGGCAGGACAGCATGCACAGGCAGCACAGCAAGCACAGGCAGCAAGCACAGGCAGCACAGGCAGCACAACAAGCACAGGCGGCACAGCAAGCACAGGCAGCAAGCACAGGCAGCACAGCAAGCACAGGCAGCAAGCACAGGCAGCACAGCAAGCACAGGCAGCAAGCACAGGCAGCACAGCAAGTACAGCAAGCACAGGCAGCAAGCACAGGCAGGACAGCATCACAGGCAGCACAGCAAGCACAGGCAGCAAGCACAGGCAGCAAGCACAGGCAGCACAGTAAGTACAGGCAGCACAGCAAGCATAAGCAGCAAGCACAGACAGCACAGCAAGCACAGGCAGCTTGCACAGGCAGCATAGCAAGCACAGGCAGCAAGCACAGGCAGCACAGCAAGCACAGGCAGCAAGCACAGGCAGCACAGGCAGCACAGGCAGCACAGCAAGCACAGCAAGCACAGGCAGCAAGCACAGGCAGCAAGCACAGGCAGCAAGCACAGGCAGCAAGCACAGGCATCACAGCAAGCAGAGGCAGCTAGCACAGGCATGTTAGAAATCCGCAAAATAGCTCGACGAGATGTGTTCGTTTTCAGCGATTCTGGGGGAAGTGCAGAGGGGTCAAGCTCCGTCCTCTTTCCAACAGTCAAAGCCTGCTCCGATCTTCGGCGAGATTCACTCTCGCATTTGTTTACAATGCTTACTCTTCCTGAGACGCAGGTCAATGCACCGGCCGCCGAGGTAAACATATGATCCGCGACTCTCGGCGCCTCCAAAAACAGGTGACACAGCAACGCACTGTCGTGTCCACTGTCGAATTACCGCGTGTTATGGGCGAAATCAAATGCATCGCTAACAGGCAGCACAGCAGGTACAGACAGCACAGCAAGCACAGACAGCAAGCACAGGCAGCACAGCAAGCAGAGGCAACAAGCACAGGCAGCACAGCAAGCACAAACAGCAAGCTCAGGCAGCACAGCAAGCACAGGCAGCAAGCACAGGCAGCAAGCACAAGCAGCACAGCAAGCACAGGCAGCAAGCACAGGCAGCTCAGGCAGCACAGCAAGCACAGGCAGCACAGCAAGCACAGGCAGCAAGCACAGGCAGCACTGGCAGCACAGGCAGCAAGCACAGGCAGCACAGGCAGCAAGCAGAGGCAGCACAGCAAGCACAGGCAGCAAGCACAGGCAGCACAGCAAGCACAGGCAGCAAGCACAGGCAGCACAACAAGCACAGGCAGCAAGCACAGGCAGCAAGCACAGGCAGCTGAGGCAGCACAGCAAGCACAGGCATCAAGCAGAGGCAGCACAGCAAGCAGAGGCAGCACAGCGAGCACAGGCAGCGAGCACAGGCAGCACAGCAAGCACAGGCAGCAAGCACAGGCAGCACAGCAAGCACAGGCAGCCAGCACAACAAGCACAGCAGCAAGCACAGGCAGCACAGCAAGCACAGGCAGCACAGCAAAAACAGACAACAAGCACAGGCAGCACAGCAAACACAGCAAGCACAGGCAGCACAGCAAGCACAGGCAGCAAGCACAGGCAGCACAGCAAGCACAGGCAGCACAGCAAGCACAGGGAGCACAACAAGCACAGGCGGCACAGCAAGCACAGGCAGCACAGCAAGCACAGGCAGCACAGCACAGGCAGCACAGCAAGCACAGGCAGCAAGCACAGGCAGCCCAGGCAGCACAGCAAGCACAGGCTGCACAGGCAGCACAGCAAGCACAGGCAGCAAGCACAGGCAGCAAGCACAGGCAGCACAGCAAGTACAGGCAGCAAGCACAGGCAACAAGCACAGGCAGCACAGCAAGCACAGGCAGATAGCACAGACAGCACAGCAGGCACAGGCAGCTTGCACAGGCAGCATAGCAAGCACAGCAAGCACAGACAGCAAGCACAGGCAGCAAGCACAGGCAGCACAGCAAGCACAGGCAGCAAGCACAGGCAGCACAACAAGCACAGGCGGCACAGCAAGCACAGGCAGCAAGCACAGGCAGCACAACAAGCACAAAGAGCAAGCACAGGCAGCAAGCACAGGCAGCACAGCAAGCACAGGCAGCAAGCACGGGCAGCACAGCAAGCACAGGCAGCAAGCACAGGCAGCACAGCAAGCACAGGCAGCACAGCAAGCACAGGCAGCAAGCACAGACAGCACAGCAAGCACAGGCAGCTTGCACAGGCAGCATAGCAAGCACAGGCAGCTTGCACAGGCAGCATAGCAAGCACAGGCAGCAAGCACAGGCAGCACAGCAAGCACAGGCAGCAAGCACAGGCAGCACAGGCAGCACAGGCAGCACAGCAAGCACAGCAAGCACAGGCAGCAAGCACAGGCAGCAAGCACAGGCAGCAAGCACAGGCAGCAAGCACAGGCATCACAGCAAGCAGAGGCAGCTAGCACAGGCATGTTAGAAATCCGCAAAATAGCTCGACGAGATGTGTTCGTTTTCAGCGATTCTGGGGGAAGTGCAGAGGGGTCAAGCTCCGTCCTCTTTCCAACAGTCAAAGCCTGCTCCGATCTTCGGCGAGATTCACTCTCGCATTTGTTTACAATGCTTACTCTTCCTGAGACGCAGGTCAATGCACCGGCCGCCGAGGTAAACATATGATCCGCGACTCTCGGCGCCTCCAAAAACAGGTGACACAGCAACGCACTGTCGTGTCCACTGTCGAATTACCGCGTGTTATGGGCGAAATCAAATGCATCGCTAACAGGCAGCACAGCAGGTACAGACAGCACAGCAAGCACAGACAGCAAGCACAGGCAGCACAGCAAGCAGAGGCAACAAGCACAGGCAGCACAGCAAGCACAAACAGCAAGCTCAGGCAGCACAGCAAGCACAGGCAGCAAGCACAGGCAGCAAGCACAAGCAGCACAGCAAGCACAGGCAGCAAGCACAGGCAGCTCAGGCAGCACAGCAAGCACAGGCAGCACAGCAAGCACAGGCAGCAAGCACAGGCAGCACTGGCAGCACAGGCAGCAAGCACAGGCAGCACAGGCAGCAAGCAGAGGCAGCACAGCAAGCACAGGCAGCAAGCACAGGCAGCACAGCAAGCACAGGCAGCAAGCACAGGCAGCACAACAAGCACAGGCAGCAAGCACAGGCAGCAAGCACAGGCAGCTGAGGCAGCACAGCAAGCACAGGCATCAAGCAGAGGCAGCACAGCAAGCAGAGGCAGCACAGCGAGCACAGGCAGCGAGCACAGGCAGCACAGCAAGCACAGGCAGCAAGCACAGGCAGCACAGCAAGCACAGGCAGCCAGCACAACAAGCACAGCAGCAAGCACAGGCAGCACAGCAAGCACAGGCAGCACAGCAAAAACAGACAACAAGCACAGGCAGCACAGCAAACACAGCAAGCACAGGCAGCACAGCAAGCACAGGCAGCAAGCACAGGCAGCACAGCAAGCACAGGCAGCACAGCAAGCACAGGGAGCACAACAAGCACAGGCGGCACAGCAAGCACAGGCAGCACAGCAAGCACAGGCAGCACAGCACAGGCAGCACAGCAAGCACAGGCAGCAAGCACAGGCAGCCCAGGCAGCACAGCAAGCACAGGCTGCACAGGCAGCACAGCAAGCACAGGCAGCAAGCACAGGCAGCAAGCACAGGCAGCACAGCAAGTACAGGCAGCAAGCACAGGCAACAAGCACAGGCAGCACAGCAAGCACAGGCAGATAGCACAGACAGCACAGCAGGCACAGGCAGCTTGCACAGGCAGCATAGCAAGCACAGCAAGCACAGACAGCAAGCACAGGCAGCAAGCACAGGCAGCACAGCAAGCACAGGCAGCAAGCACAGGCAGCACAACAAGCACAGGCGGCACAGCAAGCACAGGCAGCAAGCACAGGCAGCACAACAAGCACAAAGAGCAAGCACAGGCAGCAAGCACAGGCAGCACAGCAAGCACAGGCAGCAAGCACGGGCAGCACAGCAAGCACAGGCAGCAAGCACAGGCAGCACAGCAAGCACAGGCAGCAAGCACAGGCAGCACAGGCACCACAGCAAGCACAGGCAGCACAGGCAGCAAGCACAGGCAGCACAGCAAGCACAGGCAGCACAGGCAGCACAGCAAGCACAGGCAGCACAGGCAGCAAGCACAGGCAGCACAGCAAGCACAGGCAGCAAGCACAGGCAGCAAGCACAGGCAGCTGAGGCAGCACAGCAAGCACAGGCAGCAAGCACAGGCAGCACAGCAAGCAGAGGCAGCACAGCGAGCACAGGCAGCAAGCACAGGCAGCACAGCAAGCACAGGCAGCAAGCACAGGCAGCAAGCACAGGCAGCTGAGGCAGCACAGCAAGCACAGGCAGCAAGCACAGGCAGCACAGCAAGCAGAGGCAGCACAGCGAGCACAGGCAGCAAGCACAGGCAGCACAGCAAGCACAGGCAGCAAGCACAGGCAGCACAGCAAGCACAGGCAGCAAGCACAGCAAGCACAGCAGCAAGCACAGGCAGCACAGGCAGCACAGCAAGCACAGGCAGCACAGCAAGCACAGGCAGCAAGCACAGGCAGCACAGGCAGCAAGCACAGGCAGCACAGGCAGCACAACAAGCACAGGCAGCACAGGCAGCAAGCACAGGCAGCACAGCAAGCACAGGCAGCAAGCACAGGCAGCACAGCAAGCACAGGCAGCAAGCACAGGCAGCAAGCACATGCAGCACATCAAGCACAGACAGCACAGCACAGGCAGCACAGCAAGCACAGGCAGCAAGCACAGGCAGCACAGCAAGCACAGGCAGCAAGCACACTCAGCACAGCAGGCACAGGCAGCACAGCAAGCACAGCCAGCACAGCAAGCACAAAGAGCAAGCACAGGCAGCACAGCAAGCACAGGCAGCAAGCACAGGCAGCAAGCACAGGCAGCACAGCAAGCACAGGCAGCAAGCACAGGCAGCACAGCAGCACAGCAAGCACAGGCAGCACAGGCAGCAAGCACAGGCAGCACAGCAAGCACAGGCTGCAAGCACAGGCAACACAGTAAGCACAGGCAGCACAGCAAGCACAGGCAGCACAGCAAGCACAGGCAGCAAGCACAGGCAGGACAGCATGCACAGGCAGCACAGCAAGCACAGGCAGCAAGCACAGGCAGCACAGGCAGCACAACAAGCACAGGCGGCACAGCAAGCACAGGCAGCAAGCACAGGCAGCACAGCAAGCACAGGCAGCAAGCACAGGCAGCACAGCAAGCACAGGCAGCAAGCACAGGCAGCACAGCAAGTACAGCAAGCACAGGCAGCAAGCACAGGCAGGACAGCATCACAGGCAGCACAGCAAGCACAGGCAGCAAGCACAGGCAGCAAGCACAGGCAGCACAGTAAGTACAGGCAGCACAGCAAGCATAGGCAGCAAGCACAGACAGCACAGCAAGCACAGGCAGCTTGCACAGGCAGCATAGCAAGCACAGGCAGCAAGCACAGGCAGCACAGCAAGCACAGGCAGCAAGCACAGGCAGCACAGGCAGCACAGGCAGCACAGCAAGCACAGGCAGCAAGCACAGGCAGCAAGCACAGGCAGCAAGCACAGGCAGCAAGCACAGGCATCACAGCAAGCAGAGGCAGCTAGCACAGGCATGTTAGAAATCCGCAAAATAGCTCGACGAGATGTGTTCGTTTTCAGCGATTCTGGGGGAAGTGCAGAGGGGTCAAGCTCCGTCCTCTTTCCAACAGTCAAAGCCTGCTCCGATCTTCGGCGAGATTCACTCTCGCATTTGTTTACAATGCTTACTCTTCCTGAGACGCAGGTCAATGCACCGGCCGCCGAGGTAAACATATGATCCGCGACTCTCGGCGCCTCCAAAAACAGGTGACACAGCAACGCACTGTCGTGTCCACTGTCGAATTACCGCGTGTTATGGGCGAAATCAAATGCATCGCTAACAGGCAGCACAGCAGGTACAGACAGCACAGCAAGCACAGGCAGCAAGCACAGGCAGCACAGCAAGCAGAGGCAACAAGCACAGGCAGCACAGCAAGCACAAACAGCAAGCTCAGGCAGCACAGCAAGCACAGGCAGCAAGCACAGGCAGCAAGCACAAGCAGCACAGCAAGCACAGGCAGCAAGCACAGGCAGCTCAGGCAGCACAGCAAGCACAGGCAGCACAGCAAGCACAGGCAGCAAGCACAGGCAGCACTGGCAGCACAGGCAGCAAGCACAGGCAGCACAGGCAGCAAGCAGAGGCAGCACAGCAAGCACAGGCAGCAAGCACAGGCAGCACAGCAAGCACAGGCAGCAAGCACAGGCAGCACAACAAGCACAGGCAGCAAGCACAGGCAGCAAGCACAGGCAGCTGAGGCAGCACAGCAAGCACAGGCAGCAAGCAGAGGCAGCACAGCAAGCAGAGGCAGCACAGCGAGCACAGGCAGCGAGCACAGGCAGCACAGCAAGCACAGGCAGCAAGCACAGGCAGCACAGCAAGCACAGGCAGCCAGCACAACAAGCACAGCAGCAAGCACAGGCAGCACAGGCAGCACAGCAAAAACAGACAACAAGCACAGGCAGCACAGCAAACACAGCAAGCACAGGCAGCACAGCAAGCACAGGCAGCAAGCACAGGCAGCACAGCAAGCACAGGCAGCACAGCAAGCACAGGCAGCACAACAAGCACAGGCGGCACAGCAAGCACAGGCAGCACAGCAAGCACAGGCAGCACAGCACAGGCAGCACAGCAAGCACAGGCAGCAAGCACAGGCAGCCCAGGCAGCACAGCAAGCACAGGCTGCACAGGCAGCACAGCAAGCACAGGCAGCAAGCACAGGCAGCAAGCACAGGCAGCACAGCAAGCACAGGCAGCAAGCACAGGCAGCTCAGGCAGCACAGCAAGCACAGGCAGCACAGCAAGCACAGGCAGCAAGCACAGGCAGCACTGGCAGCACAGGCAGCAAGCACAGGCAGCACAGGCAGCAAGCAGAGGCAGCACAGCAAGCACAGGCAGCAAGCACAGGCAGCACAGCAAGCACAGGCAGCAAGCACAGGCAGCACAACAAGCACAGGCAGCAAGCACAGGCAGCAAGCACAGGCAGCTGAGGCAGCACAGCAAGCACAGGCAGCAAGCAGAGGCAGCACAGCAAGCAGAGGCAGCACAGCGAGCACAGGCAGCGAGCACAGGCAGCACAGCAAGCACAGGCAGCAAGCACAGGCAGCACAGCAAGCACAGGCAGCCAGCACAACAAGCACAGCAGCAAGCACAGGCAGCACAGGCAGCACAGCAAAAACAGACAACAAGCACAGGCAGCACAGCAAACACAGCAAGCACAGGCAGCACAGCAAGCACAGGCAGCAAGCACAGGCAGCACAGCAAGCACAGGCAGCACAGCAAGCACAGGCAGCACAACAAGCACAGGCGGCACAGCAAGCACAGGCAGCACAGCAAGCACAGGCAGCACAGCACAGGCAGCACAGCAAGCACAGGCAGCAAGCACAGGCAGCCCAGGCAGCACAGCAAGCACAGGCTGCACAGGCAGCACAGCAAGCACAGGCAGCAAGCACAGGCAGCAAGCACAGGCAGCACAGCAAGTACAGGCAGCAAGCACAGGCAACAAGCACAGGCAGCACAGCAAGCACAGGTAGATAGCACAGACAGCACAGCAGGCACAGGCAGCTTGCACAGGCAGCATAGCAAGCACAGCAAGCACAGACAGCAAGCACAGGCAGCAAGCACAGGCAGCAAGCACAGGCAGCAAGCACAGGCATCACAGCAAGCAGAGGCAGCTAGCACAGGCATGTTAGAAATCCGCAAAATAGCTCGACGAGATGTGTTCGTTTTCAGCGATTCTGGGGGAAGTGCAGAGGGGTCAAGCTCCGTCCTCTTTCCAACAGTCAAAGCCTGCTCCGATCTTCGGCGAGATTCACTCTCGCATTTGTTTACAATGCTTACTCTTCCTGAGACGCAGGTCAATGCACCGGCCGCCGAGGTAAACATATGATCCGCGACTCTCGGCGCCTCCAAAAACAGGTGACACAGCAACGCACTGTCGTGTCCACTGTCGAATTACCGCGTGTTATGGGCGAAATCAAATGCATCGCTAACAGGCAGCACAGCAGGTACAGACAGCACAGCAAGCACAGGCAGCAAGCACAGGCAGCACAGCAAGCAGAGGCAACAAGCACAGGCAGCACAGCAAGCAGAGGCAACAAGCACAGGCAGCACAGCAAGCACAAACAGCAAGCTCAGGCAGCACAGCAAGCACAGGCAGCAAGCACAGGCAGCAAGCACAAGCAGCACAGCAAGCACAGGCAGCAAGCACAGGCAGCTCAGGCAGCACAGCAAGCACAGGCAGCACAGCAAGCACAGGCAGCAAGCACAGGCAGCACTGGCAGCACAGGCAGCAAGCACAGGCAGCACAGGCAGCAAGCAGAGGCAGCACAGCAAGCACAGGCAGCAAGCACAGGCAGCACAGCAAGCACAGGCAGCAAGCACAGGCAGCACAACAAGCACAGGCAGCAAGCACAGGCAGCAAGCACAGGCAGCTGAGGCAGCACAGCAAGCACAGGCAGCAAGCAGAGGCAGCACAGCAAGCAGAGGCAGCACAGCGAGCACAGGCAGCGAGCACAGGCAGCACAGCAAGCACAGGCAGCAAGCACAGGCAGCACAGCAAGCACAGGCAGCCAGCACAACAAGCACAGCAGCAAGCACAGGCAGCACAGCAAGCACAGGCAGCACAGCAAAAACAGACAACAAGCACAGGCAGCACAGCAAACACAGCAAGCACAGGCAGCACAGCAAGCACAGGCAGCAAGCACAGGCAGCACAGCAAGCACAGGCAGCACAGCAAGCACAGGCAGCACAACAAGCACAGGCGGCACAGCAAGCACAGGCAGCACAGCAAGCACAGGCAGCACAGCACAGGCAGCACAGCAAGCACAGGCAGCAAGCACAGGCAGCCCAGGCAGCACAGCAAGCACAGGCTGCACAGGCAGCACAGCAAGCACAGGCAGCAAGCACAGGCAGCAAGCACAGGCAGCACAGCAAGCACAGGCAGCAAGCACAGGCAACAAGCACAGGCAGCACAGCAAGCACAGGCAGATAGCACAGACAGCACAGCAGGCACAGGCAGCTTGCACAGGCAGCAAGCACAGGCAGCTGAGGCAGCACAGCAAGCACAGGCAGCAAGCACAGGCAGCACAGCAAGCAGAGGCAGCACAGCGAGCACAGGCAGCAAGCACAGGCAGCACAGCAAGCACAGGCAGCAAGCACAGGCAGCAAGCACAGGCAGCTGAGGCAGCACAGCAAGCACAGGCAGCAAGCACAGGCAGCACAGCAAGCAGAGGCAGCACAGCGAGCACAGGCAGCAAGCACAGGCAGCACAGCAAGCACAGGCAGCAAGCACAGGCAGCACAGCAAGCACAGGCAGCAAGCACAGCAAGCACAGCAGCAAGCACAGGCAGCACAGGCAGCACAGCAAGCACAGGCAGCACAGCAAGCACAGGCAGCAAGCACAGGCAGCACAGGCAGCAAGCACAGGCAGCACAGGCAGCACAACAAGCACAGGCAGCACAGGCAGCAAGCACAGGCAGCACAGCAAGCACAGGCAGCAAGCACAGGCAGCACAGCAAGCACAGGCAGCAAGCACAGGCAGCAAGCACATGCAGCACATCAAGCACAGACAGCACAGCACAGGCAGCACAGCAAGCACAGGCAGCAAGCACAGGCAGCACAGCAAGCACAGGCAGCAAGCACACTCAGCACAGCAGGCACAGGCAGCACAGCAAGCACAGGCAGCACAGCAAGCACAAAGAGCAAGCACAGGCAGCACAGCAAGCACAGGCAGCAAGCACAAGCAGCACAGCAAGCACAGGCAGCAAGCACAGGCAGCACAGCAAGCACAGGCAGCAAGCACAGGCAGCACAGCAGCACAGCAAGCACAGGCAGCACAGGCAGCAAGCACAGGCAGCACAGCAAGCACAGGCTGCAAGCACAGGCAACACAGTAAGCACAGGCAGCACAGCAAGCACAGGCAGCACAGCAAGCACAGGCAGCAAGCACAGGCAGGACAGCATGCACAGGCAGCACAGCAAGCACAGACAGCAAGCACAGGCAGCACAGGCAGCACAACAAGCACAGGCGGCACAGCAAGCACAGGCAGCAAGCACAGGCAGCACAGCAAGCACAGGCAGCAAGCACAGGCAGCAAGCACAGGCAGCACAGCAAGTACAGCAAGCACAGGCAGCAAGCACAGGCAGGACAGCATCACAGGCAGCACAGCAAGCACAGGCAGCAAGCACAGGCAGCAAGCACAGGCAGCACAGTAAGTACAGGCAGCACAGCAAGCATAGGCAGCAAGCACAGACAGCACAGCAAGCACAGGCAGCTTGCACAGGCAGCATAGCAAGCACAGGCAGCAAGCACAGGCAGCACAGCAAGCACAGGCAGCAAGCACAGGCAGCACAGGCAGCACAGGCAGCACAGCAAGCACAGGCAGCAAGCACAGGCAGCAAGCACAGGCAGCAAGCACAGGCAGCAAGCACAGGCAGCAAGCACGGGCATCACAGCAAGCAGAGGCAGCTAGCACAGGCATGTTAGAAATCCGCAAAATAGCTCGACGAGATGTGTTCGTTTTCAGCGATTCTGGGGGAAGTGCAGAGGGGTCAAGCTCCGTCCTCTTTCCAACAGTCAAAGCCTGCTCCGATCTTCGGCGAGATTCACTCTCGCATTTGTTTACAATGCTTACTCTTCCTGAGACGCAGGTCAATGCACCGGCCGCCGAGGTAAACATATGATCCGCGACTCTCGGCGCCTCCAAAAACAGGTGACACAGCAACGCACTGTCGTGTCCACTGTCGAATTACCGCGTGTTATGGGCGAAATCAAATGCATCGCTAACAGGCAGCACAGCAGGTACAGACAGCACAGCAAGCACAGGCAGCAAGCACAGGCAGCACAGCAAGCAGAGGCAACAAGCACAGGCAGCACAGCAAGCACAGGCAGCAAGCACAGGCAGCACAGCAAGCACAAACAGCAAGCTCAGGCAGCACAGCAAGCACAGGCAGCAAGCACAGGCAGCAAGCACAAGCAGCACAGCAAGCACAGGCAGCAAGCACAGGCAGCTCAGGCAGCACAGCAAGCACAGGCAGCACAGCAAGCACAGGCAGCAAGCACAGGCAGCAAGCACAGGCAGCAAGCACAGGCAGCTGAGGCAGCACAGCAAGCACAGGCAGCAAGCAGAGGCAGCACAGCAAGCAGAGGCAGCACAGCGAGCACAGGCAGCGAGCACAGGCAGCACAGCAAGCACAGGCAGCAAGCACAGGCAGCACAGCAAGCACAGGCAGCCAGCACAACAAGCACAGCAGCAAGCACAGGCAGCACAGCAAGCACAGGCAGCACAGCAAAAACAGACAACAAGCACAGGCAGCACAGCAAACACAGCAAGCACAGGCAGCACAGCAAGCACAGGCAGCAAGCACAGGCAGCACAGCAAGCACAGGCAGCACAGCAAGCACAGGCAGCACAACAAGCACAGGCGGCACAGCAAGCACAGGCAGCACAGCAAGCACAGGCAGCACAGCACAGGCAGCACAGCAAGCACAGGCAGCAAGCACAGGCAGCCCAGGCAGCACAGCAAGCACAGGCTGCACAGGCAGCACAGCAAGCACAGGCAGCAAGCACAGGCAGCAAGCACAGGCAGCACAGCAAGCACAGGCAGCAAGCACAGGCAACAAGCACAGGCAGCACAGCAAGCACAGGCAGATAGCACAGACAGCACAGCAGGCACAGGCAGCTTGCACAGGCAGCATAGCAAGCACAGCAAGCACAGACAGCAAGCACAGGCAGCAAGCACAGGCAGCACAGCAAGCACAGGCAGCAAGCACAGGCAGCACAACAAGCACAGGCGGCACAGCAAGCACAGGCAGCAAGCACAGGCAGCACAACAAGCACAAAGAGCAAGCACAGGCAGCACAGCAAGCACAGGCAGCAAGCACAGGCAGCACAGCAAGCACAGGCAGCAAGCACGGGCAGCACAGCAAGCACAGGCAGCAAGCACAGGCAGCACAGCAAGCACAGGCAGCAAGCACAGGCAGCACAGGCACCACAGCAAGCACAGGCAGCACAGGCAGCAAGCACAGGCAGCACAGCAAGCACAGGCAGCACAGGCAGCACAGCAAGCACAGGCAGCACAGGCAGCAAGCACAGGCAGCACAGCAAGCACAGGCAGCAAGCACAGGCAGCAAGCACAGGCAGCTGAGGCAGCACAGCAAGCACAGGCAGCAAGCACAGGCAGCACAGCAAGCAGAGGCAGCACAGCGAGCACAGGCAGCAAGCACAGGCAGCACAGCAAGCACAGGCAGCAAGCACAGGCAGCAAGCACAGGCAGCTGAGGCAGCACAGCAAGCACAGGCAGCAAGCACAGGCAGCACAGCAAGCAGAGGCAGCACAGCGAGCACAGGCAGCAAGCACAGGCAGCACAGCAAGCACAGGCAGCAAGCACAGGCAGCAAGCACAAGCAGCACAGCAAGCACAGGCAGCAAGCACAGGCAGCTCAGGCAGCACAGCAAGCACAGGCAGCAAGCACAGGCAGCACTGGCAGCACAGGCAGCAAGCACAGGCAGCACAGGCAGCAAGCAGAGGCAGCACAGGCAGCAAGCACAGGCAGCACAACAAGCACAGGCAGCAAGCACAGGCAGCACAACAAGCACAGGCAGCAAGCACAGGCAGCAAGCACAGGCAGCTGAGGCAGCACAGCAAGCACAGGCAGCAAGCAGAGGCAGCACAGCAAGCAGAGGCAGCACAGCGAGCACAGGCAGCGAGCACAGGCAGCACAGCAAGCACAGGCAGCAAGCACAGGCAGCACAGCAAGCACAGGCAGCCAGCACAACAAGCACAGCAGCAAGCACAGGCAGCACAGCAAGCACAGGCAGCAAGCACAGGCAGCACAGCAAGCACAGGCAGCACAGCAAGCACAGGCAGCAAGCACAGGCAGCACAGCAAGCACAGGCAGCAAGCACAGGCAGCACAGCAAGCACAGGCAGCACGGCAAGCACAGGCAGCAAGCACAGGCAGCACAGCAAGCACAGGCATGTTAGAAACCCGCAAAATAGCTCGACCAGATGTGTTCGTTTTAGCGATTCTGGGGGAAGTGCGGAGGGGTCAAGCTCTGTCCTCTTTCCAACAGGCAAAGCCTGCTCCGATCTTCGGCGAGATTCACTCTCGCATTTGTTAACAATGCTTACTCGTACTGAGACGCAGGTCAATGCACCGGCCGCCGAGGTAAACATATGATCCGCGAATCTCGGCGCCTCCAAAAACAGGTGACACAGCAACGCACTGTCGTGTGCCACTGTCGAATTACCGCGTGTTATGGGCGAAATCAAATGCATCGCTAACAGGCAGCACAGCAAGCACAGGCAGCAAGCACAGGCAGCACAGCAAGCACAGGCAGCAAGCACAGGCAGCACAGGCAGCACAGCAAGCACAGGCAGCACAGCAAAAACAGACAACAAGCACAGGCAGCACAGCAAACACAGCAAGCACAGGCAGCACAGCAAGCACAGGCAGCAAGCACAGGCAGCACAGCAAGCACAGGCAGCACAGCAAGCACAGGCAGCACAACAAGCACAGGCGGCACAGCAAGCACAGGCAGCACAGGCAGCACAGCACAGGCAGCACAGCAAGCACAGGCAGCAAGCACAGGCAGCCCAGGCAGCACAGCAAGCACAGGCTGCACAGGCAGCACAGCAAGCACAGGCAGCACAGCAAGCACAGGCAGCAAGCACAGGCAACAAGCACAGGCAGCACAGCAAGCACAGGCAGATAGCACAGACAGCACAGCAGGCACAGGCAGCTTGCACAGGCAGCATAGCAAGCACAGCAAGCACAGACAGCAAGCACAGGCAGCAAGCACAGGCAGCACAGCAAGTACAGGCAGCACAGGCAGCAAGCACAGGCAGCACAGCAAGCACAGGCAGCAAGCACAGGCAGCACAGCAAGCACAGGCAGCAAGCACAGGCAGCAAGCACATGCAGCATATCAAGCACAGACAGCACAGCACAGGCAGCACAGCAAGCACAGGCAGCAAGCACAGGCAGCACAGCAAGCACAGGCAGCAAGCACACTCAGCACAGCAGGCACAGGCAGCACAGCAAGCACAGGCAGCACAGCAAGCACAAAGAGCAAGCACAGGCAGCACAGCAAGCACAGGCAGCAAGCACAGGCAGCACAGCAAGCACAGGCAGCAAGCACAGGCAGCACAGCAAGCACAGACAGCAAGCACAGGCAGGACAGCATCACAGGCAGCACAGCAAGCACAGGCAGCAAGCACAGGCAGCAAGCACAGGCAGCACAGTAAGTACAGGCAGCACAGCAAGCATAGGCAGCAAGCACAGACAGCACAGCAAGCACAGGCAGCTTGCACAGGCAGCTTGCACAGGCAGCATAGCAAGCACAGGCAGCAAGCACAGGCAGCACAGCAAGCACAGGCAGCAAGCACAGGCAGCACAGCAAGCACAGGCAGCAAGCACAGGCAGCACAACAAGCACAGGCAGCACAGGCAGCAAGCACAGGCAGCACAGCAAGCACAGGCAGCAAGCACAGGCAGCACAGCAAGCACAGGCAGCAAGCACAGGCAGCAAGCACATGCAGCACATCAAGCACAGACAGCACAGCACAGGCAGCACAGCAAGCACAGGCAGCAAGCACAGGCAGCACAGCAAGCACAGGCAGCAAGCACACTCAGCACAGCAGGCACAGGCAGCACAGCAAGCACAGGCAGCACAGCAAGCACAAAGAGCAAGCACAGGCAGCACAGCAAGCACAGGCAGCAAGCACAGGCAGCACAGCAAGCACAGGCAGCAAGCACAGGCAGCACAGCAAGCACAGGCAGCAAGCACATGCAGCACATCAAGCACAGACAGCACAGCACAGGCAGCACAGCAAGCACAGGCAGCAAGCACAGGCAGCACAGCAAGCACAGGCAGCACAGCAAGCACAGGCAGCAAGCACAGGCAGCAAGCACATTTAGCACATCAAGCACAGACAGCACAGCACAGGCAGCACAGCAAGCACAGGCAGCAAGCACAGGCAGCACAGCAAGCACAGGCAGCAAGCACACTCAGCACAGCAGGCACAGGCAGCACAGCAAGCACAGGCAGCACAGCAAGCACAAAGAGCAAGCACAGGCAGCACAGCAAGCACAGGCAGCAAGCACAGGCAGCACAGCAAGCACAGGCAGCAAGCACAGGCAGCACAGCAAGCACAGGCAGCAAGCACAGGCAGCACAGCAGCACAGCAAGCACAGGCAGCACAGGCAGCAAGCACAGGCAGCACAGCAAGCACAGGCTGCAAGCACAGGCAACACAGTAAGCACAGGCAGCACAGCAAGCACAGGCAGCAAGCACAGGCAGGACAGCATGCACAGGCAGCACAGCAAGCACAGGCAGCAAGCACAGGCAGCAAGCACAGGCAGCACAGCAAGCACAGGCAGCAAGCACACTCAGCACAGCAGGCACAGGCAGCACAGCAAGCACAGGCAGCACAGCAAGCACAAAGAGCAAGCACAGGCAGCACAGCAAGCACAGGCAGCAAGCACAGGCAGCACAGCAAGCACAGGCAGCAAGCACAGGCAGCACAGCAAGCACAGACAGCAAGCACAGGCAGGACAGCATCACAGGCAGCACAGCAAGCACAGGCAGCAAGCACAGGCAGCAAGCACAGGCAGCACAGTAAGTACAGGCAGCACAGCAAGCATAGGCAGCAAGCACAGACAGCACAGCAAGCACAGGCAGCTTGCACAGGCAGCATAGCAAGCACAGGCAGCAAGCACAGGCAGCACAGCAAGCACAGGCAGCAAGCACAGGCAGCACAGCAAGCACAGGCAGCAAGCACAGGCAGCACAGGCAGCACAACAAGCACAGGCAGCACAGGCAGCAAGCACAGGCAGCACAGCAAGCACAGGCAGCAAGCACAGGCAGCACAGCAAGCACAGGCAGCAAGCACAGGCAGCAAGCACATGCAGCACATCAAGCACAGACAGCACAGCACAGGCAGCACAGCAAGCACAGGCAGCAAGCACAGGCAGCACAGCAAGCACAGGCAGCAAGCACACTCAGCACAGCAGGCACAGGCAGCACAGCAAGCACAGGCAGCACAGCAAGCACAAAGAGCAAGCACAGGCAGCACAGCAAGCACAGGCAGCAAGCACAGGCAGCACAGCAAGCACAGGCAGCAAGCACAGGCAGCACAGCAAGCACAGGCAGCAAGCACAGGCAGCACAGCAGCACAGCAAGCACAGGCAGCACAGGCAGCAAGCACAGGCAGCACAGCAAGCACAGGCAGCAAGCACAGCAAGCACAGGCAGCAAGCACAGGCAGCACAGGCAGCACAACAAGCACAGGCAGCACAGGCAGCAAGCACAGGCAGCACAGCAAGCACAGGCAGCAAGCACAGGCAGCAAGCACATGCAGCACATCAAGCACAGACAGCACAGCACAGGCAGCACAGCAAGCACAGGCAGCAAGCACAGGCAGCACAGCAAGCACAGGCAGCACAGCAAGCACAGGCAGCAAGCACAGGCAGCAAGCACATGCAGCACAGCAAGCACAGGCAGCAAGCACAGGCAGCAAGCACAAGCAGCACAGCAAGCACAGGCAGCAAGCACAGGCAGCTCAGGCAGCACAGCAAGCACAGGCAGCAAGCACAGGCAGCACTGGCAGCACAGGCAGCAAGCACAGGCAGCACAGGCAGCAAGCAGAGGCAGCACAGGCAGCAAGCACAGGCAGCACAACAAGCACAGGCAGCAAGCACAGGCAGCACAACAAGCACAGGCAGCAAGCACAGGCAGCAAGCACAGGCAGCTGAGGCAGCACAGCAAGCACAGGCAGCAAGCAGAGGCAGCACAGCAAGCAGAGGCAGCACAGCGAGCACAGGCAGCGAGCACAGGCAGCACAGCAAGCACAGGCAGCAAGCACAGGCAGCACAGCAAGCACAGGCAGCCAGCACAACAAGCACAGCAGCAAGCACAGGCAGCACAGCAAGCACAGGCAGCAAGCACAGGCAGCACAGCAAGCACAGGCAGCACAGCAAGCACAGGCAGCAAGCACAGGCAGCACAGCAAGCACAGGCAGCAAGCACAGGCAGCACAGCAAGCACAGGCAGCACGGCAAGCACAGGCAGCAAGCACAGGCAGCACAGCAAGCACAGGCATGTTAGAAACCCGCAAAATAGCTCGACCAGATGTGTTCGTTTTAGCGATTCTGGGGGAAGTGCGGAGGGGTCAAGCTCTGTCCTCTTTCCAACAGGCAAAGCCTGCTCCGATCTTCGGCGAGATTCACTCTCGCATTTGTTAACAATGCTTACTCGTACTGAGACGCAGGTCAATGCACCGGCCGCCGAGGTAAACATATGATCCGCGAATCTCGGCGCCTCCAAAAACAGGTGACACAGCAACGCACTGTCGTGTGCCACTGTCGAATTACCGCGTGTTATGGGCGAAATCAAATGCATCGCTAACAGGCAGCACAGCAAGCACAGGCAGCAAGCACAGGCAGCACAGCAAGCACAGGCAGCAAGCACAGGCAGCACAGGCAGCACAGCAAGCACAGGCAGCACAGCAAAAACAGACAACAAGCACAGGCAGCACAGCAAACACAGCAAGCACAGGCAGCACAGCAAGCACAGGCAGCAAGCACAGGCAGCACAGCAAGCACAGGCAGCACAGCAAGCACAGGCAGCACAACAAGCACAGGCGGCACAGCAAGCACAGGCAGCACAGCAAGCACAGGCAGCACAGCACAGGCAGCACAGCAAGCACAGGCAGCAAGCACAGGCAGCCCAGGCAGCACAGCAAGCACAGGCTGCACAGGCAGCACAGCAAGCACAGGCAGCACAGCAAGCACAGGCAGCAAGCACAGGCAACAAGCACAGGCAGCACAGCAAGCACAGGCAGCAAGCACGGGCAGCACAGCAAGCACAGGCAGCAAGCACAGGCAGCACAGCAAGCACAGGCAGCAAGCACAGGCAGCACAGGCACCACAGCAAGCACAGGCAGCACAGGCAGCAAGCACAGGCAGCACAGCAAGCACAGGCAGCACAGGCAGCACAGCAAGCACAGGCAGCACAGGCAGCAAGCACAGGTAGCACAGCAAGCACAGGCAGCAAGCACAGGCAGCAAGCACAGGCAGCTGAGGCAGCACAGCAAGCACAGGCAGCAAGCACAGGCAGCACAGGCAGCACAACAAGCACAGGCAGCACAGGCAGCAAGCACAGGCAGCACAGCAAGCACAGGCAGCAAGCACAGGCAGCACAGCAAGCACAGGCAGCAAGCACAGGCAGCAAGCACATGCAGCACATCAAGCACAGACAGCACAGCACAGGCAGCACAGCAAGCACAGGCAGCAAGCACAGGCAGCACAGCAAGCACAGGCAGCAAGCACACTCAGCACAGCAGGCACAGGCAGCACAGCAAGCACAGGCAGCACAGCAAGCACAAAGAGCAAGCACAGGCAGCACAGCAAGCACAGGCAGCAAGCACAGGCAGCAAGCACAGGCAGCACAGCAAGCACAGGCAGCAAGCACAGGCAGCACAGCAAGCACAGGCAGCAAGCACATGCAGCACATCAAGCACAGACAGCACAGCACAGGCAGCACAGCAAGCACAGGCAGCAAGCACAGGCAGCACAGCAAGCACAGGCAGCACAGCAAGCACAGGCAGCAAGCACAGGCAGCAAGCACATTTAGCACATCAAGCACAGACAGCACAGCACAGGCAGCACAGCAAGCACAGGCAGCAAGCACAGGCACCACAGCAAGCACAGGCAGCAAGCACACTCAGCACAGCAGGCACAGGCAGCACAGCAAGCACAGGCAGCACAGCAAGCACAAAGAGCAAGCACAGGCAGCACAGCAAGCACAGGCAGCAAGCACAGGCAGCACAGCAAGCACAGGCAGCAAGCACAGGCAGCACAGCAAGCACAGGCAGCAAGCACAGGCAGCACAGCAGCACAGCAAGCACAGGCAGCACAGGCAGCAAGCACAGGCAGCACAGCAAGCACAGGCTGCAAGCACAGGCAACACAGTAAGCACAGGCAGCACAGCAAGCACAGGCAGCAAGCACAGGCAGGACAGCATGCACAGGCAGCACAGCAAGCACAGGCAGCAAGCACAGGCAGCACAGGCAGCACAACAAGCACAGGCGGCACAGCAAGCACAGGCAGCAAGCACAGGCAGCACAGCAAGTACAGGCAGCACAGGCAGCAAGCACAGGCAGCACAGCAAGCACAGGCAGCAAGCACAGGCAGCACAGCAAGCACAGGCAGCAAGCACAGGCAGCAAGCACATGCAGCACATCAAGCACAGACAGCACAGCACAGGCAGCACAGCAAGCACAGGCAGCAAGCACAGGCAGCACAGCAAGCACAGGCAGCAAGCACACTCAGCACAGCAGGCACAGGCAGCACAGCAAGCACAGGCAGCACAGCAAGCACAAAGAGCAAGCACAGGCAGCACAGCAAGCACAGGCAGCAAGCACAGGCAGCACAGCAAGCACAGGCAGCAAGCACAGGCAGCACAGCAAGCACAGACAGCAAGCACAGGCAGGACAGCATCACAGGCAGCACAGCAAGCACAGGCAGCAAGCACAGGCAGCAAGCACAGGCAGCACAGTAAGTACAGGCAGCACAGCAAGCATAGGCAGCAAGCACAGACAGCACAGCAAGCACAGGCAGCTTGCACAGGCAGCATAGCAAGCACAGGCAGCAAGCACAGGCAGCACAGCAAGCACAGGCAGCAAGCACAGGCAGCACAGCAAGCACAGGCAGCAAGCACAGGCAGCACAGGCAGCACAACAAGCACAGGCAGCACAGGCAGCAAGCACAGGCAGCACAGCAAGCACAGGCAGCAAGCACAGGCAGCACAGCAAGCACAGGCAGCAAGCACAGGCAGCAAGCACATGCAGCACATCAAGCACAGACAGCACAGCACAGGCAGCACAGCAAGCACAGGCAGCAAGCACAGGCAGCACAGCAAGCACAGGCAGCAAGCACACTCAGCACAGCAGGCACAGGCAGCACAGCAAGCACAGGCAGCACAGCAAGCACAAAGAGCAAGCACAGGCAGCACAGCAAGCACAGGCAGCAAGCACAGGCAGCACAGCAAGCACAGGCAGCAAGCACAGGCAGCACAGCAAGCACAGGCAGCAAGCACAGGCAGCACAGCAGCACAGCAAGCACAGGCAGCACAGGCAGCAAGCACAGGCAGCACAGCAAGCACAGGCAGCAAGCACAGCAAGCACAGGCAGCAAGCACAGGCAGCACAGGCAGCACAACAAGCACAGGCAGCACAGGCAGCAAGCACAGGCAGCACAGCAAGCACAGGCAGCAAGCACATGCAGCAAGCACATGCAGCACATCAAGCACAGACAGCACAGCACAGGCAGCACAGCAAGCACAGGCAGCAAGCACAGGCAGCACAGCAAGCACAGGCAGCACAGCAAGCACAGGCAGCAAGCACAGGCAGCAAGCACATGCAGCACATCAAGCACAGACAGCACAGCACAGGCAGCACAGCAAGCACAGGCAGCAAGCACAGGCAGCACAGCAAGCACAGGCAGCAAGCACACTCAGCACAGCAGGCACAGGCAGCACAGCAAGCACAGGCAGCACAGCAAGCACAAAGAGCAAGCACAGGCAGCACAGCAAGCACAGGCAGCAAGCACAGGCAGCACAGCAAGCACAGGCAGCAAGCACAGGCAGCACAGCAAGCACAGGCAGCAAGCACAGGCAGCACAGCAGCACAGCAAGCACAGGCAGCACAGGCAGCAAGCACAGGCAGCACAGCAAGCACAGGCTGCAAGCACAGGCAACACAGTAAGCACAGGCAGCACAGCAAGCACAGGCAGCAAGCACAGGCAGGACAGCATGCACAGGCAGCACAGCAAGCACAGGCAGCAAGCACAGGCAGCACAGGCAGCACAACAAGCACAGGCGGCACAGCAAGCACAGGCAGCAAGCACAGGCAGCACAGCAAGTACAGCAAGCACAGGCAGCAAGCACAGGCAGGACAGCATCACAGGCAGCACAGCAAGCACAGGCAGCAAGCACAGGCAGCAAGCACAGGCAGCACAGTAAGTACAGGCAGCACAGCAAGCATAGGCAGCAAGCACAGACAGCACAGCAAGCACAGGCAGCTTGCACAGGCAGCATAGCAAGCACAGGCAGCAAGCACAGGCAGCACAGCAAGCACAGGCAGCAAGCACAGGCAGCACAGGCAGCACAGCAAGCACAGCAAGCACAGGCAGCAAGCACAGGCAGCAAGCACAGGCAGCAAGCACAGGCAGCAAGCACAGGCAGCAAGCACAGGCATCACAGCAAGCAGAGGCAGCTAGCACAGGCATGTTAGAAATCCGCAAAATAGCTCGACGAGATGTGTTCGTTTTCAGCGATTCTGGGGGAAGTGCAGAGGGGTCAAGCTCCGTCCTCTTTCCAACAGTCAAAGCCTGCTCCGATCTTCGGCGACATTCACTCTCGCATTTGTTTACAATGCTTACTCTTCCTGAGACGCAGGTCAATGCACCGGCCGCCGAGGTAAACATATGATCCGCGACTCTCGGCGCCTCCAAAAACAGGTGACACAGCAACGCACTGTCGTGTCCACTGTCGAATTACCGCGTGTTATGGGCGAAATCAAATGCATCGCTAACAGGCAGCACAGCAGGTACAGACAGCACAGCAAGCACAGGCAGCAAGCACAGGCAGCACAGCAAGCAGAGGCAACAAGCACAGGCAGCACAGCAAGCACAGGCAGTAAGCACAGGCAGCACAGCAAGCACAAACAGCAAGCTCAGGCAGCAAGCACAGGCAGCACAGCAAGCACAGGCAGCAAGCACAGGCAGCAAGCACAGGCAGCAAGCACAGGCAGCACAGCAAGCACAGGCAGCAAGCACAGGCAGCAAGCACAGGCAGCACAGCAAGTACAGCAAGCACAGGCAGCAAGCACAGGCAGCACAGCAAGCACAGGCTGCAAGCACAGGCAGCAAGCACAGCAAGCACAGCAGCAAGCACAGGCAGCACAGGCAGCACAGCAAGCACAGGCAGCACAGCACAGGCAGCACAGCAAGCACAGGCAGCAAGCACAGGCAGCACAGCAAGCACAGGCAGCAAGCACAGGCAGCACAGGCAACACAACAAGCACAGGCAGCACAGGCAGCAAGCACAGGCAGCACAGCAAGCACAGGCAGCACAGCAAGCACAGGCAGCAAGCACAGGCAGCACAGCAAGCACAGGCAGCAAGCACAGGCAGCAAGCACATGCAGCACATCAAGCACAGACAGCACAGCACAGGCAGCACAGCAAGCACAGGCAGCAAGCACAGGCAGCACAGCAAGCACAGGCAGCAAGCACACTCAGCACAGCAGGCACAGGCAGCACAGCAAGCACAGGCAGCACAGCAAGCACAAAGAGCAAGCACAGGCAGCACAGCAAGCACAGGCAGCAAGCACAGGCAGCAGAGCAAGCACAGGCAGCAAGCACAGGCAGCACAGCAAGCACAGGCAGCAAGCACAGGCAGCAAGCACAGGCAGCTGAGGCAGCACAGCGAGCACAGGCAGCAAGCACAGGCAGCACAGCAAGCAGAGGCAGCACAGCGAGCACAGGCAGCAAGCACAGGCAGCACAGCAAGCACAGGCAGCAAGCACAGGCAGCACAGCAAGCACAGGCAGCAAGCACAGCAAGCACAGCAGCAAGCACAGGCAGCACAGGCAGCACAGCAAGCACAGGCAGCACAGCACAGGCAGCACAGCAAGCACAGGCAGCAAGCACAGGCAGCACAGCAAGCACAGACAGCAAGCACAGGCAGCACAGGCAGCACAACAAGCACAGGCAGCACAGGCAGCAAGCACAGGCAGCACAGCAAGCACAGGCAGCAAGCACAGGCAGCACAGCAAGCACAGGCAGCACAGGCAGCAAGCACAGGCAGCACAGCAAGCACAGGCAGCACAGCAAGCACAGGCAGCAAGCACAGGCAGCACAGCAAGCACAGGCAGCAAGCACAGGCAGCAAGCACATGCAGCACATCAAGCACAGACAGCACAGCACAGGCAGCACAGCAAGCACAGGCAGCAAGCACAGGCAGCACAGCAAGCACAGGCAGCAAGCACACTCAGCACAGCAGGCACAGGCAGCACAGCAAGCACAGGCAGCACAGCAAGCACAAAGAGCAAGCACAGGCAGCACAGCAAGCACAGGCAGCAAGCACAGGCAGCAGAGCAAGCACAGGCAGCAAGCACAGGCAGCACAGCAAGCACAGGCAGCAAGCACAGCACAGCAAGCACAGGCAGCAAGCACAGGCAGCACAGCAAGCACAGGCAGCTAGCACAGGCAGCACAGCAAGCACAGGCAGCAAGCACAGGCAGCACAGCAAGCACAGGCAGCACAGGCAGCACAGGCAGCACAGCAAGCACAGGCAGCAAGCACAGGCAGCACAGCATGCACAGGCAGCACAGGCAGCAAGCACAGGCAGCACAGCATGCACAGGCAGCAAGCACAGGCAGCACAGCAAGCAGAGGCAACAAGCACAGGCAGCACAGCAAGCACAGGCAGCAAGCACAAACAGCAAGCTCAGGCAGCACAGCAAGCACAGGCAGCAAGCACAGGCAGCACAGCAAGCACAGGCAGCAAGCACAGGCAGCACAGCAAACACAGGCAGCACAGCAAGCACAGGCAGCAAGCACAGGCAGCACAGCATGCACAGGCAGCACAGCAAGCACAGGCAGCACAGCATGCACAGGCAGCACAGCAAGCACAGGCAGCACAGCAAGCACAGGCAGCAAGCACAGGCAGCACAGCAAGCACAGGCAGCACAGCAAGTACAGCAAGCACAGGCTGCAAGCACAGGCAGCACAGCAAGCACAGACAGCAAGCACAGGCAGCACAGCAAGCACAGGCAGCAAGCACAGGCAGCAAGCACAGGCAGCACAGCAAGCACAGGCAGCAAGCACAGGCAGCACAGCAAGCACAGGCAGCAAGCACAGGCAGCACAGCAAGCACAGGCAGCAAGCACAGGCAGCACAGCAAGCACAGGCAGCACAGCAAGTACAGCAAGCACAGGCTGCAAGCACAGGCAGCACAGCAAGCACAGACAGCAAGCACAGGCAACACAGTAAGCACAGGCAGCACAGCAAGCACAGGCAGCAAGCACAGGCAGCACAGCAAGCACAGGCAGCAAGCACAGGCAGCACAGCATGCACAGGCAGCAAGCACAGGCAGCACAGGCAGCACAGCAAGCACAGGCAGCAAGCACAGGCAGCACAGCAAGCACAGGCAGCACAGGCAGCACAGGCAGCAAGCACATGCAGCAAACAGAGGCAGCTAGTACAGGCATGTTAGAAACCCGCAAAATTGCTCGACGAGATGTGTTCGTTTTAGCGATTCTGAGGGAAGTGCAGAGGGGTCAAGCTCAGGCAGCACAGCAAGCACAGGCAGCACAGCAAGCACAGGCAGCAAGCACAGGCAGCACAGCAAGCACAGGCAGCAAGCACAGGCAGCACAGCAAGCACAGGCAGCAAGCACAGGCAGCACAGCAAGTACAGCAAGCACAGGCAGCAAGCACAGGCAGCACAGCAAGCACAGGCAGCAAGCACAGGCAGCAAGCACAGGCAACACAGCAAGCACAGGCAGCAAGCACAGGCAGCACAGCAAGCACAGGCAGCAAGCACAGGCATGTTAGAAACCCGCAAAATAGCTCTACGAGATGTGTTCGTTTTAGCGATTCTGGGGGAAGTGCAGAGGGGTCAAGCTCCGTCCTCTTTCCAACAGGCAAAGCCTGCTCCGATCTTCGGCGAGATTCACTCTCGCATTTGTTTACAATGCTTACTCTCACTGAGACGCAGGTCAATGCACCGGCCGCCGAGGTAAACATATGATCCGCGACTCTCGGCGCCTCCAAAAACAGGTGACACAGCAACGCACTGTCGTGTGCCACTGTCGAATTACCGCGTGTTATGGGCGAAATCAAATGCATCGCTAACACGGCCAAACTGACCTGCTTCGCGTTCTCGAGAAGCATCATTACCCTTTGAGCAAAACTCTTATTCTCTCATGCATAACAGCTTTCAATACAACAGTATTTTCCAATGTAATACAGCTAGCAGCCACCACATAGTGTTACATCGCAACAATCACTCATTGTAAACTTGCCAACAGACACAAAGCGTCACTTCGGCCCCGTGGTCTCAAACACAAGGCTAAACCACGTCACACAACAATATGCGACAGTGCCTTCTAGCACCTTACCCAAAAACCCAGACAACACTCACAAGTGTGTCGGCAGATGGACCGTGCACGCGCACTTCCATCACACAGCGTCTTCCAGAGATCGTAACTTCTACAGCCACGCGCAGCAACCTGCATCGTGCTGTCGTTACTCTCAAACGCAACCAACTTCCATCTTCCAACATACGTTTTCAATCATGCAGCCTCATTCATGGATAGTAAAGTTTTTATATGTGAGAACAAAGAAAAAGGCAATGACAAAAACGTACTTTTTATAGTCATTTTATTTTTTTTTTTTTTTATTTATTTATTTTCTATTTTCCATGCAAGAGGAACAAAACAACTCAGCTACAAAAGATCTCACATAGTATTAATAAAATATAAGCAAACATAACAAACATAGACAAACATAAACCAACATAAGCAAACATAAACATACAACGCTAACATGGCTCATCCGTGTTCTCTCGCTCACTATCAGTGGCATCGTTATCAGCCATCCATTCGCCCTTCCAAGGACGCAATCGGTCCTTAGGCACAATTTGTGGCCTACCACTTTTGCCCAATATCTCATAACGATTATTTGCCAGGGTTTTCAAAATTACAAATGGACCCTCAAACTTACGGTCTGTTTTCGCCCTTCTTGTATCGGCGGGTTTTACAAAAACAGAGTCTCCGTCTATATACAATATTTGTTCTGCGCGTTTTATCGAAACGTTGCTTCTGCTTTTCAGCATTTTTACAAAGCCGTTCAAACGCTATCGCCCTATCTTGATTTAGATTGATATGTTCACCGCCGTATAGTTAGCAGACAACTATCACCGATTTCGCTTATTTTGGTCTCAATCGTTTACGAATAGTTTACGCAAGTTTACGCAATCGATTTCAGAGTTTACGAAATCGTAGTTTGCCCGTAATTAACAATTTTTAGGTGGGTGTATAGTTAGCAGGCGACTATCACCGATTTCGCTTATTTTGGTCTCAATCGTTTATGAATAGTTTACGCAAGTTTGCGCAATCGATTTCAGAGTTTACGAAATCGTAGTTTGCCCGTAATTAACAATTTTAATATCTAGTAATTATCGTCTGCTACCGCGCAGCGCCACAGTGGCCGGGGAGCGAAGCTGTCCAGATGTAGAACGTGGCGAAATAATTTCGACGTATGTCGTGTGTAATGGTCTCAATCGTTTACGAATAGTTTTCGCAAGATGCTGTATCGATTTGAGAGTTTACGAAATCGTAGTTTGGCCGTAATTAACTATTTCGAGATTCGGGTAATGTAGGTCTTGCAAGCGCCTCCAGTGGCCGAAAGCAGAAGCTGACCAGATGCAGAACCGGGCGAAATAATTTTGACGTATCTCGTGTGTAACGGTCTCAATCGTTTACGAATAGTTTTCGCAAGCTGCTGTATCGATTTCGGAGTTTACGAAATCGTATTTTGCTCGTTATTAACAATTTCAGGATCGGCTAACGTGCAGCTCGCAAGCGCCGCCGTTGGCCGAGGCGAGAATCGCTCTTCGGACATAGAGTAACGAAATAATTTTGACGTATCTCATCTCTAACGGTCTCAATCATTTACGAATGGTTTTCGCAAGCCACTGTATCGATTTCGGAGTTTACGACATCGTAGTTTGCCTGTAATTAACAATTTCATAATCGGCTATCGTGTAGCGTTGATTTGCTCGCAAGCGCCGCCGTTGGCGCAAGGAGATGCAGAAAGTGGCGAAATAACTTTGACGTATCTCGTGTATAACGGTCCCAATCGTTTACGAATAGTTTTCGCAAGCTACTGTATCGATTTCGGAGTTTACGAAATCGTAATTTGCCCGTAATTAATAATTTCAGAATCGGCTATCGTTCAGCGTTGATTGGCTCGCAAGCGCCGCCGTTGGCCGAGGCGAGAATCGCTCTTCGGACATAGAGTAACGAAATAATTTTGACATATCTCATCTCTAACGGTCTCAATCGTATACGAATAGTTTTCGCAAGCAGCTGTATCGATTTCGCAGTTTACGAAATCGTAGTTTGGCCGTAATTAACAATTTCGGTTTCGGCTATCGTGCAGCTCGCAATCGCCGCCATTGGCCAAAGGGAGAAGCTGCATGATAGCCGATTCTGAGGCCCGTATTCAAATACTGCGCTTCGACCTTGGCTTGAGTCGGGATTACGTAAACCTGGCTCAGATGCGTAATCCGGGTTCAGATTTTTCGTGTATTCACAAACGCGGTTTAGACGTCGCGTGGAAGGGAGATCCTGGCAGTCATTGGATAATGGGCGTGGCCAAGGCGTGCCATGCGGCCAGTGCCAGCATATCGAGCTCTAAACACCATGCGTGTTGCAGTGTACGTGCTCGCCTGTGTGCGATGCTAAGGCCCTGATTGGGCCTAAGCTGCGCGCATCGCACACCGACACGCACATACCTGCGACACGAATGGTGTTCAGAGTCGATATGCTGACACTGCATGCGGCTTGCTTCGCTTGCGGGAAACTTCGGAATTATCCGATTTAGGACCACGAATGAGAGAAGAGTGTTGTATTATCGTCAGACATGAGCCACAGGAACTTACTTATATAATATTCCGCATGCTGCGTAACAGTCTTGTATCAACACCATCGGTCAAATCACCCATGGGCCGCACGGAGCGCTGAGGTGTAATGCCACCAAAAAGGCGGAACATTCGAGATAGTTTTCACGGCCACGCAAATCCAATTTTAACAAGATGTGCGTTGAAATCGATGCCTTGCCGATTGATTAATTATACCAATTATGGCGAACAAACCGTCTCGGAACTGCAAGTTTCAAATTCTCCTCCTCAATATTTACTTCTTGCTGGTTGTCCATGGCTGAACATTACCTGAACACTACTGAACAGTCGTGTGGACGCTTTTGGTTGTTTTTACAGATTTTGCATTACAACTAATGAAAAGCAGCATTTATTAACTCGCTCATGTACCGTTCTTCTTGTCTGAATCTCGGCTACCCAGACAGCAAGGAATATTGTTGGAAGGTTGTATAAATATTACTTTAAAATGCGAAACCTTGCAGGTGACTTCGCCGGATTATTGCAAGAATTTTGCAGCGATATTACTATGTACGCCTCTTCGTAATTTGTGGGAATATTGCATGAATATGACACGGAATATTGCCTCAAAGTTCCAAGAATATTTATTCAATATTACACTCTCCATATGATTCTGTTTAACATTGTAAATAATTCAAGCCAATTTATGTTATAGAATATATTATTTTGATTAATCCTCAATTATCAAGTTCTACTATAAATGTAATAATAAATGTTAAATAACCTTAACTTATAAGTCTGTATTGTAATTACTATTATATTTTTGAGACTGCGACGTAACTATTGATCGAAAGGTCATTTTTGTAGTATGTTTTACACGAAAGATGTTATTAAAAAATAATTACCGATTTTTGTAAAAATGCAGAAGTTTTAAGTTTTCTTTCATAAATTTGCAAATCCTCTACACTTTGTACTACTGGAACACTCTGAATGAGCTCATCATCGCGAACAATCTGCCTATTTCGAAACTGCAGTTCTCTATTCTTCTCCTCAATTTACTTCTTGCTGATTGTCCATGGGTGAACATTACCTTAACCAACCTTAACACTGCTGAACTGCTAAACAGTCGTGTAAACGTTTGGTTATATTTTTACAGATTTGGCGCGAAAAACGGCCGTAATCCCGGCTCAAGAGGCCTTTCCAAGGCGTCTCAGGCCAGGCTTACATTTCTCGACCCCCACTCCGACCGACCTCTACACTTTTATGCGAGAAGCCTGTGTACCCGTGTAACAACACGGTGGGCGGGGCTTAATCGGAGTGGGGGCACGCAAATGTAATCCTGGTTTGAGAATCTGATCCAAGCCAGGTTTCTGAACCCGGATTACGCGTCTGAGCCAGGTTTACGTAATCCCGACTCAAGCCGAGGCCTAAGCGCAGTATTTGAATACGGGCCTATGACTTCTGCCTTTCGCATACGCAGAGGGCGCTCCAACTTGCCTCGTTTTCTGCTCCGTCGGTATTTCTAGACGTGTGACACGAAGGTCCATAAGATGCGGTGTCTATTCTATACCTCGTCTGTGTCAGAACTCAGAACGGTTGAGAATGGTCGAGACAAACTGACGTTGTATAGGATAAAGTTGGATAGAGATTAACCCGGTTCAAAGGAGGCTGGCGACGCAACTTTGTCGCGCCGACCAATTGCTGCCACGTGTTGCGGACATGGACATAGGAATAAGGGGACGGAGCACTGATCTCTATACAATGGATGCGAGATCAGGATCTGGGGAATGAAGCCAATATGAACGGTGGAGTCGCAAGCGGTCTTGCAGGGTACTACGTATAGTGAAGGGCCTATTATTCGGCAAAGTGGCTACCTTATAGGGTGCCGCGCTCTGAAAATTGTTCTGCAACATTTTCTTTTCTTCGGTGCGCCCCCGTTTCCTTAAGAAAAATTGCTATCTGTGGGGTTGAAACGTTTAATGCCGGCCCTTCACTCTGCTAAAGGTAAACATACCGACACCACAAACACTTCTTGGGAGACATCGAGTCATATACTTTAACATAAATATATTCATCCGTAAGTGTCAGAGAAATCTATATTACCGACCAACTTCACCTCACTTCACGCTCATCACTCACGCGAGATCTCGAATCGATAACTTGTCCACCTATCAGAGATCAATACAGATCTAATCGATTATTATCGAGAACTCACGTGACGAGCCGGTGCGCTTCCGGCGCCCGCCTTTTATTCTCACTCACCTCGCAACCATTGTATCACGCGGACGTCACTTCTTGTGCTATAGCAACACTTCTCTTTTCGGACGGTTTCACATCAACTGTTTTCTCTCATTATTATTTCTCGTACGGTGCAACTCACCACGGGTTCACTCAGTGTGTGAATAGCTGTTATTTAGTGTGGTAAATAAATAGTTTATTGTGTTTTTCATAACTTCACCGCCTGCGCTTACTTGCCACTCACCCGTCCACTATCCACTCGCTTTCCATCTACGCGAGCACTTCAATTACAAACATTCTGGTCCTTCGAGCCGGATAGTGGAATCGGTGGCTATCGCGAAATAGTGAGTGAGAGTTAGTGCAGTGCAAAGACGGTTACGGTTACACTTCAAATCGCCGAGCAAAGATGGCCGACAAGGGAGACGAAGAGTCATGGGCAGCGAGCCACGAGGTGGTTGAGGTCGAAGAGCCCCCTCCCACCACACCGGCCATCACAACACCGGCCATCACACCACCTGCCATAACAACACCGGCAGTCTCACTCGCTCCGCCGAAAGATGGCACAACGGCGCACTCCTCGCGAAAAACCGGCACTTCAAAACCACCCGTCACACGGAGCACATCACCGGCAGCACTCCCAACCGAACTCACAATCATGGCCTGCACTCAAATGAGCCGATTGAATGAGATCGAAACCATTATGGAAATAGATCCCAATAATCTCGTCATCTACGATCTGGACGAAGTCGAATTCATGACGCAACACCTGGAACGGACACACCTCAAATTCGCGGAGCAACACACCCATTTCGAACTCAACTGGCCGGCCCGACACCTTTGTCATCCCTATTTTAACGAGGACTCACACGGCAGGGAGGCCAAAGCATACAGGACGGCGCGGCTCCACCTCATAAAACTAAAAAGGGCACTCACGGTGGCATCTCACACGGAGACACGAGCAACCACGGATACACGGACAACCACGGACACACTTCACACACGACTCCCGGACATCACCCTGCCCACATTCAAGGGCGATTACAAGGAATGGCCCTCATTTTCCGATCTGTTCACTCAACTTGTCACCAACAACCCCAAGTTGAGTGACATTGCACGTCTCCATTACCTCCGTGGCTGCTTGGTCGGAGAACCAGCCTCGGTCGTAGCCAATCTACCGGTCAGCGCAACATCATTTCAACCAGCGTGGGAGTTGCTGGAGAGAAGATACCGCAACAGGAGGTTGCTGATCGACTCCCAACTCACCCACCTCATGCGACGGAGCACCAGTCAAGGAACGGCGAAAGGACTCACGGAACTGATCTCACGAACGGCGGAAGCACGGACGGCTCTGCAGTCACTCGAAGTGGCAGATCTCGGTGACTGCATCCTCATTCACCACCTCACCAGGCAGCTCGATCGGGCGACGTATGAACAGTGGGAAACGTCACTGGGGAACTCGACGGAATATCCCACATTCACGAAACTGGAGGACTTCATACGCGCTCGAGCGCGCGCACTCGAAAGGGTCGAAGGCTCCACATCACAGCAGCAGCAACAACCACGGCGCACCTCACACACCGCGAGCACGTCAACGCCTGCACGTCAACCACGGCAAGAGCCCACTTCATCAAAATACGTGTGTGATTGCTGCAATGAAGAGCACTTCATGGTGAGATGTGAAAAGTTCCGCAATCTCGGAGTCACTCAACGCCGGGCAATAGTCGTTGCGAAGCGGCTTTGTTTTAATTGTTTGGGACGGCACAGTGTGGCTGCCTGTCGCAACGCCATGAGCTGCGCAAATTGCTCTGGCAGGCACCATACTATGCTGCACGATAATGCCTACCACGGGACTACCTCATCCGCCTCCTCAACACGGCCAAACACATCAGCACGTCAATAGGATGTCGGTGCAGTCGTCAAGCAACTCACCTCACCTCAAGAAACGGAGCACGTCACCAGGGAGATCAAGAATCAGCACGTCACAATGAAGAATTCAGTGCACGTCACAGGAACCGACTCATCGCTGCTCGCCACAGCAATAGCCACGGTGCACTCCACGGTATGCAATCAAATCACTCGTCTGTTAATAGATCCTGGATCAGAGCTCTCTTTTGTCACGGAGAAACTCATCAAGGACCTCAACGTACCACGTCAACACTCGTCAATCTCCATCCTTGGCATTGGTGGAACAAAATCAGCAGAAACAAGAGGCGTGGTGTCACTCAAGCTGCAGTCAATTTACAACAAGGAAACTGTTACGGTGAGAGCACACATCTTAAAGAATGTGACATCAATACTACCATCATTCCAGCCCCGCAGGGGGGTCCCGCCCTTGGTTGGTGGGGACCTTTGGGGCTTGGCGTACCCACGGACCCTACATACGCCGGTACTGGACCCTTAATCGGCTGCTGGGCTGTGGGTCCACTCGACCGGAGGATAATCGGTAGACGGGGTGGGGGGCCCACCGGTGGCAGTGGTAGGGTAGCGTGTGGGAACGTCCCACCCGCGTTGCCCTTAGCTGCCACCGGTCCCCCACATTTGGGACGGCACCCTGGGTACTAACTGAGCATATTATCTAAGGCACCGGGGTTGCAATCGTCGTGGCAGTGGTGAAGCCATAGCTGGCTAGGGCTTGACATCCCGGTGTGGGAGCTGCACTCAATCAGCTCGCCTTACCATGGTTGGCAGAACTATGGGAGAGGTTTAGAAAGGCCTCGCCTCCACCAGTAAGATGAGGGGCCAGCAACCCATATGGACTGGTAGCAATTTATTGCGCGTTGATCGAGCGACATCTCGATCATTTGATGGGTGAGTGCGGAGTATGACCAATGAGTCGAGGTATCCGTCGGCCTGCGGGCCCACCCGAATGAGCACAACAGATGCCATCATTCCAGCCTCGGAGTCACTCATGGCCTCACCTCAAGAACCTGCAGCTGGCAGATCCAGACTTCACCACACCACGCAAAATTGATATAGTTTTGGGAGCAAATTTCTATGGTCACATCATTTTGCCTGACGTCATCAAGGGCGATCCATCAATGCCAATAGCACAGCACTCAATATTTGGATGGCTTATTACAGGCCCAGTGTCATCAGCTCCTGCAGTGTCATCTCATGCTTACCATGTGTCAGTGCAACGTCAAAATTGTGAACTTCAAGAGCTCTTAACCAAATTTTGGACTCAAGAGGAGGTTAGGATGGACAACATCAACAAACTGACACCTGAGGAGCAAAAGTGCGAGGATCACTTCAATTCAACTCACTCTCGTGACACATCTGGACGGTATACTGTGCGTATACCATTAAAATCTCCAACATCACTCCTAGGAACTTCATATTCAACGGCACATCAGTGCCTTCAACGCACTTTAAGGAAATTCTCAAGAGATGACACATACAAACAAATGTACACTTCATTCATGAGGGAATATGAAACACTTGGACACATGCAACCAGTGGCAGGCAACTCACCACGGATAACTCAACAAGGTAAGCCTGATGTTGGCAGTGTTACTAGTGAGATGACCTTGGCACATGAAGCTTCGGCTTCAGAAGGGTTGAGGGTCTCACACGGTGGCACGTCGACTCAGGCTTCACTTCAACCATATTATTTGCCTCACCACGGAGTCCTACGGCCTGACAGCACCACAACAAAACTACGGGTTGTGTTCAATGGCTCAAGTTCCACATCATCTGGGAAATCTCTAAATGACCTCATGTACACAGGTGCAAATCTACTGCTGGACGTCACGGATGTGCTCACTTGGATCAGACATCACCGTCACATATTCGCAACTGACATCACCAAGATGTACAGGCAGATACGGGTACACAAGGATGATTGGGATCTGCAGCGAATATTGTGGATTGACGAGAACTTCAATGAAACTTCATACCACCTCACCACGGTTACATACGGAACAAAGGCAGCTCCATTTTTGGCGATAAGAACACTCTTGCAGTTGGCTGAAGACGAGGGCCAACACTATCCACTTGCCTTACCATCAATCACGAAGGGAAGATACGTTGACGACATATTCGGGGGTGCGGATTCAGTGCGTCAACTCAAACGGGTTGCTAAACAATTAACGGGATTGTGCAACGCGGGCGGATTTCCTTTGGCGAAGTGGCACTCAACAAGTCACGATCTCCTCAAGGCAACTTCCTCAAATGAAGCATCGACATCAATATCTCTCGACGACTGCGCGACCAAAATACTCGGATTACGGTGGCACCCTCAAACTGACAACTTCACCTTCTTTCCACAACTTCAAGACCATGCGGGAGCACTTACAAAGAGACACGTCCTATCTGAAGTGGCACAGATATTTGATCCACTCGGCTTCATTTCACCAGTTGTAATCAGAGCAAAGATGCTTCTCCAAGAACTCTGGTTGTACAAACTCAACTGGGATGACCCATTACCGGTCAGAATTTCAACACGATGGTTGGCTATCAGAGAAGACTTCAAATGCTTGGCCAAGCTCTCAATACCACGGTGGTTCCACACTTACACGAACTCTACGGTTGAAATTCACGGTTTCTCTGATGCATCTCAACTCGCAATGTCAGCGGTAGTGTACATTGTGACAACTTCACCGTCCACAGGCGCCAAGGCTTCACTCGTCACATCAAAAACTAAAGTAGCTCCAATCAAGACACTCACTATCCCGAGATTAGAACTCTCTGCAGCGCTGCTACTTTCAAAACTCGTGAAGCACGTCACAGCCACTCTACAATACAAGATTACGGATACTCATATGTGGACGGATTCACAAGTCACCCTCACATGGATCAAGACTCACCCCTCACGGTGGAAGGATTTCGTATGGAATAGAGTGACACAAATTCAAGAACTCACTCCAACTGGTCATTGGAGACATGTACCGGGAACATCAAACCCAGCTGATTGCGCTTCGCGGGGCGTAACCACAAAGGAACTCGAAAGGCATGCCCTATGGTGGACGGGACCACCATGGATAACACAATCACCAGCCTCATGGCCACCTCAACCGACGGAATTGGACGACTCATGTGCACTAGAAGCTCGTCCAGGCATTTCACTTACGGCAGCCGCGCCCAAAATCGACTACCATTGGGACCTCATTTACAAATACTCTTCACTTCACAAACTACTTCGACTCACAGCTATTTGTTTCAGAGCACTTTCAAAATTCAAGGGAACTTCAGACTCATCACCAATCACGTCACTTCAATCTGCTGATATGGAAAGAACTCGGATTTTTTGGATTAAGTCAACTCAAGCGGCATTTTTTTCACATGAGCTGAGGACGCTTAGCTCACATGGAACATTGCCGAAGAATCACCCATTCAACCGCCTTACTGCGTTCCTGGATCACCAAGGAGTCGTACGAGTCGGCGGCCGGCTCAACCTGTCAGCACTCAGCCACGACGAAAAACACCCAGTCATACTACCTCGCCATTCACGACTATCGTCGCTGGTTATAGACGACGCACATCAACGCACTCTCCATGGCGGCACTCAGCTCACTCTGGCAACTGTACGACAATCTTTTTGGATTATTGGAGGCAGGGCGCCAGTAAAGTCCCACATCCTTCGGTGCATGCCCTGTGCACGACAGAGAGGGATACGAGCCCAACAACTTATGGGCCAGCTGCCAGAGTCACGAGTCTCACCATCTCGGGCTTTCCACCACACGGGTGTGGACTACGCCGGGCCATACTCCATGAAGACGTGGAAGGGTCGCGGCGCGAAAACTTCAAAGGGGTGGATCTGCATTTTTGTTTGTTTTAGCACTTCAGCAGTCCACCTTGAGACGGTAAGCGACTATTCCACGGAAGGATTCATTGCCGCTTACCGCCGGTTCACCTCACGACGGGGCATCCCACACACGGTCTACTCTGATTGCGGCACCAATTTCATCGGTGCAGACATCAGCCTCCAGAAACTATTCATCCAGAGCACTCGAGAACATCAGGCTATCACTTCAATTCTGTCAAGGGACAGAACTCAATGGAACTTCAACCCACCTGCAGCGCCACACATGGGTGGCAAATGGGAAGCGGTGGTGAAGTCCATGAAGTTTCACCTCCGTCGCACTGTGGGCGACACCTTGCTCACATTTGAAGAGCTCACCACGGTGCTCACTCAAATAGAGGCGGTCTTAAATTCAAGACCACTGGAGGCACTCAGCGACGACCCCGACGACATCTCAGCACTCACCCCTGGCCACTTTCTCTCAGGCGGTGCGCTTACAACCCTGCCTGAACCGTCACTCGACGATGTGAAAATCGGTCGGCTCTCTCGATGGCAACTACTTCAACAAAAACTTCAACAATTCTGGAATCAATGGTCGGCTCACTACCTACAACGGCAGCAATCAATCTCCAAGTGGCATCATCCCTCCAATGACATCAAGGTGGGTTCACTCGTGCTCATCACCGATGAGAGACTCCCACCATCCAAATGGCCACTAGCACGGGTCATCACACTCCATCCAGGGAAGGACGGTCTCACCAGGGTAGTGACCATCAAGACGGCAACAACCACTCTCATGCGGCCGATCGCAAAGCTTGCGCCACTCCCACTTCACCACACGGGGTGATCCAACTTACACCTGGACATCAACTTCAATTACATCAGCGCACTCGCTGATGGCGGGCGGAAATGTCAGAGAAATCTATATTACCGACCAACTTCACCTCACTTCACGCTCATCACTCACGCGAGATCTCGAATCGATAACTTGTCCACCTTACAGAGATCAATACAGATCTAATCGATTATTATCGAGAACTCACGTGACGAGCCTGTGCGCTTCCGGCGCCCGCCTTTTATTCTCACTCACCACGCAACCATTGTATCACGCGGACGTCACTTCTTGTGCTATAGCAACACTTCTCTTTCGGACGGTTTCACATCAACTGTTTTCTCTCATTATTATTTCTCGTACGGTGCAACTCACCACGGGTTCACTCAGTGTGTGAATAGCTGTTATTTAGTGTGGTAAATAAATAGTTTATTGTGTTTTTCATAACTTCACCGCCTGCGCTTACTTGCCACTCACCCGTCCACTATCCACTCGCTTTCCATCTACGCGAGCACTTCAATTACAAACAGTAAGTATGTGTTGTATTAGAAAGCATCCAAAATATTGTTCAAACGTGAAACGAAACGATCCTAATCCAATCAGCGATTGGCGAAGACCGGTGAGATTGGTTAATATTACAAAATTAAAATGCAGAAATGTGTCAAATCTTGGAGAGTTAAAATTTTAAAAATGTTGAAAATTATGTAAGCTTTGCATAATTCTGGCCATGGTTTCTTCAACGCACTGATTTGCTTTCAGACACTGTGCAATGTCAAAAAATTGAATGAATCACATAGGAAAAATTGGTTAAATTTTCAAACATACCATCTCAATACTGCATCCTATATCAATTTACGTGAGTACCACCACAATAGGATACATCCGCTAGATCTACAACTAAAATGTAATAGACATTTACATTAGTTCACTTTTGTATGTTATAGACTCCTGATGAGGAAACTAATTGTTTTGAGACATGTAAGGGTTGAAATATATTTATTCATTCCATTCTCAACCCAGAAGAGGGCAATCCTACATTATACATTATGTATACGATTCTTTTCCTGATTCCGCTGTTCAACTTGGTGTTGGAAACAAATGTAAAATGTTGTTGTTGCTATGGTGGGTTGGTCCCTGTTCAGGGCATTGGATTTTGTATGAAGTTTCAATGTAATAAATGTCTTCATTTTACAGGTTCATTGCCTATATTATATTATCAAGAATGACCTGAGCACTAAATTGTTCTGGCCCCATATTGGTGACTGGAAGTAACATGGACTGCAAAAGTCATGTACATTAAGAGACAATTGATCTGAGGTACGTGTACATTTATATTTTTAGCTATTGACTGTCAATATAAATTTCATCAGTTCTTCACATTATTAAATCAATTTTGTATGAACCCACTTAGCATGATGACATCTTCGGAAAATCGTAAGGACAATCAATACCGACATAACGAATATCCGGGGGAAATACACATATGCTATTCCGACATGTGGCCTGGATATCGTGAGGAAGAGGAATTCAGAGGTGAATACTACTTCGCCATACATACAGGCAAGATCACGTTAGGCAGCTTTTGAATGTCTGTCAGTTTATATGGATAGGATACGTTTTATTGATTTCACGACGCGAATAAATACCATTGTTTGTAAACCAAAATGTACTTCACATATGTCACTGATATTTGATGTATATTTAGGTGAATTATAATAGGATTAATAAATTGATTACAGTGTTATTATGAATTTACTTTAACGTAACCCTTCAAATATAATAAAAATATCGTATTACATATACTATTACTTATATATATATATACACACTATATTATGTTACACTATTACATTAATTTCATATAAATAATTCATTTTAAACCTGCGTTATTGTGTATAATGGCACGTAAATATAATAAAAATTACCGTATTATATATACTATTACTTGTATATATATACACACTATTTTATGTTACACTATTACTTCAATTTCATATAAATAATTTATTTTAAACGTGCGTTATTGTGTATAATGTGCACGTCGCGAGTCCAATGATTTGGAAACCAACGTATATATATTCCTAGTAACTTTTGTAGTTCCGTGCAAGACCGCTTGCGACTCCACCATTCAATTGGCTACATTGAACTATAGAATACCTGGAATGTGCACGGGTGCAGGAACAGCCGTGCCTCGCTGTTAGAGAGAGAAGAAAGATATTTTGGTATTCTTTCTCACTCTTACCACTGGACCTTTGGGACATACAGTCGATTTGCGCCGTTCGACGTAAGTTCCACAGAGATTTGACTAGATATGACCGGTTCGAAAAGAGTTGCTCTCTTCTATTTAGATATTTCAGTAGGTGATGTCAGTATGTCACAGAAATTAATGTATATGATCACAAAATAAAGTAAAAAATATTATCAAACGCATTCAAATTACACATGATTTTTTTGTTTTAGAAGTAGTGAAGGTTAATTGTTAATACATATCGAAATTGCTTTTCTTTGGGAATTGTTCATGGTGGATGTAAAAATATAATACTTGCTCATTTTTTGTTTTTTCCAAATAGACATAGACCATAAATAAAATAAATATTACAATAATTTTGATTGATATTATTAATTTTGTTTGAGAAAGTATCCTATTTAACAGACTTCAAAAATGCACTGAACAATAGAAAATAATGTTCGATTTTTGAAGTCGGTGTTACTTTTTTTTAATTTTTCTGTGCGTTTGAAAGTAGTGTTTCCTCGTTCAGGTTCACCCATTAACATTTATTTAGGAATAAAATAATATATATACTGGTAATTAACAAGTTTCACATGCTATTGCCACGTAAGTAAAATTAATATTTCACCGGTGCAAATATGATAGTCATATACTACGTGCCAATACGGTGATAAGATAGAAAATCAAAAATAAACATTTCAGTGTGGCGGACAAGTGTAGTGGACACGATATTCGGTCCCACATTTGTTCGTTATTATTTATTTTTGATTTTCTATCTTATCACCGTATTGGCACGTAGTATATGACTATCATATTTGCACCGGTGAAATATTAATTTTACTTACATTACAATACGCCGTAATATTTTGCCTGAGTTTTACGCAAAGTTACCATTTTATCCTGTCTGCTTAAAATCCGGGATCATGTTTGTGTGCCAATGTCCTGTGATCTTCTGTTGATTGCAGGTCCTGACTGTAAAGATAAATTCTACCTTGAATATGACACACTTGATACTATTAACATTTTACAAAATATGAATGAAAGATCATAAAACAAAACATAATAACATACATGTAACTTTTCAGCATGCAACACATCATCATTAGAAGAGCAGTTCTGGTGAAGTGTGACATTTGTATCACAGCTGGTATTTGCAGCTTCTATTATCTATAATATAATATAAATTTATAACAGTTTCTCAATTTACACTTATAAACACACATGCCTTATATTACTGGCGCGGTCCAATTTAGTATGTCATACAACCTACCATTTCGTTATCGGTATCCTCAATATTTGTTGAATATTTGCTGGGTCCTGCATGCAAATTTTGTATGATCCCTGTACTCGTTGAAGGTTGAACCTAAATCAATCATGGTGCCTAGTGATTAATGTAATAATACAATTGTACTTACATCGTTAACATATTTGAAACACTTTAACTCTCGGACACCCGACTGAAAAAAGGAGACACGCAATCCCACGTCATTCTGACCCATCCTGCAGGACGGCAACCCGACATTTTATTTGTATAAATTTATGTGAGACGAGAACCGCAAAGGAAATTCAACGCGTTATAAAATACTAACGACCATGTCGCAGAAAATTTTATAAATTTTGCTCGAAAGAAGTTGTGAACAATTTATAAACAAATTATCAACAATCGTAAAATACATTGCAACGTCGCTATAATGCACGGAAGCAAAAATTTTAAATTTGTACAAAATTGTATAAACAATTTATAAACAAATTGTCAACGTTTAAAATATATTGCAACGTCGCGAAAATGTACGTAGGCGAACATTTTTATTTTGCTCAAAAAATGGGTTGACGATCTTCAGGCTTCGGGTCAAATTGACCCATAGTGGGTATCCGAGGCGATAAGTTTCACTAGAATGTTTAAGTAATATGCACGATATAGATATTTACATACCATATTTGTTGAACTACTTGCTATTGAATAATCCACATCGTAGTCAAACAATGTGGGTATTGCTCTCTGCTTTAGGCGGTTCTGTCCAGATGGTGTTACCTGAAATGAATCATATATAAAATGTTTACTGCAAATGGTGGTGTACTTCGTAATTTTTTTTACGAATGTCGGCGGTATTGCCGTTACAAATTCTGCAAATGATGCCGGATCCTTGGGAAAGCTGTAAATAAAGACAATTTGGATATAATTAATTGGGAATAAAAAATGCTTTTCCTCATCAGTGTCAGCATATGGAGCTCTGAACACAATTTGTGTCGCAGTGTACGTGCGCGTCTGTCAGTCTGTGTGCGATGCGCACAGCTTAGGTCCAATCAGGGCCGACACGAATGGTGTTCAGAACTCCATATGCTGACACTATTCCTCATATATGCTACGCAGTTTTACTTTTATTCCTAATTACCTGTGAAAAGTAATATCCCCATTCTTCGTCCACATGCTTTTGCAATTTTTAATACAACACGACATAACCTAGTTTCTGCCGCTTGGATAAAGTGCCTTGATTCAACTGGTTTGCACGTTTGCACTTGTTTGTAATCCACCGATTTACGCGGTTTAATTTCTTGACTGGGCTCTCGTCTGCTACACCGATATTTTTGAAACGGATCGTACAGTTAACAAAGGAGAGGTATCCCTGGAATCATACTCTCTCACTCTCTGTCCCGCTTTTCGGCGACTTTACATATGGATGTTTGTAACGCTAGACCTACCCCCACCCCTTAGGTCTGAGGGTTAGGGTCCGCGCCCGTAGTACTTAAGAAAGGCCCTTTTCACCCAAAAGTCAGTTAGCCAGAAACCTCCGAGTCTGGAGTTACCAAGTGCGTTTAACAAAGTGTAAAATTATCCACGAATAAGCAACAATAAAGACCTGTTTTTCTTAAAACAACCAAACGTAGAGTTATTTATACTCAAGGAAGACCTTTACCACCGACAGTCCCGTAACAAATTGGCGATCCTGCCAGGATTGTCTCTCACGACGTTATTCCGGAAGAAGAAATCGTCCCTGAACGCGTTGCGTTATACGAAGATCAACACGGACACTGAACGATCAACGGGAACAATCCTTGACCACGAACCATTGGAACGTGTTTGAAAATTTAAAAGTGAGGAAATCATCGCTGAGCCATTTCAAGGAGGAGCTTGGAACATCCAGAAAAGGAAATAAAGGTAACCTAACTCCGTGAGACTGAGCTTGCGAGCCCATATCTCTCGTTAACAAAAATAAAAAATTTACATGTACATCCAGACTAGTTTGTAGCAACTTGCGAGGATTGCACGGTATTAATACCACGTGACCATAAATAAAAAAGAAGAGAAAGGGGAAAGAAAGTTCACTTATTACTGAACTCTGGCGTTCATCAAATACCGCACTATACGAGGATATTCCACGGAAAGCCCCAGCAGTTCGGACAGTGACGTGATTGAACGTAACCAGAACCCGCTTAACTCAAACTCGAGGATGTCGAAGGCACAGTCCCCGACAACAACGCCTCAGGAGACGGACCCCATGGCACTTCTGCTCCAAAAATTGGAGCAACTAGAAACGAAATTGGACGCGTCCACTGCAGCTATACGTACACTGGGAGAAGGAAACGTAAAGCGATATAAAGAAAATAAGGATATTTGGAGACACCTGGGAACAGATTTCACCGAAGATGAGGCCAGCGGACCATCGACGAACTCACGAAAGGAGCAACCCACGGGACGCCACGATCACGGGAGTTCCCCAGATAATAGTCCGTCCAGACATACCGGTTCCCAGGGCGATCGCAACAGAGAACTCGCGCCAGCCAGCGAAATAATCCGCACTGTGCGCACTATAAAAGGACACGATGACGCAGCGGTCGAGGATTTCATACAATCCGTGAGGAAAGCTCGAATACAGTGCAAAGAGCCCGACCGCCTGCTCGACTTCATCCTCGACGAGAAAATAATCGGCAATGCCGAACGTGCTATTCGTTTTACCCAAACGAATACATACGAAGAGCTGTACCTGGCCCTTCGGCAAAATCTAAGCGGTACGACGTCCTATGAACTCGCCCGCTCCAAGCTCTTACAAACAAGACAGCTGCACAGTGAAAGCGTACAGTCATACAGTCAACGATTCCGCGAAAAATTAAACGAACTAAAATACGCTATACAAAATGAGACAAATGCGACCGAGCAACGCATAGCCATAAAAACAGAGGAGAGGAACGCGGTAAAATCATACATAATGGGTCTACGCGACGACATAAGTACCCAAGTTCGGAGCCTAAGACCCACTGACCTGAACGAAGCACAAACAGATGCAATGGAAACCGAGGTATGGATCCGGGAAAAGGCAAACCGTATTCGACCCTCGGCACCAACCCCACGTCCTGCAGGTAGCAACCATTTCCAGTACCGACGGACAAATGAACAAAGGCCACCTTCCCAGAATCGACCTGCCTCTGCTAATCCACCAACCTACAGTAGGCCCATCGAAGAATGTGCAAAGTTGACCTGCAATTTTTGCAAGAAACTTGGGCACACTGAGGCTCAGTGCTTCCGCAAAAATTTTCGGGGAGACCCAGGTCTAAGGCGCCCGCCTCAACAAGTGAACCGAATCCAGGACAATTGGGACGACGAGATAAGCGACGAACTGATAGACCAGCTTCAGGAGCAGTACTTGACCGAGTCAGTGCTATCTCCGCCCGACTACAGTCATGCCAATGGACATTGGGACGAACCGGCAGAACAGGACGATACCTCATCGACTCCGGATCCTCAATAAACATTGTGAAAGAAACTCTGATTCCACCAACATCCGACCGAGAACCAACAAAAAAAGAGTTTTTGATGGGCAACGACAAGCACATATCACCATATTCCGTGACCCTCATGCTACATAGAAAGATACACACATTTCATGTAGTACCGTCAGAATTCCCAATACCTGAGGACGGGATTATAGGACAACCCTTGCTACAATCATTCAGGTAATATCTTAACAACAACACGCTGACGCTCGACGGCATTAGTCACCGTCTTTATGACGATGGCTATTATGTCCCCGCACCAACAACACGCGTTCTTAACGTGCAATGCGGACTCAAGAAAGGGCATGTAAGCATTTTTGACCATCCGGAAATACCAGATTCGGTATACACAGTAAATAACCATAGGGTACGCGTACCCATCTACAACAACGCCACAAATGATATTAATATCAAACACCAGGAAATAAACATGCAGCCTATCCGAATTCAGAGAAATAGAGTAAATCAGATTTCACCAATGGAAATTAGTAGCAGAGTACAACTGCTACTGGAAAACACCCGACTCGACCACGCCGAAGATTCAGATCGGAACAACATATGGAAGATTATCTCCAACTACCATGACGTGTTTACACTACCAGGTGACCCGCTACCCTCTTCTAAAGTAGCTGAACATACCATCAAACTTACAGACAATAAGCCGATCAACAACGCCTCGTACAGACCACCAGAGTGCCATAGACAGGAGATATCCAAACAAATAAGGGATATGTTGAACAAACGAATCGTCGCGCATTCGACATCTCCGTACAACTCACCCATATGGGTTGTACCGAAGAAAACCGATGCATCAGGTGAAAAAAAGTGGAGAATAGTGATCGACTTCAGGAAGCTAAACGAGAAAACAGAACAAGACGCTTACCCTTTACCCGTGATCGACGACATACTCGACCACTTAGGAAAGGCAAAGTTCTTTTCGGCCTTTGACCTTAGCTCAGGGTTCCACCAGATTCCTATGGAGGAAGAATCGAAAAAATTCACGGCATTCTCCACTCCTGAAGGACACTTCGAATACAACCGTATGCCCTTCGGATTAAAAAATGCCCCAGCCACATTCCAACGCATGAGGGACATGGCGTTGAAAGGACTAATTGGCAAAATATGTTTCGCCTACCTAGACGATATAGTAGTATTTGGCTCAACGATGCAAGAGCATAACGAGAACCTGATAATACTACTGGATCGACTTCGACAAGCAGGGCTGAAACTTCAGCCTGACAAATGTGAGTACCTCAGACCAGAACTCGAGTATTTAGGCCATATCATAACCAACGACGGAGTAAAGCCAAATCCTGCAAAACTTGATGCAGTGAACGAATTTAAGCAGCCACGAACACCGAAGGAAATAAAATCCTTCCTGGGACTTGCAGGTTATTACCGTAAATTCATCAAGAATTTCTCGACTATTGGAAAGCCTCTTACGGAACTCACAAAAAAAGACGTAGACTTCAAGTGGACGAGTGAATGCCAAGCCAGTTTTGAGGCGTTTAAAGCAAAACTCTGTATGTCCCCGGTTTTGAAGTATCCAGACTACGGGCAGGAATTTACATTGACGACTGACGCATCAAACGTAGGACTCGGAGCAGTGCTATCACAAAACGGGCACCCGTGTTGCTACATATCACGAGTACTAAACGCACCTGAAAGAAATTACAGCACAACTGAAAAGGAACTGCTTGGTATAGTTTGGAGTGTCAAAAGACTCAGACAATACCTACTAGGCAGAAAGTTTAAAATTCAGACAGACCATCGAGCCTTAGTATGGCTATTCAATGTAAAGGACTCGTCATCACGACTACTTCATTGGAGACTAAAACTTGAGGAATGTGACTACACCATCGAATACGTCAAAGGAAAGGAGAATCCAGCCGCAGATGCTCTTTCGAGAGTTTTACCCACACGAGATGTACCTGAAGCTGACGAACCACCGACAAGAATCGACCAGGGAGAAGACGAAGCCAACGATGAAATTGACGCATTACAAACAACCAATTGGTATAATGAATACACTTTATGGAACCAGAGCGTACATCCGGAAGACAAAATAAGAATACTCCAGTCAACCAACAAAGGACATTGGATGAAAGTTTCCAAGGACACCACCGAAGACGAGGACATCGCGTCACTAGGACCGTATAACGAGGCCAAATGGATAGAGGAACTCGGGTTGGCAATCGCCTTTCTCAAAAAGGGCAACATTAAGATGTACCAGTTCCGAATTACCGATCCAACCATCACCACTTGGGAAAGAGAAGTCCTCAAAGATATGTTTAACTTCCTGGGTAACAAACTGCAGAGCGTCATTAAGATTTGCTTCACTTTACAGAACAAACTGACACACGAACAAAAACAACAGTTACTAGCAGAATGCCCTGGAAAAACCGCCACGCAACATTTTGGAGAGAACCGTTCGATTAAAAGACTCAAGGAACAACACGATTGGGTCATTATGGACCAAGACATGGTAGAATACATCAGGAAATGCCAACAATGCCAGAAGGAAAAATTGGTGCGAATCAGGCAAAAGGCGCCTGCGATAATACCTGATACACCTACTGCACCGAATGACAAAATCGCACTTGATATATTCGGCCCACTACCTCTCTCCCAAAAGAGGAATCGATACGTTCTCACCATACAAGACGTTCTGACGAAATATATCTTACTGTGTCCACTAAAAGGAATAACATCCGAAGAAGTATTCACCGCCCTGCTGGAACATTACATTTATACGTTCTCTACACCAAAGAACATTCTAACCGACCAAGGTTCGAATTTCATATCCGACACGATGAAGGAATTCGAACGAGTATTCCAAATCGACCACATTAAAACCACCGCTTACCATCCACAAGGAAATGGAAGTTTAGAACGCGCACATGCAGTAATACGGGATCTAATTAAAACCAGTCTCGAAAGTGCGCAAAGAAACCAGTATTGGGACGAAACTCTACAGTCTATTGCGTTTGCGTATAATACCTCAGTCCACGAAAGCCACGAATTTACACCTTTCGAATTAACCTTCGGTAGAAAGGCAACCATACCATCAGCACTAGCCGGAACATCAAGTGTCTCCTACAATCAACTGGTGGAAAAATGGCGACAGAGGCACGAGTCTGGCATCAACCTTGCCAGACAAAGAATCCAACAAGCAAAGGAACGATCAAGGAAATACCAAGATTCCAAAATTACCAGGAAACATCCACTTTATGAAGTTGGAGACTTAATATTACTCCATAATGAGCGCAGACTCAAAAAACTTGACAGTGAATGGCTTGGACCATACGCCGTGACAGAAGCCCACGACAATAACAATCTCACCATACTCCAAAACAACAAACACATTAGAGTGCACATTGATAGAACTAAACCTTATTACTAATCTGTTATAGATGACGACAATATTAATAGTGTTCCTACTGGCAACGGTAATACAGACGTCACAAGGGGAGCTTCGACTGACACCGTTGAGTAAATTAGCCACAACTGGACCACTGGTTGAAACAACCAGGCGGCTCGAACCACGTCTTCCAGCAGCAAGACGAATCCAACCAAGGGGGTGTAACGCTAGACCTACCCCCACCCCTTAGGTCTGAGGGTTAGGGTCCGCGCCCGTAGTACTTAAGAAAGGCCCTTTTCACCCAAAAGTCAGTTAGCCAGAAACCACCGAGTCTGGAGTTACCAAGTGCGTTTAACAAAGTGTAAAATTATCCACGAATAAGCAACAATAAAAACCTGTTTTTCTTAAAACAACCAAACGTAGAGTTATTTATACTCAAGGAAGACCTTTACCACCGACGGTCCCGTAACAATGTTCTGATTCCAGGTGTATATAGTTCAATGGTTCGGACCACTTGGAGATAGTAGACACGGTTTTCGATCCTCGCGACCCGCCTTTGTAGTTCGCCGAACGAAGAAAAGGACAGCGAACAAAAGAGAGTAAAAAAGCACAGTCGAGGCAACTGAGCCGTTTAAAACTCAGCGTACCAAATGCTATATTAAAGACGATTCTTATCGCTTTTTATTATTAAACTTTCCTGTATGAAAAATTGTATAACGTAATCATGAAATTATTGGGATAAAAATGAGATCAAACATGGTGTAATTGAGATCACATTTACTGATCGTAGTATACTCTCTCACATTGTCAGTGAGCTGAAAACCGTAGTATGACAATGTGACAGAGAAGGACATGGTTTTCGCGCCTCGCGTCCTTCTCTCTCACGTTGTCGTACTACGGATCTCAGCTCACTGGCAATGTAAAAGAGTATGCGAGTAAGAGTAGAGCCGAGTAGTGATAAGGACTAAGCCCTATATTTTAAATGTATTAATGTTATATCTCCACGACCGGGATAGAATATTATAAATAAGTGTGACGCGGAACATGTGAAACTGAGATTTTAGATATGTATTTTAAATTGTGACTGGTCCCATCGTCCAGGATTTATATTATTAGGAAGATAAGCAGACAAGCCCGGTAAATAAATTAGGAAATGTTCGTAGATTTATTTATTTTATTTCTTGTTGTTTTTTATTATTTTTAACTCGTCCTCGTCATCGATTTATGTCTTTTTATTCGATTCTTTTTTATTTATTATTCGTACAAATTTAATAATGTATATATGCAGCGTATATGAAAATAGAACGTCACAGTAATAAATAAGTAAATATGGTCCGATTAATATCATGTTTGATTTCATTTTACGCGGAAAAATCTCATCAATATATTAATCACTATTTTAAATAAAACAAAAAGCAAAATGTGAAAAATTATGTGATTGTATTATAAAAAACCAAACCGCGAACTCTCGACAAAGGAGCCGCGTCGCTTCACGCCTCATAAACATCACACGCTTGACTGACTCCGCTCGAGGTAACATAGGCGTAGGAATGACGCATACATCGGCGCAGACGCAGCCCATTGACAATGTGACTGGAGCTCCAGTAGTGACAATGTGACAGAATGTACTGTAGCTTTGCTATTTTGGCCATTCCATCCATAAATCTCCTGTAATAATCAACAAGGCCTTAGAATTGTTTTAAACTTTTCTTGTTTTTAGTTATTGGGATATTCTTGACAGCCTTGACTTTGCCTGGATCAGGTTTTACACCCTTCAATGTTATAAGATGCCCCAAATATGTTATTTCACGACGAAGGAATTGGCACTTTCCAGGTTATAAGGTGAGTCCAGCGTTTTGTCAACGTGCTAAAATATGTTTTAATCTCTGGGAATGTTCTGCCAATGAGCTTGCATAAATAACAATATCATCCATATAAATAAACATTTCAATTCCCTGTAACCCAGATAATAATAAGTCCATGCACTGTTGAAATGTTGTAGTGTCCATTGATAGTTGAGAACGCTGTCGTTGACTTGGATTCGGGGTCCATGGGTGTTTGATGGAACCCTGAAGCCAAATCAAGAATACTAAAATGCTTGGCACCACCAAGATCATCTAAAATGTCCACTATGTTTGGAATAGGATATGAGTCGCTGAAGGGTTTTCTCGTTCAACTTCCGATAATAAATAACCATCCGTCATTGAGGCTTTCCAGTAGCATCAGGTTTTTTTGGAACAATCCATAAGGGAGAATTGAATGCAGATGAGGATGGTTGAATAATATCATTCTCAAGCAAAGAATCTACTTGTTCTTTTATCTCCTGCTTATGTATACATGGAAAGCGATATTGTTTTGCACTTCTTGGGACTTCATCAGTGGTAATTATTGAATGTTTTGCGAGCTTTGTTGCCTGTAACTTGTCATTTGGAAGATGAAATTGATATGAAAATTCATATATATTAGTTTGAGAAGGCTTGTTACCTCCAAATTATTAAGACGTAAATGTAATGATTCAACAATTTTAGAAAAACTCTGCGCATCTGCTTTGGCCTGAGCATTATTAAAATTTCCAACTTGCTGCTCATGGTGCTGGAGGCATAACCTCAAACTCTTCTAGTTCTACCGGAGGTAAGGAAAACTTAATTTGATCTGAAGTGGTATTTATTCGATATTCCTGCATTGTTAATTTGTGTTAGATTCATCTAAAGCGTGAAGCGTACGTTACCAAGCTGTAAATTCCGCCTGTAAACTTTAAGAACTACATTGCAGTACCATTGTAGATATTAGTTATAGTTCAGGTTAAGCGTACTTACCGTGCTGCAGAATTTCCTTTTCAGAAACTCATCTGCAATAAATTGGAATTTCACTTTCACACCACAAATATGAATGGATGTTTCCCCATTTGTGCAGACTATCTCAGGACCAATACCGGTAAGCTTATAACAAACATCTGTATTCATATTCACGTTGTTAATTAATTCCCCCCTTTTTATTATATTGAGAGCCTGTGTCCATTAGAAATTTCGAAATTCCTCCTCTAAATAATTTGTCATGAAGGGTTATTGTGGGTATATGGCTGATGTTCACATTTATTTTAAATATGTTGCTGGGTTCCGACGTGCAATGAATTTTCTGCTCCCTGGTCCGCCATTTGGTGGAGCAGTGTGGCAGTTTATTTTATCGGACTTTTGGAAAGAATTGCACACTCCAGGTTCCTGCGCTCTTTGTAAAGGCCAATAATTTCCTTTCGGCCTTCTAAAGCACTCGTTCCCCGTGTGATTCGGGTCTCCGCAAATATTGCAACGGGTACAATTGAAATTCTGTGAGTGAGGCTGACTCATTCAATTCTGAGAACAATTTCTTCGTATCTGGCATAATTTTCCACATTGATAGCATTTACGATAATCTGTAATTGTTTGATAGATTTTTGTGTTTTGAAGAGTATAACGTGTGAGTCCACAGATTTTAAGTAATTTCCTGTTCGCAAAATAGTGCTTCGTCCATGATCTGTAACAAATTTTGACTTTGATCTATCAGCATATTACTTAAAAGATTATTTTGAAGACCTAAACGAAAATTCCGAACGGGTGTCTTATTCAAGAGCAATGTTATTCCCTGGCATTGTTCCTTCGAAAATTTTCCTTTTGCGACTTCTCTTCCCTGATTAAGAATATCTTCAATTCTCAACCGATAATCCTTTAAATTTTCATTTCAACCCTGCTTAATTTCTTTCATTTTATCTTGTATTTGGTCTAAATTAAAAGATCGCAAATAAATAGATCTTAATAAGTCTAAAAGTTCTTCTAGATTCCTGGGCTGTTGACGGTTTGCTATTAGCCGCTCAGCTCGACCCCCAATCCGATTTTTAATTAAAAGGAAAAGGTTTTTTCGTTCCCTGGGATTTATGACCGAATTCGCCAACTCACTCTGACTAATAAATTTTTGTAATGAACATGAATTTCCATCGAATTTGGGTATTGATTCCGCTGCGAATTTAAAAGACATAAAACTCCGATTGTTTTTAGCGGGGTCAATAAAAGTACTGGCACTATCAATTTCCCCGACAGATCCTGTTAGGAGTTTCGCCGGCTCTTTCTTGAGCTCGGTGGAGCTACTCCGTATGCAAAGGGAACGCGAAGGGAAGCGGTGAGAGAGCGTGAGGTTAAAACTAAAGAAATTACGTTAAAATAAACTAATCTACTATAATAAAGAAAATATATACAATTAAGCTAAAGACGGCACGGAAATGAAAAGCGCGTATAAATGCGAAACGTGTAACTAAAGTCTAAAGGACGCAACGGAAATAAAGTAATACGGTAATCTATATTTACACTAACGCCTACTTAATAAGGAAAAGAAAGATTAGAAAGAATATACAATAGATCAAAGCAAAGGAAAAGGTGAATCTAAAGAGCAAAAAGAAAAGAGAATTAAAGCGTGAATTTAAAAGGAAGGACTGCGCGAAAAGAAAAGAAAAGAAAAGAACGACCGCTTTAAATGTGGCCTCCGACGGTCCGGTCTAAGTGAAGCAAAAAGAGTCAATATGATTGCGAAAGTCACCTGTGCGGATCGATTGCCAAAACGGTAAGAAGGAAACCGGCCGTCGGAGACCCGCGTCTTACCTCACACCATCTCCCCCGTCCCGCCTCGAGCCGATCACCGAACTGCTCGATCCGCCCGGAGTCGGCCGAGCCGCAACGGAGGGAGCCGAATGTGAGGCAGACGATGGCGCTTTGCGCTATTTGCGCGGCGGGTTTAAATTCGCCGCGACAGATCCTTCATTTAGCAGATTTTCCACAACAGAATTTCCTTCTGCTGGCACCATACTTACTATTTCAAATCCCCTTGTTTTAGGCAAAGGTTGTACGGGACAATTTTCAACGGCCACATCCTCCACCTCTAACCCATTTGAAATTTCCGATCCTGATGTATAATTTACCAACCTACCTAGCTCGCTTTGCATTTCTCTTTCTCCGACTCATTTTGAATAAATGACTGAACGTTCTTATCCTATTAATTTAACAATACTTTATGCCTATATCTTCAGGTAGCGATGGACCTCCAGGCAGCTCCCAGCTCCTTCTTCCGGACGAAATCGTTTGTACGGTATCTTCCGAATTATTAGGAGGAAATGATGATTTCTCGGTGCATGTGGATTCCAAGATAGCTTGCACGGCCGTCGGAAGCACTCGTCTCCGGCATTCACCCGTCGCTCCCAGGGAAAACTGTGCAAAAACCCGGGAGAGAGAGATTGCACCTTTCTGTTTCCGTCCTCGCCTGTTCCTCCAAGTATCCTTTTCGTTCTTTAGGCACCAGTCCGAAAGGGCGTGGGTTCGAATCAATTAAAATGACACAAAAACGTGTAATTTACAAAAATCCCTATAAAAGAGAGACCCGCGTGCTTCTCGAACAATTCTAAGTCAGTATATATGTATGTATACATGTTGATATAGTCGAGGATATGTTGAATTCTTGTAGAGTTTTACTTGCGTGGATATAGTTACTTTAAGGTTCTGTGCAACTAGATTCTGTGGACTTCTGATTGCTGATTTTTGTGCTATTTGCAATCCTATCGTCGGCTGGATTATAAAGAAGATTACACAAGCAATAACATCTTTTCATCCACAACATATCCACTGTCCTAATTCAAACCGGAGTCTACTGGTCACAAAAGAAAGCTGTATGCAGGCCTAAGCAAACGCAGAGTGGAAGTGGTAGGGAACAGCTGGAGCTAAATCTTGGTTTCAAGAGAATCAATCTGTGTGCCGCAGGAGACAAGCGACTGGTTTTCTGATGTCAAGTTTCAAGGATTTCCTTGATATCCATTCAAAACAGCCCTTTTCAGGGCCTCAAAGTGATTCCAAATGTTGACAACTCTCGTTCAATAAGATATTCCTGATTATTTCTATGGCTTGTATGGAAGCCATATGGAAGTATGTTGTTGTCAGCGTTAGATGGCTACAAGCGGTATGACATACTTGGTTTCAATATACAAGAGGGACCCAGAAATATGAGAAAATGGGCAAATAATGTATAAATATGCAGGTATTTATGAAAGTTGTGAAAGTTCAAAAACTAACCAATTTCAGGTTTCAAATTTCATTAAATGTTTGTAGGTATGTTATAATTCTAAAAAATAGAATCTTCGACGTAATAACCAACCAATCATTCTATTTATTATTAACGATTACTTAACTTACAAAATCGATTCTACGGCGCGTAGCAACCAACCAACATAAAACTATTATCCACGACTTTTCGACGAATCTATTGTTTACCTTATAAAATCGATTCTTGAAGACAATCGAACATCCCCATACAACATTTGATTCAATCTGAGATCTCAAATTGTTTGGATTTTAGCCCGACACAACTTTCATATATCCTGCACATTTCTACGTCATTTGCCCATTTTGTCATTTCGCACGGTCTCCCTTCTACATGGAAACCTAGACGGTCATTCCGATTGTAGTCATCTAACTCTGGAAATAACGTACTGTTATGCCTTCCTATCACATTTTCCAATCCAATCGTCACATTAGTCGGACTTCCACAAATTCCTTCCTGAACAAACCTACCGATAAACCTTTCCGTTGCCAAATGTTCCGCCAAAGTAAGCAAACCCTCAACAGGAACATAAACCCATAAAAATTCCCTTCAATTGTTGAGCTTGACATAATGATAAAATTTCACTTTGATTACGTATCAACACCTGAGCAAACTCCAAAAATACTTCCTTTCTAACACATTCTGTCCTTTTTCAAATTCCACCTCCAAGCTCCTTTTAGAAACATATAAAGGTCCCCAGGACCGCACAAGACCATCTCCAGTCCTGGCATAGACACCGTCACTCTGTCAGTTAGTCCGAAAATAAAACTCTTGAACTGAAAGACTTTCGAACTCGATTTCGTTACCACCTATTACATTTCGCGTATCTTAAAGTAAACTAGTCGATGCCAATAGGCCGGCACAACAGTACATTCATACAAGCCATTGAAATAATTATACGTGTGTATAATTATTTCAATGGCTTGTAATTAATCTTTTGTGTCACCATCCACTCGGATTCATTCTTTTAAAAGAAACAATTGGCTCCTGCTGTTCCCCAACGCAACCATCTTGCATTCGCTTAGTCCGGGATACAGCATTCTTTTGTGTCCTGTAAATTCAGATTTCCATTGGGGCAATGGATATATTGAGGACGTAAATACGTTATTACTTTGTAAAATATTACTGTATTCTCTGATAGCAGTCTTCTCTGTAATCTTATTATTAATATCTTTATGTTACTATTTTCCAAATTCGTAGTGCGGAATCGGAATTGCTTCAAACATCTCGATCCTCGTCCAGGACTTCATTATGATCAGAAGGTGTCTTGGCTTCAACCGGCAGTGAATGGTCGTTTTTATAATCCATAACAGGATATATATTTTGAGACATAATTGTATTATAAGTAAAATAAAAAAAATAAAGTTGAAATTATACATTTCATTTCATATGTTATTGCATACACACCCTTTAAGTCTATTCTTATTAGTTGCTTACACATTATGTATTCAGAGCAATTTGTCACCCTAAATTTGGCCCCTGCCATTCACCACCGCATTAATCTTGAATGTCCTTAGAACTATACTGCGTTCTTTTGCGTCCTGTAGACTCAAAGACGTTATAGCTTCTGTAACCATCTCTATAATCCAGTCTCCAAGTTCACTTGCATAAAACCTTAAAGTAACTATTAGCTAATGCAGTGTTGATACAGTATGATAACTGAAATAAAAAGATTTATATTCATTAATGACGAGCCTCTTTACTTATAAAAATAACATAGCCATTTCATAAAATAACCGGAAAACAAACTAATTCGATCCATACATACCTTTCAATCGTGCTCCTTAGTTTCTTTTGAATGAGTTAGAACCATGTCAAAGATGATTTTCGAAGAAATTGTGCCTTGTTCCGAACGACGGACGATTTAGGCCACCTTGGATCAGGTTATGCTCACACGTGTCACATGTATTTTCAAACTTTACAAGTCGATTTCACGAGTGATTCTCTACATGAATGGTTCAGACTGGCGCGGGAACGATTCTGCAGATATTCCACGCGCCCCGCACTGTAACTCTGCACTATTTATGTTACATTTATCGTCCATGAACGTCACGCCGTTGACACGTAGCCCGCAATGTAAATACGCACTGTCCATCCACTATTTTATTGGCACTTTACTATGCAACTCGCCCGTGTGCAATTGATCCGGGTTGCAGCCGGCCCGTATGCAATCGTCGTGTGCAATGAGTCTTGTGCGCAAACAGTCCGTGTGCAATCGCAACGTGAGCAATCGGCCTTGTGCGCAAAAGGGACGTGCGCAATAGTGCTTGTGTGCAAACGGGACATCGGCTTCAGGACGTGCGCAATCGTCTCGTGTGCAATCGGAACGTGAGCAATCGGTCTTGTGCGCAAAAGGAACGTGCGCAATAGGTCTTGTGTGCAAACGGAACGTGTGCAATCGGGACGTGTGCAATCGGGACGTGCGCAATTGGAACGTGTGCAATCGGCACGTGCGCAATCGGTCTTGTGCGCAATTGGGCTACACTCGAAATCTTGCTAGTTCTCACGTTTTGCAAGCGAAACGCACGATGCACCGCGTTTCGTTCAATTCGTTCAAGAACTCTCGTATCTCGGACATCCGCGAGTGTTTCGCGTCGAAAACGTGGCCCCCGTCTGTTTTAGACGCTAAAGACGCGTATGACACTTGATTCGCACGAATCCGTTGAGAAATGGCCGAGATACGCTGTGTTACACTTCCGGACGATGAATACGTTCAATTCGTTCAAGAACTCTCGTATCTCGGACATCCGCGAGTGTTTCGCGTCGAAAACATGGTCCCCGTCTGTTTTAGACGTTAAAAACGCGTATGACACTTGATTCGCACGAATCCGTTGAGAAATGGCCGAGATACGCCGCGTTACACTTCCGGACGATGAATTCGTTCAATTCGTTCAAGAACTCTCGTATCTCGGACATCCGCGAATGTTTCGCGTCGAAGACGTGGTCCCCGTCTGTTTTAGACGCTAAAAACGCGTATGACACTTGATTCGCACGAATCCGTTCAGAAATGGCCGAGATACGCCGTGTTACACTTCCGGACGATGAAATCTTGCTAGTTCTCACGTTTTGCAAGCAAAACGCATGATGCACCGCGTTTCGTTCAATTCGTTCAACAACTCTCGTATCTCGGACATCCGCGAGTGTTTCGCGTCGAAGACGTGGTCCCCGTCTGTTTTAGACGCTAGAAGCGCGTATGACACTTGATAAGCACGAATACGTTGAGAAATGGCCGAGATACGCCGTGTTACACTTCCGGACGATGAATACGTTCAATTCGTTAAAGAACTCTCGTATCTCGGACATCCGCGAGTGTTTCGCGTCGAAAACGTGGTCCCCGTCTGTTTTAGACGCTACAAACGCGTATGACACTTGATTCGCACGAATCCGTTGAGAAATGGTCGAGATACGCCGTGTTACACTTCCGGACGATGAAATCTTGCTAGTTCTCACGATTTGCAAGCGAAACGCACGATGCACCGCGTTTCGTTCAACTCGTTCAAGAGCTCTCGTATCTCGGACATCCGCGAGTGTTTCACGTCGAAAACGTGGTCCCCATCTGTTTTAGACGCTAAAAACGCGTATGACACTTGCTTCGCACGAAAACGTTGAGAAATGGCCGAGATACGCCGTGTTACACTTCTGGACGATGAAATCTTGCTAGTTCTCACGATTTGCAAGCGAAACGCACGATGCACCGCGTTTCGTTCAATTCGTTCAAGAACTCTCGTATCTCGGACATCCGCGAGTGTTTCGCGTCGAAAACGTGGTCCCCGTCTGTTTTAGTTCGTAAAGACGCGTATGACACTTGATTCGCACGAATCCGTTGAGAAATGGCCGAGATACGCTGTGTTACACTTCCGGACGATGAAATCTTGGTAGTTCTCACGTTTTGCAAGCGAAACGCACGATGCACCGCGTTTCGTTCAATTCGTTCAAGAACTCTCGTATCTCGGACATCCGCGAGTGTTTCGCTTCGAAAACGTGGTACCCGTCTGTTTTAGACGCTAAAAACGCGTATGACACTTGTTTCGCACGAATCCGTTGAGAAATGGCCGAGATACGCCGTGTTACACTTCCGGACGATGAAATCTTGCTAGTTCTCACGTTTTGCAAGCGAAACCCACGATGCACCGCGTTTCGTTCAATTCGTTCAAGAACTCTCGCATCTCGGACATCCGCGAGTGTTTCGCGTCGAAAACGTGATCCCCGTCTGTTATAGACGCTAAAAACGCGTATGACACTTGATTCGCACGAATCCGTTGAGAAATGGCCGAGATACGCCGTGTTACACTTCCGGACGATGAATACGTTCAATTCGTTCAAGAACTCTCGTATCTCGGACATCCGCGGGTGTTTCGCGTCCAAAACGTGGTCCCCGTCTGTTATAGACGCTAAAAACGCGTATGACACTTGATTCGCACGAATACGTTGAGAAATGGCCGAGATACGCCGTGTTACACTTCCGGACGATGAAATCTTGCTAGTTCTCACGATTTGCAAGCGAAACGCACGATGCACCGCGTTTCGTTCAATTCGTTCAAGAACTCTCGTATCTCGGACATCCGCGAGTGTTTCGCTTCGAAAACGTGGTACCCGTCTGTTTTAGACGCTAAAAACGCGTATGACACTTGTTTCGCACGAATCCGTTGAGAAATGGCCGAGATACGCCGTGTTACACTTCCGGACGATGAAATCTTGCTAGTTCTCACGTTTTGCAAGCGAAACCCACGATGCACCGCGTTTCGTTCAATTCGTTCAAGAACTCTCGTATCTCGGACATCCGCGAGTGTTTCGCGTCGAAAACGTGATCCCCGTCTGTTATAGACGCTAAAAACGCGTATGACACTTGATTCGCACGAATCCGTTGAGAAATGGCGAGATACGCCGTGTTACACTTCCGGACGATGAATACATTCAATTCGTTCAAGAACTCTCGTATCTCGGATATCCGCCAGTGTTTCGCGTCCAAAACGTGGTCCCCGTCTGTTATAGACGTTAAAAACGCGTATGACACTTGATTCGCACGAATCCGTTGAGAATGGCCGAGATACGCCGTGTTACACTTCCGGACGATGAATTCGTTCAATTCGTTCAAGAACTCTCGTATCTCGGACATCCGCGAATGTTTCGCGTCGAAGACGTGGTCCCCGTCTGTTTTAGACGCTAAAAACGCGTATGACACTTGATTCGCACGAATCCGTTCAGAAATGGCCGAGATACGCCGTGTTACACTTCCGGACAATGAAATCTTGCTAGTTCTCACGTTTTGCAAGCAAAACGCATGATGCACCGCGTTTCGTTCAATTCGTTCAACAACTCCCGTATCTCGGACATCCGCGAGTGTTTCGCGTCGAAAACGTGGTCCCCGTCTGTTTTAGACGCTAAAAACGCGTATGACACTTGATTCGCACGAATCCGTTGAGAAATGGCCGAGATACGCCGTGTTACACTTCCGGACGATGAAATCTTGCTAGTTCTCACGTTTTGCAAGCGAAACTCACGATGCACCGCGTTTCGTTCAATTCGTTCAAGAACTCTCGTATCTCGGACATCCGCGAGTGTTTCGCGTCGAAACGTGGTCCCCGTCTGTTTTAGACGCTAAAAACGTGTATGACACTTGATTCGCACGAATCCGTTGAGAAATGGCCGAGATACGCCGTGTTACACTTCCGGACGATGAATACGTTCAATTCGTTAAAGAACTCTCGTATCTCGGACATCCGCGAGTGTTTCGCGTCGAAAACGTGGTCCCCGTCTGTTTTAGACGCTACAAACGCGTATGACACTTGATTCGCACGAATCCGTTGAGAAATGGCCGAGATACGCCGTGTTACACTTCCGGACGATGAAATCTTGCTAGTTCTCACGATTTGCAAGCAAAACGCACGATGCACCGCGTTTCGTTCAATTCGTTCAAGAACTCTCGTATCTCGGACATCCGCGAGTGTTTCGCGTCGAAAACGTGGTCCCGTCTGTTTAGTCGCTAAAGACGCGTATGACACTTGATTCGCACGAATCCGTTGAGAAATGGCCGAGATACGCTGTGTTACACTTCCGGACGATGAAATCTTGGTAGTTCTCACGTTTTGCAAGCGAAACGCACGATGCACCGCGTTTCGTTCAATTCGTTCAAGAACTCTCGTATCTCGGACATCCGCGAGTGTTTCGCTTCGAAAACGTGGTACCCGTCTGTTTTAGACGCTAAAAACGCGTATGACACTTGTTTCGCACGAATCCGTTGAGAAATGGCCGAGATACGCCGTGTTACACTTCCGGACGATGAAATCTTGCTAGTTCTCACGTTTTGCAAGCGAAACCCACGATGCACCGCGTTTCGTTCAATTCGTTCAAGAACTCTCGTATCTCGGACATCCGCGAGTGTTTCGCGTCGAAAACGTGATCCCCGTCTGTTATAGACGCTAAAAACGCGTATGACACTTGATTCGCACGAATCCGTTGAGAAATGGCCGAGATACGCCGTGTTACACTTCCGGACGATGAATACGTTCAATTCGTTCAAGAACTCTCGTATCTCGGATATCCGCGAGTGTTTCGCGTCAAAACGTGGTCCCCGTCTGTTATAGACGTTAAAAACGCGTATGACACTTGATTCGCACGAATCCGTTGAGAAATGGCCGAGATACGCCGTGTTACACTTCCGGACGATGAATTCGTTCAATTCGTTCAAGAACTCTCGTATCTCGGACATCCGCGAATGTTTCGCGTCGAAGACGTGGTCCCCGTCTGTTTTAGACGCTAAAAACGCGTATGACACTTGATTCGCACGAATCCGTTCAGAAATGGCCGAGATACGCCGTGTTACACTTCCGGACAATGAAATCTTGCTAGTTCTCACGTTTTGCAAGCAAAACGCATGATGCACCGCGTTTCGTTCAATTCGTTCAACAACTCCCGTATCTCGGACATCCGCGAGTGTTTCGCGTCGAAAACGTGGGTCCCCGTCTGTTTAGACGCTAAAAACGCGTATGACACTTGATTCGCACGAATCCGTTGAGAAATGGCCGAGATACGCCGTGTTACACTTCCGGACGATGAAATCTTGCTAGTTCTCACGTTTTGCAAGCGAAACTCACGATGCACCGCGTTTCGTTCAATTCGTTCAAGAACTCTCGTATCTCGGACATCCGCGAGTGTTTCGCGTCGAAAACGTGGTCCCCGTCTGTTTTAGACGCTAAAAACGTGTATGACACTTGATTCGCACGAATCCGTTGAGAAATGGGCCGAGATACGCCGTGTTACACTTCCGGACGATGAATACGTTCAATTCGTTAAAGAACTCTCGTATCTCGGACATCCGCGAGTGTTTCGCGTCGAAAACGTGGTCCCCGTCTGTTTTAGACGCTACAAACGCGTATGACACTTGATTCGCACGAATCCGTTGAGAAATGGTCGAGATACGCCGTGTTACACTTCCGGACGATGAAATCTTGCTAGTTCTCACGATTTGCAAGCGAAACGCACGATGCACCGCGTTTCGTTCAACTCGTTCAAGAACTCTCGTATCTCGGATATCCGCGAGTGTTTCGCGTCGAAAACGTGGTCCCCGTCTGATTTAGACGCTAAAGACGCATATGACACTTGATTCCCACGAATCCGTTGAGAATGGCCGAGATACGCCGTGTTACACTTCCGGACGATGAATTCGTTCAATTCGTTCAAGAACTCTCGTATCTCGGACATCCGCGAGTGTTTCGTGTCGAAAACATGGTCCCCGTCTGTTTTAGACGCTAAAAACGCGTATGACACTTGATTCGCACGAATCCGTTGAGAAATGGCCGAGATACGCCGTGTTACACTTCCGGAGATGAAAACTTGCTAGTTCTCACGTTTTGCAAGCGAAACGCACGATGCACCGCGTTTCGTTCAATTCGTTCAAGAGCTCTCGTATCTCGGACATCCGCGAGTGTTTCACGTCGAAAACGTGGTCCCCGTCTGTTTTAGACGCTAAAAACGCGTATGACACTTGCTTCGCACGAAAACGTTGAGAAATGGCCGAGATACGCCGTGTTACACTTCCGGACGATGAAATCTTGCTAGTTCTCACGATTTGCAAGCGAAACGCACGATGCACCGCGTTTCGTTCAATTCGTTCAAGAACTCTCGTATCTCGGACATCCGCGAGTGTTTCGCGTCGAAAACGTGGTCCCCGTCTGTTTTAGTTCGTAAAGACGCGTATGACACTTGATTCGCACGAATCCGTTGAGAAATGGCCGAGATACGCTGTGTTACACTTCCGGACGATGAAATCTTGGTAGTTCTCACGTTTTGCAAGCGAAACGCACGATGCACCGCGTTTCGTTCAATTCGTTCAAGAACTCTCGTATCTCGGACATCCGCGAGTGTTTCGCTTCGAAAACGTGGTACCCGTCTGTTTTAGACGCTAAAAACGCGTATGACACTTGTTTCGCACGAATCCGTTGAGAAATGGCCGAGATACGCCGTGTTACACTTCCGGACGATGAAATCTGGCTAGTTCTCACGTTTTGCAAGCGAAACCCACGATGCACCGCGTTTCGTTCAATTCGTTCAAGAACTCTCGTATCTCGGACATCCGCGAGTGTTTCGCGTCGAAAACGTGATCCCCGTCTGTTATAGACGCTAAAAACGCGTATGACACTTGATTCGCACGAATCCGTTGAGAAATGGCCGAGATACGCCGTGTTACACTTCCGGACGATGAATACGTTCAATTCGTTCAAGAACTCTCGTATCTCGGACATCCGCGAGTGTTTCGCGTCGAAAACGTGGTCCCCGTCTGTTTTAGTCGCTAAAGACGCGTATGACACTTGATTCGCACGAATCCGTTGAGAAATGGCCGAGATACGCTGTGTTACACTTCCGGACGATGAAATCTTGGTAGTTCTCACGTTTTGCAAGCGAAACGCACGATGCACCGCGTTTCGTTCAATTCGTTCAAGAACTCTCGTATCTCGGACATCCGCGAGTGTTTCGCTTCGAAAACGTGGTACCCGTCTGTTTTAGACGCTAAAAACGCGTATGACACTTGTTTCGCACGAATCCGTTGAGAAATGGCCGAGATACGCCGTGTTACACTTCCGAACGATGAAATCTTGCTAGTTCTCACGTTTTGCAAGCGAAACCCACGATGCACCGCGTAACGTTCAATTCGTTCAAGAACTCTCGTATCTCGGACATCCGCGAGTGTTTCGCGTCGAAAACGTGATCCCCGTCTGTTATAGACGCTAAAAACGCGTATGACACTTGATTCGCACGAATCCGTTGAGAAATGGCCGAGATACGCCGTGTTACACTTCCGGACGATGAATACGTTCAATTCGTTCAAGAACTCTCGTATCTCGGATATCCGCGAGTGTTTCGCGTCCAAAACGTGGTCCCCGTCTGTTATAGACGTTAAAAACGCGTATGACACTTGATTCGCACGAATCCGTTGAGAAATGGCCGAGATACGCCGTGTTACACTTCCGGACGATGAATTCGTTCAATTCGTTCAAGAACTCTCGTATCTCGGACATCCGCGAATGTTTCGCGTCGAAGACGTGGTCCCCTCTGTTTTAGACGCTAAAAACGCGTATGACACTTGATTCGCACGAATCCGTTCAGAAAAGGCCGAGATACGCCGTGTTACACTTCCGGACAATGAAATCTTGCTAGTTCTCACGTTTTGCAAGCAAAACGCATGATGCACCGCGTTTCGTTCAATTCGTTCAACAACTCCCGTATCTCGGACATCCGCGAGTGTTTCGCGTCGAAAACGTGGTCCCCGTCTGTTTTAGACGCTAAAAACGCGTATGACACTTGATTCGCACGAATCCGTTGAGAAATGGCCGAGATACGCCGTGTTACACTTCCGGACGATGAAATCTTGCTAGTTCTCACGTTTTGCAAGCGAAACTCACGATGCACCGCGTTTCGTTCAATTCGTTCAAGAACTCTCGTATCTCGGACATCCGCGAGTGTTTCGCGTCGAAAACGTGGTCCCCGTCTGTTTAGACGCTAAAAACGTGTATGACACTTGATTCGCACGAATCCGTTGAGAAATGGCCGAGATACGCCGTGTTACACTTCCGGACGATGAATACGTTCAATTCGTTAAAGAACTCTCGTATCTCGGACATCCGCGAGTGTTTCGCGTCGAAAACGTGGTCCCCGTCTGTTTTAGACGCTACAAACGCGTATGACACTTGATTCGCACGAATCCGTTGAGAAATGGCCGAGATACGCCGTGTTACACATCCGGATGATGAATTCGTTCAATTCGTCCGAGAACTCTCGTATCTCGGACATCCGCGAGTGTTTCGCGTCGAAAACGTGGTCCCCGTCTGTTTTAGACGCTAAAAACGCGTATGACACTTGATTCGCACGAATCCGTTGAGAAATGGCCGAGATACGCCGTGTTACACTTCCGGAGATGAAACTTGCTAGTTCTCACGTTTTGCAAGCGAAACGCACGATGCACCGCGTTTCGTTCAATTCGTTCAAGAGCTCTCGTATCTCGGACATCCGCGAGTGTTT